>CM039124.1:29976487-30057313 GCA_022036555.1 Microstegium vimineum | reverse complement strand
TTTTAATGGCGAGTCTGTTTATATAGTTGTACAGTAGCGTTTTCCGTAATGTGCTTAATAAAACGACTTCTCTATTGTTGGCTATTCTTTTGATGAGAGTGTTTCTTTGTTACTACACTTTGATTGCTGATTTCATTTATTATTTTCTCCACAAAAATTGCTACTAAAAATTAATATTCAATTCCTCGCATAAAAATAGTATTCATTTTGTTGCCACATCAAAGTTGCTACTACCAAAGGGGTATTTGGATCTTTGACCTAGAGTTGGCATAGATGTAAATTAGAAGAACTAAATATAAGCTAATTACAAAATTAATTTTGGAAACCATTCGTGAAATGAATACATTGAGCGTAATTAATCTATCAGGCTTAATAGATTCATCTCACGAATAAGCCCCTATTTATATTATTAGTTTTGTAATTAACATATATTTAATACTTCTGATACTAGGGGAACCTACAATTAATTAGTTGATAGTGGTTTAGCCTAGTATAAAATTATTAGTTGTCTCACAAAATTAAACTTTAGCTTCCCTAGTATCCAAACAACTTTGATAATTCGCTATTGCTTCTCATAGGGCATCCGGAACAGGTCACACCCATCTGCATCGCTATCTGGGGTGCCTGCGCAACACGCCCCTTCTCGCAGGACAGATCCCGCCCTCACCCGCTCCGCCTCCACTCGTGCAGGCTGCGCGCCTCTGCTCGCTCGTGGGACGGATCTCAGCATCTCGCGTTGCCCTCACCCATACTCAAGTCTCATGTTGCGTCCGCGCTCCATCCGGCTGCCGCAGCACGAGTCGAGGTCTGTGCCGTCAACGAGCTCCACATTGGCGACCTCCGCGCCCTAGACGCTCCGGTTACGCGCCCTTGCTCGCTCACAGGACAGATGGCGCCATCCCCCGTGTCACCCCCGCCTGTACTCTCATGTTGCGTCCATGCTGCATCCGGCTACCGTAGCCCCTACGAGGCCCGAGCTATCGACGAGCTCCACATTGGTGGCCCCTGCGCCATTCCGTAGCAGTGAGCTCCACGCCCTCGTTGAGCTCTGCATGCAGATGAGTGGCTTGAAAATGCATGTTGTAAGCATCTGTTTTGAGAGTTTCAGATGTATGTTGCAATTGTTTTTATGGATGTTGCAGAAGTAGATCGGGATATTGTAAATTGCTATAAACGTATGTTTCAAGTGTATCTTCCAAATGTTTCATCTGAGACGTATGTTGCAAATGTTCCATTTGACTGTTGCATATATATGCAATTGTTTTAGGTATTTTCATACGCATTGTACAAGCATTTCATCTGGATTTTCTCATATGTTTACAATAGCTACACAAGTGTTTTGAAGTTTTGTCAGGTGATTTGCAAGTGTTTTAGACATATGTTGTGAGTGTTTTGAAAGTATGTTGCGAATGTTTTATCTAAATGTTGCAAAAGTAGACCGCAGGTGTTGCAGCCGCTTGCAACAGCTAGTGGGTTGTCGCCGTAAGTCACTGTTCGGGCACGTGAGGCTGGCAGACGCATCCTTGGCGTGGCTTCCACAAGCAGGGGACAGTTGAGTGGGACCCATGTGGTGGGGCGCGTGAAAACTGGCGACGTGAGCTTCTTTTCGCATGCTTTGTGGCCTCCTACATAACAGGCGGTGTGAGCTTCTTTTCGCATGCTTAGCGGCCTCCTAAGTAAAGGATTGGAGGCGTCCGATATTTCAGATGGATCCAAAAGTCCGGTCGCTAGTAATGCCCCTGATGATTTCACCGTACCAATGCAAAACCATAGTTTCCACTTGTCATTTTCGGACATGAAAAGAGAAATGAAAAAGGAATTTTTAAGACTAGAAAGAAATCAAAGAATTTGGCCAATTAGTTGATTAGAGGTCGTTGTTTTACATATTTTCACCAAGAATGAATGGAGGAGCAATAAAACAAGAGTTTGCTTCTTGTTATTTTTTTCCTTCTTGGTTCTCTTTCCCATTTTATTTGATCAGCTGGATTAACAAAAGACCATGCAATAACTTTTAATATTTATGATGCATAAACAGGAAAAAGAAGAAGAATAAAAAAATGATTACATTAGATATTCATATTTCCAAACAAAGTAGAACATGTCTTTTCAATTATTTTCAGTACATTTACAATTCTTGTCCAACCTAACAGCTATATCGCTAGAATATTTATAAGGAATAAAATTGTCTATATATATATATATATATATATTATAGTTAGATCATGCTATGTAACTACAATCCAAGTGGAAATCATGTCCAACCTTCTGTTTCCTTGAGACCATGTCTAGCATTCACCTTCAATCTTTGATGTGGCCCCTCCTCTTTTTCTCCTACTAGCTCCTAACCTAAGGATCGAGGCTGACTTGGAGGCTCCAATTGACATTTTTCTTTGAATCAAATTTGCAGGTTGAGGTTTTGGTTTTCGATAGTAAAGTTTACATCAAGCCTTCATCCTGAGCTTTTGCACAAGATATCCCTTTAAAACAACTCTTACAGGATTTTTGTTTAATCCCAACAAGATACAACATAGAAGGAGCTTGACTACAACAAGTTGGGAGGGAGAAGGGAAGCTTTTTCCCAACTTACACACTTTTTGACAGGGATTTTTGTTACTCTAGCAACTCCAAACAAGCCAAGCTGGTGAATTGCTAGAAATACTGGCTCCACTCTCCTAGTTCATTTCTAGAAGAGAGAAAAACAACTTCTTGCTACAATGCAAAATATTTTCCTACAAGTCAAAATGGTTTTGTGAGAAGAAACTCTTCCAACTAGAATCTTAATGACTGTTCGGCAAGCTCTCTTATGAATTTTGGTGGTCAATTTTTGAAGGAAACATTATGGAAACAATGGAAGAGGTTGGGAGTCTTCAATGGATAGAGAGAAGTTTGTCAGCCAGTTCATGGGAGTGAATGGTCGAGCTAGCCATAGGGAGGAGGAAGAAGAAAAATAAATACCCCTACTCTCCCAACTGACCGTTAACTCACGGTAGTGCCCCATAATGCACGACAATACTATGGTGAAGCAATATTGTATAATATACTACACTTTGGCGCAAGCCAGCGACAAAATATAGGAGTTAGGATTTGATTGGCTTTGCTACTATGTGAGGATTTGTTTATGGTGAGTTTGAGTTAAGCACTTAGTTGCATATTAAAGCTTAATTATGCATTGCATGCCCTTGATAGTACAACGGTTCATGTACTCAATTTCAAAATATAAAAATGAATTTAAGCCTCCATTGAGTCTATCACCACTTATTGGGTGCTCCACCATTTTACTTAGCGTCCTCATTGTTTTTTTATCTGCTTGTCAACTCGATAAATCTCATTAATCCTCTAGTTATGTGATTATTATCATCAAACCCCACATTAGGGCTTGATTGCACTTACAATTACGGTGTGACAAAGTCTAAAAACATAAATTGGGTGAAAGATATGATTCCTTATTATTGTCGGGAATGGGAACGATGCCTGCTCCAAACTTTGTAGAATGACATAGATCTAGAGAAAAAAAAATCAGATGTCTCGGGTAGAGGTGGAGGTGGAGGTCCATGAATATACCTAATATACGCCCGTATTGAAGCACATGTAATTTATCGTAAACAATACAAATAAGCAAAAACAAGGACAATACATAGGCTTATAATATTATTAAGAGAACAAAATGCATCTTCCAACATCTAGGTCCTCTTTGGAAATTCTCAAGACATGAAATCAGGAAAACACAAGATTGAAATGTCCATACAATTAAAATCTAATAGAAAATAGGAAAGTTATGAATGAAGCATTGAGATGGTAGATAGGAAGAACATAGGAAAACAAAACATGAAGTTGGACCTCATGCTTATTTTTCTACACAAGTCCTATAGGATCATTCCATAAGAATTTTAAAGGAATTTGTAGGGTTCAATCCTTTGTTCCAAAGGCTCTTACAAGAAAATTCAAAATTCTCAATAGGAATTGAATCCTCCAAAATTTCTTTCTTTCTCCTTCATTCCAAAGGGATCCTCACTCTTAAAACAAAAATGCAACCTCCAAAAGTTTCACCATCAAAGATCTCTTATCAACTCTACTACATATGTCAAACCAAAAAAACATGGTGACAAAGGGAGCAGTGACTCTTAGGAGGTGTGAACTGGTAAACAAAAACAAGCTACTACGTATTTATGGTTGGTTGTGAAAACTCTACATTAAGGAGCTGTTTGGCAACCTGAATCAGCTTCAATTTTCTAGAAGAAATGACACCAAATAGGATTGCAGCGAAATGATTGAGACTTTCAGCACAAAAATGTTTCTTGTTCTTTGCCACTGCATTTGAGTCGGCCGAAGTGTGGTTTTGCAGTGATTCTCTTCCGTTTCTTTTACTCACTTATGCGCTAGCAATTGTATTCTTTTAGTTATAAATGCTTTTTTAGTACAACAAGTTAAAATGGATTTTATTTAAGTTGTTCTTGGTCCACAAAAAAATTGGGTTTGAAATTTTTTTCTTACGAATTAGAATCCAACCTAATAACCAAATTGTTTCATAAATTTGTTCTAATCTATCACTTGAAACATGTTTCTATGAGAATCTATATACTTATCAAATGCACCCTTAATATTTGTTGAGATAATTACATCCATACATCAATTCCTGATCTATCCAACGATGCAATTGCCAACCCACAGGTAATTAATTACCAAAACCTGTAGATGCATTTTTTTTTGAAAAATTGTGCAGTGGAACCATTCCAAATGATAAGAGGGTCCCTGTATATGTAAACAAAATGAGCATCGGAGAAGCTAGCCTCAAGCCCAAATGATCTGATGACTGCTGCATGATGGAAAACATGCCTGATGCCTTAGAAAACCTTGCAAAGATCTGGAATATACAGCTGAGCAGCAGGTCCACTTTTTGGCAAACCGTGATGGTTGAGTTCATCATTGGACCACATTTTTGTGGAGTCCAATTCATTATTAATATAATTCCAGAGACCTGAGTAGACTGTGGACATTTGAGGTGGTAGTTTGAACAATGCTTGTGCTGTCTCAGATGCCTGATGTTGTAAAATGTTTGAACCTGAACTTTTGGTATTGATAGCAATGCTAACTGTCTGGGGTTTCTCCCAAGAACTCTAAATAGAAAGATGTAATTATAGGGACTCTGTAACTCACACATGAGATCATTATTAACTATAGCGCTACCTCCTAGAATTGAAGTTACAAGACCAATATGTACTAGCAAATGAAGATTCCATAAATATACTGAGGTAGCTTGTATTCAGAATTTGAAATAAGAAATGTCTACTGAAGCAATCTTGCACAATAGCATATGGCTCTCATATTTGCTATTTCTATAATCAGTTTATCACATATACCATAAACTAAGAATGAGCATATTTTGCTTAAATATCCCAAGTTCCAGGTAATAGATATTGGAAACACTACAATCATGAGAAATGGTTGTTCCAACAAATACAAAATGAGAGCGGCAGAACCCAGGCGAAAGACCTAGACCAATTCTACCTGAATAGAATGGGAAAGAAAATAGAATGCAATGGCTACCTGAATTGATGCGTGGTGTCATACACAAGCCTGGGATGATGAAACAATTCATAATTAAGACAGCTAACGTCTCCAGTTTGGGTGCAGAGATTACAGTTAAATTCATTGGGTTGGCAAAATAGAGAAATCTTTTAAGACAAGGGGCTTCGACAATTATGACTTCCTGTAAGAACTGGAGATTGTCCCTACAACGATCAGCACCCACGCCGATGCTTCTGAGGCTATTATTAGAACTAATAATCCGGAGGCAACCAACCCCAAAGTTGTGTTTAAGCCCGGTTGCATATACCAATATTTCACATCTTTTCCTTATCAAGGTCCCTAGAGGTTGACAAGCGCCAGGGAGCTGAGCCAGGCGTCCACCCAGGTTCTGGGATTCTTTTTTGAAAAAAAATCGGAGCTCACCGAATTGTAAGAATTTCAGAAATTTCGGCCCGGTTTTCAGCTATGTTGACTGGTCAAACAAGCCAAATTTGAATGAAATTTGAACAAATTTAAACAAAATTTGGCCCAAACTGCCAAGCCATCGGACAGCAGGGTGAGAAATGGGCTAAATTTAGCATTTTGTACATGTACTAGTGTATGTGGGCTGCTTTTGATTTAGAATGAGCTACAAATTTGAACGGTCCGAAATATTTGGGCCGGTTTCTAGTTTCTCGGGTCAGGCCAAATTGGACGAATTTCACCAGAATTTGACCCATTCGGGCTGAATCCTAGAACATGAACAGAATCAGGTGAAGCTAATTTTTTTAACTCCCAGCCTCTTAGTTCATTTCAGAGAACTGGAAAATATGTTTGACAGTCAGTGAGTGCTTCTCCGTGAGAATCAGCTTCACGAAGCGCTCCCAAACGGCCCCTAAGTGTGCATACTCGGTTCTAGTTTTTCTGATGTATTTATCGTTTACAGGAGTCTTTTTTCTCTCTTCTCTGGTAGAGCCATTGAGAGTATGAGAAACTAGTTTTAGCTTTATCTGCTCTCACTGACTCTATGAAAAGAAAAGAGAAAAAATAAAAATAGCTCATGTGAACGACATATAAACCGTGAATACGTTAGAGAAATTTGAGCCCATAAAAGCCCTCTAAAACAGCTCTACCTGAGCTTCCTGAAACCCTACCAAGGAACATGGTGCAAGCACGTCATCGCACGTTGTTCCACCTACATCTAGACGCATGTCTACACAATGCACAATGGAGTATCGTTGCAGTGCTAAACAACAATAATTGAGTCTACATAGAAATGGTGGGAATTTTTAAGAGAATATCTACGATATTATCTTTTTTTTTATCTTTCTATATGATGCCTCGTGGTCGCAGGGATTAATACGAAAACTTTTGAACAAGACTTTAGTAAGATGTGGAAGTGTCCTTGCTATCGAGTAGTAGGAAAGGAGAGCATATCAACCAGGAGTTCGGTCAAAGAAAGTGCAATATGCATGAGTGCGTTATTACCTACTACTACAATCCAATTGGTACTTACGGACCGGAACATTACCATATGTGTCAATATTCTCATCCATATTTGTCTAGTTCGTTTTATTTATTAATCTGGCTTATTAATTATGGTACACTGTTTTTTTTCTCATAACAAAATAGCTAAAATCAGAATCATTCAGCTTTTCTGCCGCATAAACAATCAGCTAAATAGGACAATTATGTCTCACTACTAAAAAAAATTGATTTTCGGCAGCTAAGACATATGTGTGGGCTCCATCTACGGTTGTCTCAACAGTGGTGTTCGAACTAAGTCACCTCAGACGGCTACTATTTTTAGTAGTCTCTACTTACTATTTTTAGTAGTCTCTACTTATGAATGAAAACAATCGGAAACGGTCAAATCACTTTTTTTCATATTTTTTTCTTCAAAATGAAATCGATATATATTGTCAGAAACGAATACGACACCAATACTTTAGTAAATTCAAAAATTAGTCGATTGGAAAACATAGTGATAACGGACGAAATCGACGAGAACAATATTCTAAGAACGATAAACACATCAAACTACCTGAGAAGAGCCATATAACTTACCTATCTCACATGACAATAATAAATATAGCCACAATTGATAAGACTGCAAGCTAAATCACACATTTCACACCAATCTTGGTATCAAACAGTTATAGAGCACGCTTAAGTTCTAAGTTAACTTGACAATAAATGCTCAAGTTCTAAGTTAACTTGACAAACATAGTGATAAAAATATGAATTATTAGAGTCTCTTCTCCAATGCACCTGAAGTATGCACTGTATAATCTATAAATAAATTAGAATTCAATGACTTTGAGTCACTAATTACTGATGATAAATTACTGGTTAAATACGACAATCTTCGAAAACATTGGAAAGAGGGAAAAATTATTTTCACTTTCATTTCCGCTTATTTTTACCATTATAATTTTCATTTTTTCGATTACTACTACCGTTTTTATTTAGGTCTAAAAATCAGAAAAAAAATTCAAATACGATTTCAAAAAATCAGAGATTATCACTTTAGTTTTCATCCCCAGTCTCTACAACGCCTTTTTATAGAGGAGGTTCTATTTCTAGATATCTCTAGAATCAATTTTTAGTGGTAGCTCTATTTCTCGCCACTTTCTAGAAATTGAGTTTGTCACACCCAGTTTTAAAGACAAAACGGGATGCATAAACCTTACGTGTGCCCAAGGATCAGTCGCACACATAAGCCGACAAATCATCAAAAAAGTACCATTACAAGTGTTTAATATATAACGAATAAGTATCTAATTAATATATATTACATAACAGCGGAAATAAAAGATAACTCTCGCGAAGCTCCATCGCATAGGGACGTCAACTGGTTGACTCCAAACCTAGTAGTCCTCGGGATACTCCTCGTAACCTTGATAATCTGGTACCCATCCGGGATTTTTATCCAAATATAAAAAGTAAATAAGCGTAAGTACTTCTAGTACTCAACAAGTATATATAGGGTTCATGAGGCTCAAAAGGTTGACATGGTTTACTGCGGTAGGCATTTTTAGTTTATAACAAAACTTCGTAAGTGGTAAATCAAAGGTTATGCTTAAGCCCCCAAATTAAACTACATGATCATATAAACAACTAAACAAATAACGTAATATCATGATAAAGTGATTCATAAAAATAAACAACAAGTAAACAAAGTTTCTATGAGTTTACCGGGCCGCTCGTGTCCGTGAGCACGGCTGATATATCAGTTTTAACACTCTGCAGAGGTTGTACACTTTATCCATAAGTCGTGTTACCCATATGCCCGGGTTTATAACTCCCAAAACACTGCCGAGGTGAGCAGGCAGGGTACACTATGAAGTCTTTCAGAGGGGCTCGCTGACATACAACATATATTATGGATCCACGAGCAAGGGGTATACGAGGTCTCCTCGATGGTACACACACGCAACGGTAGCCACACTGGCCATACCCCGCAACCGCTCGTCAATGGAAACTTTCGTGAACTGCCACATGCGAGGGAGTGACCCTAATACTGAACTAAAGCCAGAGCCATGTAGCTCTCATGGTTGTACTGTATGTCCCAGCTTTTGCTGACAGATAAGATCCTAAATCCATGTTGCTAAAAAGTCAAGTTTTACTTTATTCGTTCATATAGTCATTAATCAAGATTCAAGATCATGCTTTGTTAAAAAGGAGCACTAGCAATACTACCCAAATGCAAAGATAACCCATAGGATTTCAAGGTTCAAGGTAACAAATCTAGGTAAGTCGTATGGTGACAAGATTAGACACATGCATATGATTTTATTCAAAAACATCATGAATAGGACATCAAGGAATCCCATATAATACTTGCCTTGCTCAAAAGGTTCCTGCTGCTCCTGCTCAAAGAAATCCTCCTGGTCACCCACGTACTGTTCATCGTCTATACTCGATCACCACAACAACACACAATCATACCGAGGCATAACATGCACACAAACAAGGCTATAGATTAGAACAGTACACCAACAATAATAAAACGGGATTAAAAATTTATAAAACTAATCTACGTCTTACTACGATCACATCGACGTTTGGATCATGAAAAACGAAGCTATAACGAAGAAGATATGATCTAATCAAGTTTTACAATTTGAACTAGAGATTAAAAGAGATTAAGTGATTAAATATTTTTAAAAGTTGTCTAACATGAACTATGAGCTAACCAACACGTAGATTACGTCGATATGAATCTAACGCAATTTGAATGGGTGAAATCGGAGTTAAAATGAACATTTTATAAGCATTTGAAAATGGGTGGCAATTCTGTAATTAAGGGCTTTCTATTTATTTTCGAAATAAAACAAATCCGAAAGGAAATACATTTTCCAGAGCCGAAAGCGTAGAGCGAGAATGCGCTTTAGGACTGCGGGTTATGACTTAAAAAGGGGCGGGGTTCTTTTTGCAAAAATGTTAGCCGAAGGGGTACGGGGCTCTGAGATCCGCCTGATCCAGAACGAACGACCGAGATTAGAAGGGGGGGGGGGGGAGCGGCGGAGCGGTGGCCGGAAACAGAGCGGTCGGCGGAGCGGTGGCCGGAAACAGAGCGGCCGGCGGCGCCATGGCCGGAGTTGGGCGGCGCAATGCAATCCGAGGCCACAAAGCGGTATTCTCGACGCGGAAAGGACAGGGAGATAGAGGGAGAGATGGTGAACACTACGGCGGGGTCGATTGGACCGATTAGACGCCGCGTGTGGCGGTGCTCGCGGCACAGCGGCTCGGCACGAACGGCGGGCGTGAAACGGCGAAACAGAGGGATGAGGAAAGGATGGTGAGCTCCTGGGGGCTCTTCTTACCACGCGCGATGTTTGGGAAGCGGTGGAACGGAGCGGAGGGGCTCGGCAAGCGCGGGGCGACGGCGGCGGTTCTGTGCGTGGCGTGCGGCGACGGCTGAGGCCTTGCGGTTCTCTGAGAGGGCGAGGTGAGGGCGGTAAGGTGGGGGGCTTGGCTTTTATAGCCCGGAGGCGTGCCGTAGAAAGGAAGGGGATCGTCCTTCGCTGCAATTCTACTCGGCCGGGAAGGAAACACCGGCGCGGGAAAGGAAAGGGGGGAAAGAGGAAGAAAGGAAATGGGAGGGTGAAGCTGACGTGTGGGGTCCTCCTGTCGGTGGCCGAAGCAAGAGACGCGGGGCTGGACTGCCGAGCGGGAGCTGGGCGGGGGCAAGCCCACGCGGGAAAGGAGGGGTGCGGGACTGGGCTGAGAGAGAAGGCCTAAGGGCCAGAATAGGAGAAGGGGTGGGGGAGGGAAACAGGAATCCTTTTTCATTTATTTCTTGAATTCAAAGTCCAATTTCAAAGCTTATTTGGATAACTAGAAGAATTTTGAAAATGCCAAGCAAAACAAAAGTATTATGCAACAGCATGTATGCAACAAATATGTTTCTACTATTGTGATAATTTTTATTTTATGAAATCTTAATTATTTTTCCTAGGTTATAATGTTCACCCAAAATGCATTTAAATTACTTTTAATCTATTTTAAAGAATGCAATTTTTTGGGTGTTACAGAGTTTTACAGGCACCTAGAAATAGAGTCGTCTTAAAAAATAGGAGTTGCACTGTAAAATTTGAGTTTTCAAAATAGATAGAAAACGATCAAAATCAAAGCTATAAATATCGAAGAGTTATACAACTTTATAGTTAACAACTTTTTTATTTGAAATCATCAATTGAAAGAAAATTACGTTTGAATTTTTCATATTTGAAAATCAAATATTTCAAATGACCTCATTAGGAAATGTCAAAACCAAAGTTATAGATCTCAAAAAATTATACCGCTTTATAGTTGAGAAATTTTAAATTTGTATTCATTTAGTGTCCCAAATAATGATTTCAAAATCAAATGAAAATAAAATAAGAAGAAAGAATATCCCAAATAAATGCAAGTAACTTGTACTCACCCGTGTCAAAATAGAGGTTATTATGGGATGCATATAGATCAAACTTGACTAGATTGGTACAAAATACGTGTAATATTTATATCTCTAAACAAGTTTATTATGAAAATATATTCAACTATCTATGATACTAATTATGTCTTATAAATATTAATATTCTTCTATATATAATTTTTTTAAAGTTTAAAAAGTTAACTTCTCAAGAAGCAAGAATAACTTTTATTTTCAGATAGAGGGAGTACTCCTTGTGTTTCTAAATATCTGTCGTTTCATTTCCTAATAAATAAATTTGAGTAAATAAATATTTTTAAAAAATTAATATTTATAGTATATAATTGGTACCATTGGAAAGATTTTTGAATCTAGGTTTTAGAAATTTAATTGAAAATATAAATATTACATATATTTTTTTATGAATCAAGTTAAACTTGGGTTAAGTACAGTAGGCGATAGTTATTTAAAGAGATGGAGGGAGAGAGGTGTTATCGGTCGTTAGGTCCTTCTAGATTGTCTCGGTGTCTCTGTAGTTTTCTGCAGTAGTGCGCGCTCCTCTGCACCCTTTAGCCATGAAATATAATTCAGAATTATGGTGCGGTGCCATCAACTAGTAGTAATTTCGAAATCCCACATCCATCCATAAATCCACAATTCTGCCTCAGGAACTGCCTTGAGTGAGGAAAGCACAAAGAAAAGTGAAGCAACATGCAACATCTATCTTGTCACTCATGCCATCCAGTGCTCCAGTCTTACTTGGTCGCTGCTAATTTCCTCTTTATTCCAGCACACAGCCTAATCATGCAGGCAAGAATGCCACATATTCGGCCACCACTGATGTCGAACCCAAGCTCAAGCTGGACTGTCAATTCCAGCACAAGAATCGATCGATCCGTCGCCAGCCACTGTTCCTATCTCCATTTGCCATTGCTCTAGGTTTCCCTTTGCGCGCCATTGCTCTAGGTTTCAGTGGAGCGAATCGAATCACAGTGACAAATCCTCGAAGATCAAAAGGCAAACCCAAGTGCTGTGAAAAAAGAATCTAATTTTTTTTCTCATCACTGGACTAGTGGACTGGAGACAGTAGCATCAACATTGAGCTTGGGGGCCGGGCAAAGAAAGGGACCTTGTTGGCAACAACTTTTATATTTTGGTCGAGTGCAGCATCGCTTATCGCCATCGCTAGGACCACACACCTCAGATTCCCTCTAGCAGATGTGGCTTTCAGCTCACCTAATAATCTTATTGGGAGGAATTTCAGCAAATCACGAATGGTTACTAGTCATGTGCCCCTGTGTGCCAAAATGGTTGAAGATTAAGATTTATGATGATGCACTAATTAATGTAATATATAGATTAATAATCAGGGTTAGGGCTACAAGCTACAGAATATAAGTATTATTAAGTGCACATGGTTCATACACCTAATCAGCAGCTTGCCTGGTACTTAAACAAAACAGTTAGTAATGTTGCTACTCAGGCTGGAAATCGGATAGAAAATGCCAAGGGAGCAAATATCATAAATAGTCTAGGAATGAACCGAATCTGAATTATTGCCGGTGGGAATTGAGTATGGAGATTTGCTAAGGAAAATCGTAGTATCTAATTGATGCTAGTTGGAGTGTCAAATTAAATGTTGTTTGAGGCATGCTGTACAGTAGCGTGTG
This sequence comes from Microstegium vimineum, assembly GCA_022036555.1. Lineage (NCBI taxonomy): Eukaryota > Viridiplantae > Streptophyta > Magnoliopsida > Poales > Poaceae > Microstegium > Microstegium vimineum. The sequence goes on along the minus strand of CM039124.1, from coordinate 30,044,218 downwards.
TCTAGGAATGCGCTGTCATGTCTGCGTTACTTTGGACTTGAACAAAGATATTTTCATGTGCCCCTTACCCTACGTTAGGTCACTTGGCACGTTGGTTGATCCAAGGTCTTAACAAAAGCAGTCCTCCTATGGTATTATACTGATAATCAAATCACCTATGACAGTAGATAGATATGTAGGCGCAGCAAAGCTTGTCTTGTTTATATGCTCATTATAGAGTGGATTGATAGGTGGTAGCTCGTCGACTCAACCAACTAAACCACTTGGGAATTGTTTATTGGACTGTCAATCGATCAAGTACAAGCTGTTTGTTTGGCTCTAGAAAAATTCTCCAGGACTGTCCATGAGAATTTGTAGATCCAAGAAGGTATAATGGATCTGAGTGAGATCTCAACAGAGAATAAAGTCTTGGACCAATATCCATTTCAACAGAGAATGATCTTGTTGGGGCTTAGGCTGCGTAGGTTGTAGCGGTGACGAACTGGAGGCTTGGGCTTGAAGGAGCGGCAACGAGGTGGAGGTGCTGTGCTCAGCACCGTGAGGAATCGCTAGCTAGATGGGAAACAGGGGAACACGATAAACAGGGCTGGGTGCCCAAAGGGAGACTTATGTCTCAATCCTAGGTTGTCTCTATTGAATCTAGAGTACAACTCTTATATGACTTGCCTAACAACCTGCTACTACTAATAAGGAGATTACAATCTTAACTAATCCTATCTTGCTAGGACTCTGATTAACTAACTAATCCTGACTCACGCCTGGACTAACAAGTCCCTTGACATGGTCTTGTTCAACCACTAGGCTTGGACCTCCTTTTATAGACTCTGCCGAACATAACATTTCTCCCCCCTCGGCAAACAGCTCGTCCTCGAGCTGGAACGAGGGAAAGCGAGCGCGAAAATCATCCAGCGGCTCCCAAGTTGCTTCAGCTTCTGGAAGGTTGACCCACTGAATCAAAATGTGCCATTGTCCACGCCGCAACTGTGCGCGCAGCACACGGGCAGGTTCCAACAACAAGTGACCATGGAAGATGGGCGGAAGAGGAGGCGGAGCAGTCGGCGGTACAGCCCCCCGGAACGGCTTGAGGACGCCCACATGGAAGACGTCATGAATCCGGGCTCCGTCCGACAGCTCCAGGCGATAGGTGAAAGGATCAAGATGTCTGTTGACGGTAAGAATGACCCTTTTTGTCATTATCAAAATACCGTCAACACCCTCAGATTAGAAGAAAGACAAGCATATCATGAGCATACTTTATCAAATAATTGGTTCCACATGTCCCTTGAATATTTTTATGCATACAATGACAAATGGGGACATTTGGGAGCCTGAGGGCCCACTTAGGGGGTCGGCCGACCCCACTAAGGGACCACTAAGATCTCCCATGCACCCATGATCCGAGTAACACCTTCTAGAGTGAAGATCCACCCTTGGATCCACTCCATGTTACCTCTCAACGGTTCTAGATCAAAGCACGAGGATCCATGGGCCCACAAGTATCTCGGAAAAATACCAAACTTTTCCAAGGTGACCATGACATGTGGGCTATGCTCCACACGAAAGGAGGAGGCCAAAAGCCCCAACTCCAGGTCGGCCGACCTGGAGTGTGAGACCAGAGGCCACCCATAGACCCCCTGACCAGTGGGCCAGCTTCTAGAAAAAAGGGGCAGGTCCCACCTACCATAGGGAGGTCGGCCGACCTGGCCCTAGTGCCCAAAAGTCTCCCCATGCTATCCACCGCCTTCCTGCATGCCACCATGCATCAACTTGATCTCCACCTTTGATTAAAGACAGTTACAATGACGGTTTGATCCTACGGTGGCTGATGAAGGTGGCGCGGATCGCTGACGTGGCAGTGGACTCCACCTCTAGCTATAAATACCCCATAAGCCTTCACTTGTAATCATAACTCATTAGAGAAATACTACTCCTTAGTAGCTTAGCGGAGCTCTGCAGTAGTGCTATGCTAGTTGGAGGAGAGTGAGCAAAGTCTTCTGGAGAAAGCCTGAAGAATCATGGATAATGTGTGTTTTGCAGAGGCTATGCGTAGCTTAGCCATAGTGATCATCGAGAATGGGCATCCTTGGTTATCACTTAGCCCCCAAGATGGATATCGTTACAGATTTCAAAGAGTCATGATGAAGACCCTAGAGTGAGTGATAGGTCTAACCATTGCATGGCTAATCTATCCACTTGAACCATAACATCTACTATTTATCTACATTCACTTGAGCGCATGACCATTTCTAGCATAGTACACACGAAATTATCACAAGTGCATATCTTTTAGTCGTATCTAAGTGTTTGTTAGTCAAGATCAAACATCCTAACATCGAGAAGATTTAACAACCCATCATCTCCAAAGAGACTATAATCTCCTTTGCAAATTTTACATAAATCATGACTATCAGCAAAATGAAATTCACCAATCATCATCAAGCCTAACACACAAAATTAGCACCATATTCCAACGATTGGCTTCGTGGAAACGACCAAACTTTAACCATGGCAGAAGCACGGCTGCGCAATCAGCTTAGGCGTGGATTAGCACAATCAGGTCTTCAGTTTGAAAAGTACATGTCGCCAAGCGCATTCCTGATCGATGTGTCATCCAGGTCAAGCATCGAGTTGCGCCACAACGTACGCCAGCTGGAATGAACAGTTGTCGTACGAACCCGGATCTTCAGATCCACTCGACTCACGATGTCGATAACGAGATCCTCAGGCAAAGCGGGTACGCGCGAGGTGTTACGCCTCCGCTTGTGCCTTCCCTCCCCATCACTGTTGCTACCGATTCCTGGTGGTTCATCGCCGACGACCATGGTTGGGTCTAGGTTGGTTGCTGGATTGTTGCGGCAGCGGCGGGGGGCTGGAGATGGCGGTTGAGTTGTGCCACAGCGTATGCCAGCTGGAATGAACAGCTGTCGTACGAACCCGGATCTTCAGATCCACTTGACTCACGATGTCGAGATTGTGCGCACGTGGGCGGTCGCTGGCCACGCGACACCTTGGGCAGCCTGCACGTTGGAGTACTGTACAGTAAGTATGTGTGGTGTGACGGGTGAGGCTGACACTGAGCCAGTCCCGCAGGGCACGTAGGCGTGCGTCGTCATCCTTCCTAATGGGCTACCACCTGGTGAAAGATCTCTAGTGTTCTGGGTAATTGATGAAACCTAAGTTCTAACCTAGCTCTAAGTGTGAGTAGGTTTAGAACACTATGGAGAGATGAAAATGACAAGTGATGGAGCAAGGAGGAGGCAAAGGAGAAAGCCATCAAGAGATCACACTTGAAGAAGAAGAGAGAAGGAGGAGACCCTAAGCTATTCAAGGCAAAGGTATAAGCTAGGGCTTTTCCATTTTGGTGATCAAGACACCTAGTGGGTGTGATCACATTTAGGATAGGTAACCGTACTATTAAGAGGGGAAAATAGTTTGTGGTTACAACTATCGAGTGCCATTAGGTTGATCAGGATTGCATTGCATCTAATCCTAATGAGCAACCCTTGTATAACTTGATAAAATATGCCAACACACATGCACAAGTCAGTGAAACACTTGGTGGTGGCACATGGGATCAAGGGAAGAAAAGAGAAGAGGATTTTGACCAAGACAGAAGCTCCGGGCCAGTTTGCAAAGAAGCTCCGGACCATAGGTAAGTGGCCCGGTGGTCCTACCTCAGGCAGAGCTCAGAGGAAAGAGCTCCAGACTCGATGCTCCGGACTAGTCCGACGGTGACTCAACAGAAGACCAAGGCAAGCTCCGAACCAGGACTTATATTCCGATGGTGTGGTCCGGAGAGGTGGTCCTAAGCCCGGGCGCTCCCTGCGTGATTTGGTCGACGCTCTGAGGAGGCTCCGGACCAGGAGTCCGAAGCATGGGTGTGTACTGAGTGAAATTGTTGAAGCCCTAGCAAGCGCCGAACGAGACGTCGGACCAGGCCTCCGGACCAATGGAGGTGGTCCGATGGTGCCCAGAGTTGCGTGCCAATGGTCGAAATTCAAACTGGGCGCGACGCGTGGAAGACAGAGAAGGCGTCGGACCAATGCGCAAGACCAGACGCAATGGTCCAACGGTGTTGAAAGTGGTCCGACGGTCACGATTTCAGCAGCCCAAGTGCATAACGGCTAGTTCCTTTGAGGGGCTATAAAAGGGTGTGTGACAGTTCAAGGCACCTCTCTTGCTCATTCTGATATTGCATACACTTAAGAAGCTTGTGACACACACTCCCACTCATCTCTTAGTCAATTTATCATCCATTTGAGAGATTTGAGTGTTCTAGTGCATTGCATGAATTGAGTTCATCTTAGTGGCACTTGGGAGTTGATACCGCTGCTAGTTTCTTGTTACTCTTGGTGATTGCCATTACCTAGACGGTTGGAGAAGCGGTGTGGATTCGAGAAGCTTGGTGATTGTGCTTCGTCGACCACAAGTGGTGATTGTGAGGGTTCTTGTGCCTTCCCCGCGGGAGATCGCAAAGGTAACTCTAGTGGATTGCGTGTGTCTTTGAGTGCCTTCATCTTGTGTTGGTTGTGCGGCACCCAGTGACGGGTTTGGCGTGTGATGCCAATTACCTCGTGAATCTCCAAGTGAGTGAGCTGACACAACGAGGGTGTAGCTAGTTGGCAAACTAGTGAACCTCGGGAGAAAAATCAAGTGTCAACCTTGTCTCCCATTGTGTGATTGATTGGCTATCTTGGAGCTACTCATTTGATTGGATCAATCCTCTACACTGCGGTATAATCACCTTTCCCATCTTTGCATTACCTCTTTCATACTTGTCTTAGTATTTTAGGTTGTGCTTGTGGGTTACTAGAATTTTGTAGGCATTGAGTGATCCTAGAGCTATATTAGGATAGAAATTGTGGTTAGGAGGCTTCGCATCCTCTAGTAGGCTAGTGCAAACCTAGCTTCGCCATCTTGTGATCTAACTTGTTGTTGATATTTTTTTTAGTTTTGGATTTAGGCTATTCACCCCCCTCTAGCCTTGGGATAGGACCTTACACGTGGTATCAAAGCTAGTACACCGTCAATTTGAGGCTTAACAACCTACGGTGTGATCATGACTCAAATCAACAACATGAAGAAACCACCAAGATTTGATGGTTCCAACTATGGCTATTGGAAGGTCAAGATGACCGCACACATCAAGTCAATTAGCCGGAAGGTGTGGCTTGTGGTGGACAAGAAGTTTGAGGTTGCTAATGTGGAGGCTCCAACTCCTCAAGAGGAAGAGAAGTTGCAACACAATAACATTGCTCTTAGTGCCATCCATGAGGCTCTTGATGAGAAGGTCTTTGAACAAATCAAGAATCTTGAGAGTGCTCATGAGGCTTGGAAGAAGCTTGAGGAATCATTTGAGGGCACACAAGCCGTCAAGGGGGGCAAGGCATATATTCTCAAGGAGAAGTTTGCTAGCTTCAAGATGAAGGATGATGAAAATGTGCCAGAGATGTTCCATAGGCTTAAAGTGCTAGTCAATGATCTCACGACTCTTGGTGAGAAGGTTGAGGACAAGGACTTCTCTCACAAGTTCTTGAGGTGTCTTCCATCCCGGTTTGACACACTTGTGACCTTGATTGTGAGAAGTGGGCTAGACACCATGACTCCAAATCAAGTCTTGGGGATGTGATGACTCAAGATGCATATCGGGAGAACAAGGAAGAAGATGTCACGAAGGAAGACAAGAAGGATAAGAAGAAGAAGAGTGTAGCATTCAAAGCTACATCATCACAAAAGAGCAAGGGCAAGAGCAAGATTGAAGAATCTAGTGAAAGTGAAGACCAAAGTGCTAGTGATCTTGATGAAGAGGAAATGGCTCTATTTGTGAAGAAATTTGAAAGATTCATGAAGAAGAAGGGATATGGTGCAAGAAGAAAGAGGACTTCATCCAAGAGCTATGATGAACCAAGGAAGTGCTTCAAGTGTGGAAGCTTTGATCATCTCATTGCTCATTGTCCTTACAATAGTGACAAGGATGATGATGATCACAAGAAGAAGGGCAAGAAGGAGAAGAAGCCCGTATTTGACAACAACAAGAAGAATAAGGGCTACTCTCATATTGTCACTTGGGATAGTGATTCTTCTTCATGTGGTGATGATAGTGATCATCAAAAGAAGACCACTACAAAGAAGAAGGCCTTTGCAAGCATTGCAATGAGGAACAAGATCTCTCTATTTGACACTCCATCATCATGCTTCATGTCTAAGTCCACTAAGGTACTTTCTCACGATGAGAGTGAGAGTGAGAGCGATAGTGATAGTGAGGATCCCTCAAGAGAGGAACTCATGGACATGCTTGAGCAAGCTAAGGATTACATTGACAAGAAGAGGAAGAAATGCAAGGAATTGCGCAAGGCCAATGTGGCTCTTGAGCAAAACCTTGATGAGGCTGTAGCATCTCATGAGACACTAATGGAAGCCCATGAGAAGCTAGTGAAGTCTCACACTAAGCTTGAAAGAGCTCATTCCTCCCTCCTTGACCAAAGTAAGAAGGAGATTGTTCAAACATGTGACATGGGAGTTACTTGTGATATTCTTGATGAATCTTTCTATACTCCTACCATTGTTGCTCCCACTAACCCCTCTTGTAGCACTATCATTCCTACTTCATCTACTAGTGATGGTTTCACTTGTGATGCTTCACTAATGGTGGAAAATGAAACCCTCAAGAAGGAGGTTACAAAGCTTAATCACTCCTTAGCTAAGGCTTATGGAGGTGAGGACCACATGCTTATGTGCTTGGGTAGCCAAAGAGCTTCTCTCCACAAAGAGGGATTGGACTATAGCCCCAAGAAAGGCAAGGCCGCTTTTGTTTCTCAGAAAACTCGTTTTGTGAAGAACACCGGTAGCTATTGCAAGAGTTGCAAGCAATTTGGTCACAATGAGCATCAATGTGTGAACAAGAAGGCCAAACAAGATGTATCCTCCATGAGAGTTGATTCATTCTATGTACTTTCCAAGAGTACTAATGGAGTTCATGCCAAGTTTGTTGGCGCACCATGGATGACTTCCAAGAAGTCCATTTGGGTACCAAAATCTTTGGTAACTAACCTTGGAGGACCCAAGTAAGTTTGGGTTCCTAAAAAGAATTTATCTCTCTTGTAGGTCAATTACAAAGCCGGAGGGAGGCATTGGGTGCTTGATAGTGGGTGCACTCAACACATGACCGATGATGGAAGGATGTTCAACTCAATCAACCAAGATAACACTCATGGCTTTGATAGTATCACATTTGGTGACAATGGCAAAGGCAAGGTGAAAGGGCTTGGAAAGATTCCTATCTCCAATGATCTAAGCATTAGAAATGTGCTTCTAGTGGAAAGGCTTGAGTTCAATTTATTATCGGTTGCCCAAATGTGTGATCTCGGTTTCAAGTGCATCTTTGGAGTGGAGGATGTGGAAATCATTAGTGTGGATGGTTCAAACATGATCTTCAAGAGATTTCGGTATGAGAACCTCTACCTAGTGGATTTCAATGCTAGTGAGACCCAACTCTCTACATGTCTCATCTCAAGATCTAGCATGGGGTGGCTATGGCATAGAAGGCTTGGACATTTTGGCATGAAGCAATTGAACAAGCTAATCAATCATGATCTAGTGAAGGGCTTGAAGGATGTCACATTTAAGAAGGACAAGCTATGTAGTGCATGTCAAGCCGGAAAGCAAGTTGGCAACACTCATCCAAAGAAGAGCATCATGAGTACAAGCAAATCCTTTGAGTTATTGCACATGGATCTCTTTGGACCAGCAACATACCTAAGCATTGGTGGCAACAAGTATGGATTAGTGATAGTGGATGACTTCACAACATATACATGGGTATTCTTCTTGAGTGACAAGAGTGACACATTTGATATCTTCAAGTCATTTGTCAAGAGGTGCCAAAATGAGTTTGAAACAACTATCAAGAGAGTTAGAAGTGACAATGGGAGTGAGTTCAAGAACACAAGAGTTGAAGAACTTTGTGATGACTTTGGGATCAATCATCAATTCTCTCCAAAGTACACTCCTCAATCCAATGGGATAGTTGAAAGGAAGAATAGAACCTTGATTGATATGGCAAGATCAATGCTAAGTGAATACAATGTTAGTGATTCCTTTTGGGCCGAAGCTATCAATACGGCTTGCTACTCTAGCAACTGTCTCTATTGTCATGGAATACTTGAGAAGACTCCCTATGAGCTATTGAATGGAAGAAAGCCAAACATTGCCTACTTTAGGGTGTTTGGATGCAAGTGTTACATCTTGAAGAAGGGAACAAGGTTGAGCAAGTTTGAGAAGAAATGTGATGAGGGATTTCTACTTGGTTACTCAACAACTAGCAAGGCTTATAGAGTATGGAACTTGACTAGTGGCATTCTTGAGGAAGTGCATGATGTTGAATTTGATGAAACTCAAGGCTCTCAAGATGAAGAAGAAAACTTGGATGATGTGAGAGGTGACAAGTTGGTCAATGCTATGAAAGATATGGATATTGGTTACATTAGACCAAGACAAGTTTAAGATGAAGATGAAGATCAAGTAACCATTCCAAGTGATCAAGCTACTGGTTCTCCAACTCAAGATCAAGCAAGTGCAAGTGAAGATCAAGTTCAAGCTAGTTCATCATCTCAACCAAATGACATTGGAGGATTTGAGTGTTCTAGTGCATTGCATGAAGTGAGTTCATCTTAGTGGCACTTGGGAGTTGATATCGCTGCTAGTTTCTTGTTACTCTTGGTGATTGCCATCACCTGGACGGTTGGAGCAGCGGTGTGGATTTAGTGGCACTTGGGAGTTGATATCGCTGCTAGTTTCTTGTTACTCTTGGTGATTGCTAAAACAACCCTGATTTCCACGAAGGGAAATCCGCAGATTCACAGTGTAATAAAACAAATTGCGTAAACAATCCACAATATTACCCAGATTTTAGTCGAATATCATTACCAAACTTCGAGTATAAGAGGGCAATAGAATGGTTTACATTAATTATTACATCGCCACACTGGCGGAAATCACACTGGAATCAATCAAAGTAGCAACGCGGACAAAGCTCCGGGATCCTCTCCAAGCCTGAGGCTAAGCACGAGACACCTAATCCTCGAAGTCATCTCCAACGTAGTCGTTGTCACGGTCCTCACCTGCTAATTAATTTTTAGTACGATTTGTACTAGCCACATCTCCCACCTAATGCATATTTGTGGTATTGGATGCATAACAGAATTTAACAGGGGATAGCAAAGGAGACCTATCTTTGGCTGTGGGCATCCTATGCAAGATTCATTAAATATTAAGTAATAAAAGTCATTGTATAGTTGTCCAAATCCATAGTCCATCCATCCATTCCATCCATAGTCCATCCATCCATTCCTTCCCATCCCATCACACACATCTCACCACACCTCACACTCATTCGACAGGCTCAACTCCCTCTCGAGCCTGTCTCAACGGCACACTACTCCTTCATAGCACACTGCCAGATCATATATCAACCAGAGGGAGAAGAGAAGACACCACTCTCTATCGGCAAAGCAGGTCACAGAAACAGGTCCATAACCGACGAATCAACTATGTATCGATCGATCAAACCGTACGACACTCTGCAGTATGTTATACAATACCACGGGTTCTGCCATCATCGACATCCGGAGTCGTCTAGACTAGACGTTGACCGCTTGCTAGCCTAGGTCGATGCCACCCTACCACTCAGCCCTAAGCCAACTCCACGTACCGCACGGGGGCGCTGAGACTGTGAGGCATGGTAACCGGGCCCCGGGGGTTACCAGCTGTCTCGAGAGGGTGTGGGACGCACTCCCGTACCTCTCTACACTAATCCGCTTACTTCCAAGTAGTAGTGGCACCGCCCTACCAAGTAGTCCGTCTGTCTCCCCCCACAGAGAGCAAGTGGCATGTAAGGTTTCCATGATTCGAGAAGCAAGGAAGTTCCTAATTGGCCAAGCAAGACATCTTCATCATATCCCCATGTCGTCACAGCATTCCACTGTTCCAAGGTCACCCTCGGAACCTCCTTTCCAGTCCAATACCCGCCACAGGTACACAACTAGGATTGCTCAGGTAGCTCTCCCGGCAAGACTTGCCCAAGGCTCGTCATCATTCCCACTTGGCCGACACAACCCTCACCACACACGCACCCAAGACACACACAACACTCTCCCCTCTTTCCAGCACCACGTGCCTCATCATCATCATCATCATCATCATCTCATCAATGTGTGTGAGAGAGTAGAAGTAGTAGTAGTAGTAGTAGCAACATAGAGCAAGTCGTTGTGTGTCTAGCAAAGTAAACTACCATGCAATCCTATGCATTGCTTAATCTTTATTTAGAAAAGTAACATGTGAGTATGCGTAAAGGGTTCTACAGAGTTGGGTGGGGTGTGGCACCTCCGTTGTCGTCACCGAGTTCCTCGTCGTACTCGTAGTTTCCCTCCTCAGTCAGATCCTTCTCGCTCTCTGAAACGAAATGCGATATAGTCGCGTTAACGACGCATATAGAATACACAAAGAATTATCAGAAAAATGAAAAGATCCAAATGCACACAAACATAGCTCCATTATGTAGAGCTCATTTTTCTGAGAATTTTGATATGTCGTTTGCAATTTTTGGATTTCGTATGAATTTTCTATGAATTTTCCAAGCTTAAATAAATTTCTGAAATTGGATAAATGGATTTTGAATCCAGCATGGACACGTGCCAGTAAGGGATTGGTCGACTGACGTCGGCATGTCGTCATGTTGACTTAGTCAACCCAAATGGGCTTTTTGGGCCGCAATAGGGTCGGGTCAGGGCTGGATCAGGGTTGGGCCGAGCCCGCCACGTGTCGAACAGAAATCACGCCACGTGGTTGTTGTGGGCTCATACTGGGCCGAGGTCCACGGGGTGGGGTTCACCGTGCACCCCAGGTGTGGTCCACTGGACCTCAGACTCGGTCTACGGTGCACCAAGTGCACCGGCACCTTTCTCTGTTCTCGCTTATGTAGACCGTGTCTACCGAGGCGGGGCAAGGTTCATGGTGGGGGGTTTGGCCGGTCCACCGAAACGCAGGTGGGGTTGGTCCCACCGCTCAGTTTCACGGCTCACACAGGCTAGGTCCACGCGAGTCTTAGCTTCTCTTCCCTCTCCCTTTCTTCCTCTGTTTGGCAGAGGCGGACGGCGGCGCTCCGCCGGTGAGCCAACGGAACTCTGCACCGACCGTCCGAGGACCAAATTGACTGGTCTTCTGCGCTTGCGCGCGCATGGTGAAGCCTCTGGTGATCTCGATTCGCCATGATTCGGCTCCGATCGCCACCCGCGATGCAAGGATGCTGGCGCTGCTTGCCGGACTACGTCAATCCGGGGTGTAGGATGGTCTCCGATTCAAATTGGCGGCGCGTTACGTCATAAGGTAGCTCATGGGTGAAGGTAGGGCAACAGGCGATGGCAGTCAAGGCCCCTAGGCATCTATGGCCGGCGAGGTGGATCGGCGATTCACCGAGCCATCGGTCTGAGGTAGAACCCCTCGGTTCGAGGCCTTGTCTTTGCTTTTGCGCTCCAACACGCCTAGACGAGTCCGTTTGGCTATTTGGCGGTCACAGGGCCCTTCGACATCCACCAGCCACGGCGGCTAGCTTCACCGGACACATGATCATCACCGGTGCTGCGCGGACAGGCGACTCGGGGGCATCCGGAATTCAACCAACAAGCCAGGGGCTACGGGGTGGTCTCCGTGAAGCTCTGCGCACTATCAGTTGGGCCGGGGATGGTCTGTATGGCTGGGAACGGTTCTCGCCGCGAGGACATGATGACGGCACGCGGTCATGGCGAGCAGTGGCTGTGTCACCGTGGTCAGGGTGATACGGGGCGTCTCGGTCTCTACCAAGTACACGGGCGGGCTTGGGCGGTAACCGTGAAGCTGGAGGTCTCATCAGATTGGACGGAGGAGGTCTTGGCTGTTGGGAACATGCCTCGCCGCGTTGACATGGCGACGCGCACGGCCATGGCGACTAGAGAGCTTGCCACGGCGTCCCAAGGTCTCGGGGGCTCGTCAAGTACTAGGAGGGGCCGTTCTGTGCTCGTGTACATGTGCTTGTCCAGTTTGGCTAATCCGGTGAGGCGCTGCGGCTTTCCCAGGTTGGGAATGCCTGCAAGCTCTCCGGCAAGGTCTCCATGCCAGAGCTCGGCACGGTGTAGAAAGGGGGTGTACCGTGCGCTTGACGAAGTAAGGCTACTGGTGCAGTGACGAGTTGACGCCGTGTAGCTCCGGTTGCCGTGCAGTGCTGCTCCGTGCTCGACGTCGACGGTGAAGTACGCCGGTCCTGGTGCTCCCGATCCGAGGGTGCAAACGCGCGGACGTGCGATCCAGTGGTCCGTGTGGCTTCGGATGAGAGCTCAGCTTGGGCGCCAAGAAGAGGGAGGCAGCTGGGGGACAGGCAGGGGACAGGACTCACGCAATTCGTGTGGGTGTCAGACGGCCGTTGCGCCACGCTGGCGCCTGCCAGGCGTGTCCGCGCGCGTGAGAGCGAAGGCAGGGCGAGAGGAGGGAGATGACAAGGATGGCCCACAGGTCAGTCGACGTGAGAGGGAGCGGGACGTGCTGCGCGCATGAGCCAGAGGTGAGGCTGGCCGAGCGCGTGCGAGCGGGCCTGTGCGCGTGTGTGCGGTGGGAAGCCGATTGCTGGGTTGGTTTTCCTCCTTTTCCCTTTTCCATTTATTCTTTTCTGTTTTTGTATTTGTGTTTATTTATGTACACATATGTATAGGTGTATATGTGTGTATATAAGTATATGTTTACAAGCTAGTGTATACATATTTATACACATGTGTATTCATGTATTTATATATACTTGTATCCATATATGTGTCATATATATATATATATATATATATATATATATATATATATATATATATATATATATATATATATATATATATATATATATATATATATATATATATATATGGAAACTCTTTTATACTCCTGCTGTAGTTCCTTCCACCTAGATTAATACCCATTAGACACGAGATATATATATATATATATATATATATATATATATATATATATGGCATTTGACCCTCGACCCTCTTCCGACTCCGTCCGCCGGCCGCCGCCACCACCTCCTTTTTCCCTTCCTTCTCTCGACATTCAGGCTAGTGCTGTAAGCGCCTCCTCCGCCGAGCAGCCTGTGTGAGCAGGCAAGATTCCAAGCTCCGCCCAATCGATCGGCTCTGTGCTGGAGTCAGTCCGGCGTCGCCCCTCTGCTCAAGATCTGGCACCGCAACGACGGCCTCTTCCCAGTGAGCGCGCGACCCGACGCCGGCGTGGCCTCCCCCCACTAGCGCAACCTGCTCCAGCAGTCTGCTCCTTCCAAGATCCAGACGCCGGTGGTGACGAGGACGGGAGAGGGCGCCGTCACCAGATCTAGATGCCGATGGTATCCCAGGTCCAGTGCTGTCGTCAAATCCAAACGCCGATGATGCCGGCCCCAGCGCCGCGGGGGCTTGGTGTGTGGAGGCCAACACCTCCATGGATCATCGCAGGGCCTGCACACAGGCAGGCGGCGCCGTCATCGTGGGGTGTCGCGCAGGATAGGTTATCGCAGTCGGCAGGGACTCTGACGCACGGCGGCACCGGGCGGCCACGCCGTTGAGGCGAGGAGGGCCGTGCTGCCACTGAGGAGCGCAGCGCGCGCAGGGTAGTCTACGTCGTCGGAAAGCCGCCACGGTGTCGCCGGTCGAGCCCGCCGCCTCGCACCCTGCATGATGTACTCGTACTTGTGCGTACATAAACATGATAGTACTACTCTAGTTTGCATATGCTATACTTTTTTTAATATATGTACGTCCTCATACTAGCTTATACTTTGTTAAAAAGCTACTCCGTATGTATACATGCGTACCCTTGATGAGTATATGAAGATACTTCCAGATAAGTATGCATGTATACGTGTACTCTGATGAGTATATGAAGATACTACCAGACAAGTATGCATGTATACGTGTACTTCCAGACAAGTATGCATGTATATATGAAGATACTTCCAGACAACTATATATGCATGTATACTTCCAGACAAACTATGCATATATACAAAGGTTATGTATCTGAGTATACTCACCACTCACCAGCGGCGGCACGACGTATGTATATATACGTACTCTATAAAAATTTACGTATCATGACATACCTGAATTTATTAAAAACAGCCATTGGACGAATTAACTTTAAGTAATCCATCCGAACATTAATTAACGGACCGGCCGAACCGCCAAACTTCACGCAACAGATCCATACATTCATTAACGGACCGGGTTTGATATATGTTGATCCGCAAAGAGCTATCAGGATAGACGACGTATCCTACTCCCGTTAGTTACATAGTGAGAGTAGATACACGTAGGTGTATAGAAAACTCACCATATATATATATATACCCATACAACACCGTTTAAGTGTTTATTATTTAATTCACAAGTTTTGATTAGCAAAACAAGCAGAAGGGGTTTAAGAACCAAATCATCCAAGCATAAAATCATGAGGTTAAAGTTAGTCTTAGATACTTAAGAAACTCTAGGGTTAGGTGCTAATTAACTAAAGAAGACTAGGTTAAGCATAACATCCAACAATCATTTGTAAAAAGTAATAAAAAATTTTGTAGTTGGTATTTTTAGTGTGTCAATTTTCAGGGATGTTACAATTGCCATCACCTAGACGGTTGGAGCAGCGGTGTGGATTCGAGAAGCTTGGTGATTGTGCTTCGTCGACCACAAGTGGTGATTGTGAGGGCTTCTTGTGCCTTCCCCGCGGGAGATCGCAAAGATAACTCTAGTGAATTGCGCGTGTCTTTGAGTGCCCTCATATTGTGTTGGTTGTGCGACACCCGGTGACGGGTTTGGCGTGTGATGCTAATTAGCTCGTGAATCTCTGTTGGTATTTCTTATGACTATTGGATAAATCCGCAAGTGCACAGATTATACCGTTGTAGCACTTCACCTAGGAGTATTCCGAGGTATCGTAATTTATATTCTCCCAAGGGAAAGTGGAGCTAGAAATAATAATAAAAGAGAGATCCTAGAGATCGCCTCAATTTAGTACCAATTAGTGTAAGGGGGTAATCGATATAATGATAGGTAGGTGATGATGTAACAAACCGGTAAAGATAAGTAAGAGATGACTAGTGAGTATAACTATGTGGGAGGACAACGAGAGAGTAAAAGGAATCATGTGATAACAACTCTACCTTTGTGGATTTAACTATGGCACTCAGATGAGACAAACATCGATTGATTCCTCAATACAAGTATGCTAGGCGAGGGGATAGATCAGTAGGAGGACAAAACTCCTACCGGACCGCGCCCTCTTCTTACGGGGTCTTATCTTTTAAGAACTTGCCTATAAACACGTGGTGGAATACAACGACTAGACAAGGTTGTCACCTCTTGCTAGCTACCACAAACAATCCGTGCAACAAGCGATAACCAAAGGTGAGATTAAGTATAAGCACCACACTTACACCTATTCTTACTACTCTAATCGTGTATACGACAACTAGAGCACCCTATAATAGGCGATGATCGCATACAGGAAAGGCCACAAGGATCTCAATCTAGTTTATAACAACTAATTGACAAGATAAACCACAACAATACTATAATAAGTATAATATTGCACAAAACAAAGACTAAGTAAAGTAAAGAAGGAATATTGTATTGAATAAATAAAGTCTTACCAAAGGGAAAAGATACAAGAGCTTATACCAGATCCTTCGGGAAGACAACTCCGGAAAGTCCGAGGTAAGCTCAACTCAACTCTAACTCCCACACTAGAGAACACCACTAGACTAATCTCCACTTGATAACAACAGTGGCTTGTATGGATTACATCATGCTTAGAGAGGGAGGTCTAGACCTCTATTTATAGTGGGGGTGGAGTAGGAGCTACTCCAGCGCCACGTCATCGATCTAGGGAGCTTCAATCCTCCTCCCTTAGATCAAACCATCATACAACCGCGTAAGATGGATGGCTTGGATTTCTGCCTCGTGCTAGTTGATATGGCGGTTGAGGGGGACCCAACCGACCAAGGGGGGTGATCGGCCGATCCCCCTATGGCCAGTGGGCCATCCCCTAGCCTTATGGGTGTGGCCCCACTGGTCAGGGACTGAGTAGGGTCCAGATGGGCCCAGGGGGTGGTTGGCCGACCCCCCTAGGGGTCCCTGGCCCACCTCGTCCATCCTGGTGTTGGTCCCACCTGTCATGCGCAGTGGTTGTTCATTCTGAGGTCTTTGTCGTGTTGATCTCTTTGGTGTGGGCCCATGAATCCTTGTGCATTGCTTGTGAGCCGTTGGGAAAAACACAAAGTGATCTGATGGTTGGGGATCACTTAGAAGGGCTTCTCCTGGATCATGGCCGAGGGAGAGACCTGGTGGGCCCACAGGGTGGTCAGCCGACCCCCTATGTGGGTCCCACTGGGTCTCTTTTGCTCCATTTCTTCATATCTGCATTCAAATATTCATGGACATGTGGAACTTGTTATTTTATAAAATACGCTCATGCTATGATTGTTTTGTCCTTGATCCTGAGTTATTGGCAGCATTTTAGTTATATAAAAATGGGTCATAATTTGTGCCTACAACCTCCAAGTGAGTGAGCCGACACAACAAGGGCGTAGCTAGTTGGTAAACTAGTGAACCTCGGGAGAAAAATCAAATGCCAACCTTGTCTCCCATTGTGTGATTGATTGGTTATCTTGGATGTACTCATTTGATTGGATCAATCCTCTACACGGCAGTATAATCACCTTTCCCATCTTTGCATTACCTATTTCATATTTGTCTTAGTATTTTATGTTGTGCTTGTGGGTTACTAGAATGGTGTAGGCATTGAGTGATCCTAGAGCTATATTAGGATAGAAATTGTGGTTAGGAGGCTTCGCATCCTCTAGTAGTCTAGTGCAATCTTAGCTTCGTCATCTTGTGATCTAACTTGTTGTTGAGATTGTTTTTAGTTTTGGATTTAGGCTTTTCACCCCCCTCTAGCCTTAGACTAGGACCTTTCACCTGGCACCTGGGCGTGTTGCTGCACGCCATGGTCGTGGTGTCCGCTGCTCTCCCCTGCTTCGTCTGTCAATGGAGGGAGCAGTACGCATCACTCATGACTTGTTTTGGCATGGTTTTTCTAGAGAGAATTCTTGAAGCGGCAGAAACCATAATCTGTAGATCCTTCAAGATGCTCTAGCTCTTTTATTTTATTTTAAAAAAACAGCTTTCCTATAAAATCGTTTAGCAGACTTCCTCTAAAAAACTACTCCCTCCATCCAAAAAAAAAACATAATTCTAGCTTTAAATCTGGACACAACGTATGTCCAGATTCAAAGCTAGAATTACGTTTCTTCGTTGTGTCCAGATTTAGAGCTAAAATTACGTTTCTTTTGAGACGGAGGGAGTAGAGCCGAAGCCATAGATATGCCAAACAAATCCTACAAGTTTTTATTATCAACGTCTAAGAGCCTGTTTGACAGGGCTCCGTAAGCAGCTCCGACTCCGGCTCTTGCCGAAGACCTGCCAAACGCTAATAGCAAAAACGGCTCCGCCGGCGAAGCCCAAAAGGAGCCGGAGCCCTTTTTCTATTGTGCATACGGAGCCACCAAATGAAGCTCCTCTCGGCTCCTCCTTCGTTACGGCGCAAAAGGACGCACTGGCCCTCATGGTTCGAGCGTGTACAGCCAGGCCAGATAGTTCCTTGCATGCTCGTGCTTTGCCTGTACCCTGTAGTAAACAAGAGGAGCTGCTAGCAAAAATAGGATAAAAGACAAAAATAAAATAAAATATAGCTCCAATAATTTAGAAATAGGTCAAGGTTCTCAATGCAAAATTGACTGTTAGCTTTCTTCCAAACTGATTAAAATTATCTCATACTTGTAAAATACATAATAATTCACAGAAGTATAAAAAATAACGAAAGTAATTTTTTTTAGATTGTGTTTACCTAGATCTACACCATATAGTAATGTAATAAGTGAGTGTATTATAGACATTCACCATGTTTAATCTTTCAAGAAAAACAGGAAGAACCGTTTTGCCAAACGTTTCTCAAAATAACTTCGGCTCCTTTAAAAAAGTCGTTTTTTCGGAGGAGACAGAGCCGGAGCTATTTTTAGAGGAGCCGGAGCTATAAGTAGAATCATTTTTTTCTACGGGAACAGTAAATAATGTTGGGGTGTTCTAGAGCAACTAAACTCTTGACTTTTTTGACATCCGATCAGCAGTCCGATCAGCTTGGTTAGGATTAGGAGTATTTGGCATCGATGGTTTCTCTTTTCTCGATCCGGCGGGTTTTGAAGAAAAATCGGAAGAGAAAGACTGAACCAGCATTGGTGGCCAAGCGTGAGGACGGTGGTGGCGGAGGTAGAGCCGTAGAGGTGCAGCAGTCTGAGGCAGTGGGGAAGA
The DNA here is from genome assembly GCA_022036555.1 of Microstegium vimineum. NCBI lineage: Eukaryota > Viridiplantae > Streptophyta > Magnoliopsida > Poales > Poaceae > Microstegium > Microstegium vimineum. Next base: position 30,025,793 of record CM039124.1, on the reverse strand, counting down.
CGATTGGACTGGACAAGAGTAGGACAGTCAGTTTTGCCTCTATCATATCGAATCTTTCGTAACTAGTTTGGTGTATTTAAAATATATTAATTAAAAAAATAATTTGTCAGCCGAAAACAAATTCGCGAGCCAAATCTTTTAAGCCTGAGAGCATCTCCAACAGTTTGCTAAATCACTTGTCATCCTTTAAAATTTGGTAAATCAATCAAAAAACACTCTCCAACAGTTTGTCAATTGGACTTACCAATTCTACACGCTTGCCAAAAGATTGCATCGGTTTGCCATCCTCTCGTCCGCGAGTCCTCCTCTCGGTTTCCCGCATGCAAGTTTCCTCCGTATGCAAGTTTCCTTCCTTTTTAATCTTCTTTTTTTGGTTTGACAAGTGAGAAATATCAAATTGTTGGAGATGACCTCTTTCCAACTTGGTAAATTATTATAGCAACTTGCTAAAACACAATATTTGACAAGTGAGAAATAACAAATTGTTGGAGATGCTTTATGTTTTGAGAATGTTATGCTACCGTAAATATTTGCTAATTATAGATTAACTTGACATATTAGAATCGTCTTGTTAATTCCCGCATGACTATGTAATTAGTTTTATAATTAGTCTATTTTTAATAGACTAAACTAGTGTCAGAAAATTCGATGTGACATGACAAATAAATTTCCCACGGAATTACATGGCAGTGATTCGTTTTTAGCCCTTATAAAAAGAAAACGGATTCTTGAACTCTAGAGACGAGGTACACATCTCATAGAACACCAGGCCACGCATCCAATGTCATGAAAAAAGTCAATTGGCCAACTAATTTAAAACACTCAGTTGTTGGTTAGATAGTTTCTTAGGACATTATCAATGATGAGTTTTATGCCGTTGTTTTTAAGACTACCATGTCATATGAAATGAAATAAAACTCAGATAAAACACCCACTTTCAATGGAAAGTTTTGTTCTATAGTTTCATAGACATTTAATTTTATGACTAGAGAGAGTTGGTATTCATACCAAGAGAGTTTTATCTAGATGAAACACATTTCTCCTCTATTCTTAAATACATTTTCATGTCATTAAAAATATCTATGTGACATCACATTTAATGTAAATAAAACTCTAATAAAACTCTCACTAAAACTATATGTTAATATAGGAGCATGGTCGCAAAAGAAATATTATATACTTTATTTATAGTTGTAAAGATTGAGCTTACAATATTGATTTTGATTCATTTAATTAGCTCGTTTTTACATTGAGTGGAATTCTTGACGTTATATATTTTCAATTCTCCTTGACTTCAACTAGTATCCCGTCGCAATAGATTTACTTTGTAAAGTGATTTATGTCTATTCTTATAAAGTATTGAGGAACGAGATATTATGGAATTTTGTCTAGGATGAAATATTAAAAAAATAGAATAGGATCATATCGTTACAATTTGGTAGGACCGTAGTATCATAAGATTTAGAATACAGATCAAGATACTAACAACCATGAATACTTGTATATCGTTCTTTTGCTCGTCTCATACCATACATTGGTCTATTTTGTGTCCTGCTCCCACGTCGTGGTAAGAGTTGTTACCAAGCTTCTGTTCATCATGATAGTTTCTATACTGGGCATGTTTGGCAGGGCTTCTAGTTGGCTCCGGCTCTGGCTCTTCTGGAAGAGCTCTGCCAAACATTTTTCTGGAGAAACTATTTTTCAGCAAAAAAAAACAGAGGAGCCTTAGCCGTTTTGGAGGAGCCTTAAACTGGGGCTCCTCCAAAACGGCTCCGGCTTCTCTGCAGGAGCCCCTCGAGAGGAGCCCTGCCAAATAGGCTCTAAGTTTGTTAGAAGGAGCACTCTACCAAACATTTATCTATACTTTTTTGCATGTACATAAGTAGGCTGATTTAATGGTGTTGTTCTATGAGAGAATATGATAATTAAGCAGTCTAATTTTGGTTGATTCAATAGTGTTATACGTGATTCTCAAATAAACTAGAAGGCTAGAAGCTAAATAAGTTACATCTTGCTTCACTACTCACAAAGGATCACTTTCTACACAGAACTTTATCTTAGAATCTATTTGGTAGAGTTTAACCGTACAGTTCTTAGCTTTATCTTCTTGATTCTCTAGTGAAATGGTTTTGATATGGGAGTAGTATGGAAAGTGATTTTGATGGGGATTGATAGAGAACACAAGAAGCAAGGTTTTTAGGACCTTTTTGGTAGAGGTTCTCATGCTCCTGATTCTCTATGGAATTCTCGTTCTCTACGAATTATTATGGCAACTCTATTTAAGTAAGATATTTTTATAGCTATTACCCTTGTAATTCATTTAAGAGAGCAACTTTAAGCCTTTGTTTGGATGTTATCGAATGCATCTCAATCCACTTGTGTTACGGTAGAATTTAGTTTAACTTCCACCATCCATCCAACACACATGTGGATTGAGACGAATCCGATTATATCTAAACAAAGCCTTACATAGTCTAGGTAGAATTCTTCTCATTAGAAAACTGTTTAGCAAGGTTTCTTCTGAATTTAGCTTAGCATGTTCAGGTGAAAAGTCGGCTGATTGAATAGTGTTATGTGAGAGAGAATAAGTTGATTGAATAGTTTTCTGTGAGAGAGAACAAACTGAAATAAATTAAGAGTGGTTCTTAGCTCACGTCTATCGTGTAAATTGAGAAGTGTTTTTGTTTATTGCGCTAGAACAAGTGAGTGCTACCAAAACAATACCTTAGAGCACTCCAGCCTAGCATGCAAATGAGGCCCTTATTTTTTTAATTTGCATGCTGGGCTGCAAAAAATAAGGACCCAAAATTAGCTTGAACTCCAGCCCAACACCCTATAGCTTGAACATGGTCCTGAGGCGTACTCCTTGTTCCGGTCCCTCATCAGTTCGCGCCTGCCGGCGACCACAAGCACGGGGGCCATCTTATTAGGATATGTATATATCAGGATCAATTAAAGACTGATTAGAGATTGATTGGAAATCCCCTAGATAGGCTAGCTGACATATATAGCCTAGGATTGTTTTTATGTATAGCCTAGGATTGTTTCCTTGTACAGGGAATACCTTCCCATGTATGTAACTTCCATGTATGCCTACTGGCTATATATATATATGAAAGGCTCCCCACCCACATAGGGTGTGCGGTGATTCCCTCCATTCTATTTCATTCTATATGGTATCAGCATACTAGATCCATTCTCCCCTCCCACCACACTAGCTCTACCTGCTGCGCTGCCCCCCCTCTCCCAGGTCGACATGTCGACCGAACCTGCCACCAACTCCACCACATCCTCCAGCACCTCAAGCAGCATGGGCGACATCTCTGCCCCAGCCGCTGCCCCTGCCGTTTTCGTCGCCCCCTATGCCACGATCAACGTCAAAAACCATATCTCGGTAACCCTTGAACTGATGAAGCCCAACTTCAATCAGTGGGAACCGTTCTTCTCCTCTCTCTGCGGGAAATTTGGTCTCCTTACGCACATCAACGGCACAGCGGAGGCCAGCCCCACTTCTCCCGCTTGGGCCATTGCCGACGCCTGCGTCCGTAGCTGGCTTCTCGGTTCTGTTGGGCCGAACGTCATCGGCCTGGCTGCAGCGCCAAACCAGACTGCCTGCGAGCTCTGGATCGCCATCAGGCGCCTCTTCGAGGCCAACAAGGCCCCGCGTGCCATCTTCCTAGGTCACGAGTTTCACTCTATGACCTAGGGCGACTCCTCCATCAACGACTACGCCCAGCGGATGAAGGCCACCGCCGACGCGGTCCGCGATGTCGGCCGTACCATCACCGACTCAGAACTCGTCCTCAACTTCCTCCGTGGTCTCAACCCTCGCTTCGCCATCACCGACTCGCACCCGCTGCCAGACTTCGCCACCACTCGCGAGAAACTCGTGCTGAAGGAGCTCCGCCTCGCAAATGAGAGCACTGTTGCTGCCCAAACAGCGTTCCACGCCTCGTGCGGCACGGGCTGCCGCACCACATCCAGCACCACCGGCGGCAGCTCCATCGCTGGTCGTTAGGGCGGATACGGCGGCGGCTCCAGCAGCAGCGACGGTCAGGGCGGCGACGGCGGTTGCTGGAAGAAGAAGGGCAAGGGCGGATCCCAACCCGGGGGCGGGCACAAGTCTGCTACATCACCAGCGGCCCCATGGTACTGCTACCCTCCCTGGACCGCTGGAGTGCATCAGCAGCCATGGCGTCCACCAGTGTGGGGTGGCCAAGGAGTCCTCGGCGCTCCACCCTCAGCCCAGGCTCACACTGCCTTTGCCCCCGCCCAGTTCTCCGGCAACACGCCCTACGCTCCACCACCTCAGCAACAGGGCGGCTGGGATCAGGCTGGCCTCATCGCTGCTCTGAATCAGATGTCACTCCAGGGGTCTTCCCCCTGGGTTCTTGACACCGGTGCCACCGCTCACATGTCGTCCTTGGATGGTATACTCTTGTCCCGTTTTCCTCCCCCTCCCTCCGACATCACAGTCAGCAACGGCACCACAATTCCTATAACCTGCCGAGGCCCATCCACATTATCTTCCCCGCATTCTAATTTTCATCTTAACGATGTTTTGGTTGCCCCTGCTTTAGTACGCAATCTCCTTTCTGTTCATCAATTCACCCGTGACAATGCTTGTTCCATTGAATTTGACTCTTGTGGCTTTTCTATCAAGGACCAACAGACGGGGCGCGTGACTCTTCGCTGCAATAGTGGTGGCGACCTCTACACCTTCACCTCCACACCACCCCACTCCTGCAGCCTCGCCACCACGTCGTCCCTGTGGCATCACCGCCTCGGCCACCTCGGTCCATCCAGCCTCGCCACTCTACGTAGCATGTCGGTCATCTCCTACAATAAGAGCTCGCCATGCCTCTGCCATGCCTGTCAACTTGGCAAGCATGTGCGACTACCATTTAGTCATTCCACTTCTGTCACCAATGCTCCGTTTGACTTAATTCATAGTGATGTATGGACCTCTCCCGTGCTTAGCAACTCAGGCTTCAAATATTATCTTGCCGTACTTGATGATTTTTCCCATTATTGCCGGTCTTTTCCACTTCGCAATAAATCCGAGGTGCATCGCCACATTGTCGAGTTCTTTGCCTACGCTCGGACACAATTTGGCAAAACACCCAAATCCTTCCAAGCAGATAATGGCACCGAGTTTGTTAACCACGCCACCACCACCTTCCTCACCAGCCAAGGCACTACACTCCGTCTTTCCTGCCCATATACCTCCCCACAAAATGGCAAGGCTGAACGCATGCTTCACACCATCAACAACACCATCCGCACCATGCTCCTCCATGCGTTCATGCCCCCTACCTACTGGGCTGAGGCTCTCACCACAGCCACCCTCCTCCTCAATAGGAGCCCATCCTCCTCAATCCGCAACCAAATACCCCACCAACTTCTTTATAGCAAACTCCCAAATTACTCCTCACTTCGTGTCTTCGGGTGTCTCTGCTATCCAAACCTCACAGCCACCTCCCTACACAAACTCGCCCCTCGATCCGCACCTTGTGTTTTTCTAGGATATCCATCCTCCCACAAGGGCTACCGCTGCCTCGACATGAACACTCGCCGTATCATCATCTCTCGACATGTCCTTTTCGACGAGTCTGTGTTTCCATTCTCCGCAACACCATCGGCGGCCTCTGTACCGTCTTTACTTGACTTTCTGATGTAGGGTCTGTCTTCCTTAGCAGCACCAGTGCGCACTGCTCCATTGCACGCCGACACCAGCGAGGATCCGTTCCCGGTGCTCCTGGACCCGGCTATCATCCAGCTGGGCCCCCTGGCTACCTCTACGGGCGGGCGCTCCCCTACAGACCGGCCGCCAGCTACTGCCCCTCCTACAGGCGGACAATAGCAGGGTGGCCAGCGCTTTGGCATCGTCTTCTCTCGTAGACCCCGCCCCCTGCAGCACCAGAGGCGGCTCTTGCGGCTGCAGCGCCAGCCACCGAGGCCGTGGTGCCTGCGACTGCCCCTGTGGCTCCGGCGGAACCGGCGACTTCATCAGCACTGCTCCCTGCAGCTCCAGTGGCTCGGCCACCTGCTGCACCGGCAAACCGGCCTGTGACACGCTCACAGACCGGCTCCCTTCGCACAGTCCAGCGCTTCGGCTTCTCCTCCTCCGTCGCCTCGCCTGTCCGGTGACCTATCGCAGCGCCCTTGCCGATCCCAATTGGCGCAGTGCGATGGCCGATGAGTACAAGGCACTGATTGACAACGGCACTTGGAGCCTCGTACCTCGGCCGCCTGGTGCGAACATTGTCACTGGCAAGTGGCTGTTCAAGTATAAGCTCCACTTTGATGGTTCCCTCGCCCGGCACAAGCCGTGCTGGGTCGTCCGCGGCTTCTCCCAGGAGGCCGGCGTTGACTACGATGAGACATTCATCTCGGTCGTCAAACCGGCCACGATCCATACCGTCCTCAGCATCGCGGCGTCCCGGGACTGGCCCATTCGCTAGCTCGACGTGAAGAATGCCTTTCTCCACGGCAACCTTGAGGAAACGGTCTACTGCGAGCAGCTGAAAGGCTTCGTCGACCCAGCTGCACCTAACTCTGTCTGTTGCTGCAGAAGTCCTTGTATGGACTTAAGCAGGCTTACCACATCCAAATCGGATGCGTCCCTGTTCGTCTACAAGGCTGGATACAACATGGCCTATCTCCTCCTCTACATCGATGACATCATCGTCACCGCGTCGTCACTGGCTCTTCTCCAGCACGTCACCTCCCTCCTCGCCTCGGAGTTCGCCATGACGAACCTCGGTGACCTCCACCACTTCCTCGACATCTCGGTGACGCGGGACAGCAGTGGACTGTTCCTCTGCCAGCGGCAGTACGCCGTCGATCTCCTTCAGCACGCTGGCATGTCTGAATGCCACCCTACAGCTACTCCGGTAGATGCCTGGAACAAGCTGTCCGCATCCGAGGGCACTCCAGTCGCCAACCCCTCAGAATACAGGAGCCTCGCTGGAGCCCTTCAGTACCTCACTCTGACGAGGCCGGACCTGGCGTATGCTGTCCAGCAGGTCTGCCTCTTCATGCACGATCCTCGCGAGCCGCATCTTGTGCTGATCAAGCGCATCCTGCGCTACGTCAAGGGCTCTCTGTACGCCGGCCTGCAGTTGGGCTCTGGCGTCGTCGACCAGCTCACAGCCTACTCTGACGCCGACTGGGCTGGATGCCCAGACGCGCACCGCTCCAACCCCGACTTCTGTGTCTACCTCGGCGACAACCCGGTGTCTTGGTCCTCCAAGCGTTAGACGACCGTCTCTCGCTCCAGTGCCGAAGCGGAATACTGTGCAGTGGCCCATGTGGTTGCTGAGTGCTGCTGGCTGCGTCAGCTACTACAGGAGCTCCACATCTCCATCCCGCTTGCGACGGTTGTCTACTGTGACAATGTGAGCGCCGTCTACATGACTGCCAACCCTGTCCATCACCGTCGCACGAAGCACATCGAGATCGACATCCACTTCGTTCGCGAGAAGGTGGCTCTGGAACAGTTCCGTGTTCTTCATGTCCCATCTGCACACCAATTCGCAGATATCATGACCAAGGGTCTGCACGTCCAGCTCTTTACTGATTTTTGGACCTGTCTATGCGTCCGTGATGCTTCCGCTACGACTGGGGCGGGTATTAGGATATGTATATATCAGGATCAATTAGAGACTGATTAGAGATTGATTGGAAATCCCCTAGATAGGCTAGCTGACATATATAGCCTAGGATTGTTTCTATGTATAGCCTAGGATTGTTTCCTTGTATAGGGAATACCTTCCCATGTATGTAACTTCCATGTATGCCTACTGGCTATATATATATGAAAGGCTCCCCACCCACATAGGGTGTGCGGTGATTCCCTCCATTCTATTTCATTCTACACATCTCCACGGCCTCGAGCCCCGGCGCACGCCCCGACCGGGCTGAGCACGAGGTCGTCCCTGGTGGCGCCGTCCGGCAACGCGAGGCGCGTACCTGTCGCACATCTCGGTGGTGAGGAACGCGTCGCTTGGGCACTCGAGCTCGGCACGCGTGCGTGCCTCGCCGGACATGGCCGGCGCGAGGAGTGCGCCGCAGATGCGGACGCGGGGGCCGAGCCTGGCGGCGACGTGGTGCGCGATGTTGCCGCCCGCCGAGTCGCCACCGACGAACACGCGCGCGAAGTCGGCCGCGTCGGCGAGCCATGGGTCGGATGCGGCGGTGGAATGCAACCAGGTCATGGCTCTTGCGCCATCCTCTTGCGCGGCCGGGAGCCGGTGCTCGGGTGCTAGGCGGTAGTCGAAGGAGTGCACCACGGCGGGGAGATCGGAGGCAAGGCGGAGGCACCAGGCGTGGAAGTTGGGCCACCGCCCTGACCCGATGCAGAAGTCGCCGCCGTGGAAGTAGGCCACCACGGGGATCCGCGCGTCGTTGGCCGTGCCCAGGTGCCGCGGCGCGGGAGGCGGGATGGCGGCGCGGTGCCTCTCTTGGCTGGTGGGGAAAGTGGGGTGGGCCCCACCGGATAGGGGGCTCCTAGACCTGGGGACCTGAGATTAAAATTTGAGGGGACATGTAAAATGAGGAGCTTAAGTAGGGGCTCCATTGAAGTTAGAATTTTGTCCAAACTCCTAAAATTTGGAGCAGTGACTTAACTAGGAATTTGAGCTGGAGTTGCTCTTAGAGAATGCTAGCCATAAATAATTTCTCTCAAAGGGCGCGTTGGTGTCAGGAGTAGAATGAATTCTTTCAAATAGGCCCAAAGCTTCAACAGGAAAACTCCCGAAAATTCTTCTGCCAATTTGGCCGCAAGAGAGAATATTGGTAGCCACATGCATATCGAACGGGCATCGATTCGATTTACCTCTGAATCCGACGGAGGAAACCAGCGAAAACTCCATTTTCCGACTTCCACACAAGCTGCAGAGAGGCGTAGTAGAATCTAGTGTAGGCCAGGTGTACAGTACAGCTCCGGCCCGACCTACCTGCCTGCGCTGCCGCAGTGGCAGTCCATCTTTTGATCCAGATTTGGATTGGATTAGGCGCCCAAATCGAACAGTAACCAAAATTTATAAAAAGTTTGGGACCCTAATCCGATCCATAGAGTTTTTTTAGAGATAAGGGGTTGTTCGCAGCGTGTGCGCTATGCCCACTGCAGGTTGTTTTTTCAGTAAAAAAGCACGCAGCGTATGCTCTAACAAGGACTGCACGTGCCCTGCTTCCTCTATTCGCAGCGTTCGCGTTGTCTGACACAGGACGACTGCATGCGAGGGGAGGTGTTGCAAGTGGTCCCCACTGCCGGACGGGAGGAGGCCGCATGCGGCAGGAAGGACAGTCCAAGCGGGTCCCAGTACTACTGTTCCATTTTCAACGAATCAAAAAATGTTATAATTCAAATTAAATTCTGATTATACCATTAAATTTATTTTAATAAATCCTTCAAAATAAGATCTCACATGAATATATTTAAATAAATATATTTAAATAAAGTGACAAGTAAACCCAGTGTTAGTAGTTGGTATAGTGTATGAGATATAGAGGATAATGAGTGTGGAAGAAACGTGTATAAATCTTGATGACTGAGACGAATAAAGGATAGATTTAGAGAAACAACAGCTAAGCACTAGTACTAGTTACAGGGAACCTCAAGAGTGGGCGTGGATAAATATTTGCCACCTGCGGCTGTCTCCCTTCCCTTGCAACAACCGGCACCTGGGCTGGGTGCTTGCATAGTGCAACACTGCAACCACCTTGGATTTTTCTTTCATTCATTCATTATTTATTTGTTTATTTATCAAGAAAGATCAAGAGAGGTTGGAGAATATGATTTTGCTTCAGAGCATATGCTAGGCGACAGTTCAACAAACTAATATGGAATTCAGAAGGATTCCTCCAAACGCCCAATTGGCTTTTTATAATTGATAAGCAGTATTGTTTACAGCTATATATAGGCATCCAGTTAGCATTGCGTGCACAACAGTTGAACCAGAAGATTCTTTCCGTTCAAGTTCAATCAACATTCCCCAAGCAAACTCTGCAAATTGCAAGCTAAAAGTAAAAGAAATGTTGGAGGTTTTTTAGTTAAAAACCAAAGAAATAGATCAAATCCTTTCCAGTTTGTAATTTGTGTGGTGCTTAATTTTGCCGGTAGATCTGAGAATTCAAGAGTGTGCAAGCTTTTACGGCCGTCAACCGGCAATTCTCACTGGGATTTTACAGTAAGTATTGTAATATAATATCAAATCATATCATGGCAAGTTTCATGACTAGTTGTACAAACATCATTATCATTACCAAAAGTGGATGTTAATCCGATATTTTCTTTCTCCTCCTAAGAGCAACTCCAACAGTTTGGCAATTTTAGCTTAGCAAAACATAGAATTTACCAACTCTGAAATAGATATGCCAAAACAAAAAATATGTAATCTCCAACAGTAACAGTTCTTCATAATTCTCCATAATGACTTGGCAAAGGAAGGAAAAAAAGTCGCCACCTTCCACCGTGGAAAAAGGAAGAAAAAAAAGGGCGTAGCCTAGTGTTAAGCCGTGAAAAAAAAAAGAAGGAAAAAAATTGTCTCCCCTTTTTCAAGGTCTCCAAATTGCCAAGTACGAGCTCTTTTTTGTAACTTTGGCAAAAATGCAAAGCCCAAATGTCAAATGTCCAAATGTCAAATGTCAAACTATTGGTCACCAGATTTTTAGTTTTTTGGCAAAATTAGATATACCAAATTTAAATATCAAACTGTTGGAGTTGTCTAAAAAAACTAGCACTCCACTACATACCTCCATTCCGCGCAGTACAGTGATGAATACCCCCCGAAACGAAAAATTGAAGAGATTTCTAGCTTTTTGCATATAGACCCTCCTCCAGGACAAAAATTGCAAGAGTGTCCTGACGTCACGCGGCGGTTCCGGGTCCCTCCCCGTCGGCCTCCGGCTCCGGCGGCTCGCGGTCGTAGGGGGAGAGCCACTTGGCGCGCATGTACTCGAGCTTGCGCCAGGGCGGGAGGTGGAGGCCGCGCTTCTTGAGGCTGGCGCGCGCAGCGGCGGCGGCGGCGGCAACGAGGAGGCGGAGCCTGTCGTCCTTGCCCACGAACACCGGTGGCAGCCGCTGCAGCAAGGCGCGGTACGCCTTGGTGGGCCGGGCGACCTCGAACGCCGACCGGAACTCCGCGTCCACCAGGACGCGCTCGCGCGCGCCGCGGTCCGAGGCCGCCGGGAGGAGCACGTCGATGTACGCGTGCTGGCCGGCCGGATGGGACGGGGACTTGTCCCAGCGGGAGACGCAGACGGCGGCGTCGTGCCCCGCGGCGCGGAGCGACGAGGCCACCAGGCGGAGTAGGTCGCGCCGGCGCGCCCCTGCCGCGCGATGCCGCTCCAGGTGCGCGCACACGTCGGCGAGGAGGTTGCGCTCCCGAAGCGTAGCGCAGTGGACGAGGCCCTGTTGGCCACGGCGGCGCGAGCGAGCGAGCGATCGAGACGGTTAGAACAGAAGAAGAATCGATTGTGTTTTGTGTTCGGGGAATCCAGTTGCTATATATATACTCCTACCTTGATCGTCTCGGCGACGTCGGAGGCCGCCGCCGCCGCTTCCTCGTCCTCCTCGTCGTCAGAATTATCGCCCCCGTGGAAGCAGTTGCAGTAGCGTCCCCCGTGCCCCGCCTTGTCGCCGCCGTCCTCCATGAAGCTGCGCACCATGCCGTCCAGGCACACGGAGCTCGGCTCCGCCTCATCCTTGTCCGCCGACGGGAGTCGCTCCGCTGGCGAGATCCGCAGGAGCTGGCGATCGAACAGCCGCTTCAGCATCGACCTCGACGGCGCCGTGGGCGGAGGAGGTTCGGCCGGAGCGGCCCTCATATCCCCAACGCAAAGAAATGATCGAGTCGTATCAGCAGGGGAAGCGATCTTGGGAGGCGGCGGTTGCCTGAGGCATGGCCTGGACGGGCTGCTGCGCTGCGACGCTTGGAGTGGATGGATGATTCGATCGGAGCGGTTAGGGTTTTTTTTCTTTCGATTTTTTTGGGTTGGGTTGGAGCGGGCGGGGGGAAGAGGACGAGGGGAGATGGGAGGGGACCGGTTTTAAAGCAGCGGAGGAAGCCGACGTGGACAGTTGGATGGCGTGGCGGCCTACGTACGTGGTTGTTCTTATCCGCATGCTGTCCGAGATGGCACCAGACTTGTAGGCCCGCTCTCCTCTGTCCAACCCACCCTGCCGGAGAAATCAGAAATGGATATCCAAGTCCAAGCAGCTAGCGGTTCGTTTTGGAATACTAGCATCTCACAATATTTCTTCTGTTGTTTTAAATAATAAATTCTTATACCTATTTTATTTATGTGCCAATATCGATACGGTGCCCTGGTATTCTGGTAATGTGATGAAAACATTGGCTTTATTCGCTTGAACTAGATCGAGCTTGTTTTAACTTATTATCTATTACAACACTAGCTGAAATCAGCCGACTTTTATACCAGCCAACTGTTCTTCATGACCAAACCATTTCCATCTGGTATCTAGCTAAGGCTAGTCTTAATAGTGATACGTTGTTTCGAAGGCTATTATGCCATATGAAGTAAAATGAAACTCAGATAAAACATTAGAGAGTTTTATTTCATAGTTTCATAGACATTTAATTTCATGACTCGGATAGTTTATATTTGTGTTAAGAGAGTTTCATCTAGATGAAACTTATTTCTCCTCTCTTTTCTTAACTACACTGCTATGTCATCAAAAATAGCAACACATTTAATGTGAATGAAACTATAATGACACTTTCACTAAAACTGGTCTAAGGAGTAGTATAATTTATAAGATGTACTCAGGGTGGGATATATGTTCTTGGTTAATAGAGGTTCTACTTCTAAAATGTACTGGGTCTATTAAACATAACAACTACTTATTGCAATATTTATACTCCAACTCTTAATTAGGCTAAGTTTTAAAGCCAGCCGAGGCATGATCTAGATCAGGAACCTTTGTGATAGAAGAAATTGGGTCTATGTATTATGATGATAAAAGATATATCATAATTGTTAACTGAAGTACTTCCTGAATTTAATTAAGTAGTACTACTGGCGAGTCTCAATGCAGTTTCATTTAAAATTTTATGGACAATAAATATGCTAATATAATATTATATTAATAAATACAAATAATAAGAGTTTTATGAGGATAAAACTATTTTATATTATTTTTAAAATATGACAGTGTTAAAATTAAACCATGAAACTACCATTAAGAATGACCTTTTAGTAGCTGCTGGAAACCTAGAATGACCCTCTTCTCTCACCCAAACGCAGATACGAAATCCACTTTATCAAATGCAGTCTGGCAGAATGAAGCCACTGTATTTTTTAGTTACTCTCTATTTTAAAAAAAATTACTCTATTTGATGTCACTCGTAACGGTTTCAGCTTCCTTTGCAACCCAAAATAAGTTAGAGCATCTCCAATGGTTTTGCATATTTTAATCGATAAAATTAAGAGTTTGCAAAGTCTCAAATAAATATGGCAAAGATAAAAAAGTCAATCTTCAACGGTTTGACAAAATTGACTTGGCAATTAACAAAATTGTGAAAATTGCGGCGGCAAGAGAAAATGTGCAGGTCGAGCGCGAAAAATGCCAAATACGATCCGCTAGGCATATATGTCAATCCTTCCCAGGAAATTATCAAGTTAACAAAAATGCAAAATCTATTTGTCAAACCATTGGATAGAAGGTTTTTAGACTTTTTGCAAAAACAAGAATGCATAGCCCATTTGCAAAACCGTTGAAGATGCTTTAGAGCATCTACAATGGTTTTGCATATTTTAATTGACAAAATTGAGAGTTTGTCAAGTCACAAATAAATGTGGCAAAGATAAAAAGAGTCAATCTCCAACGGTTTGACAAAATTGACTTGACAATTAACAAAATTGACTTAGCAATTACTAAAATTGTGAAAATTGCGGCGGCGAGAGAAAATGCGCGGGTCGAGCGTGGAAAATGCCAAACACGATTCGGTGGGCATATATGTCAATTCTTCCCAGGAAATTGCCACGTTAACAAAAAATGCAAAGCCTATTTGCCAAACCATTGAATATGAGTTTTTTAGATTTTTTTAAAAAACAAGAATGCAAAGCTCATTAACAAAACCGTTGGAGAATGACAAATGCAAGAGAATGAATCCGTGAAGCCAGCTTACAGTAACACTACCATAAGCAGATACGCTACATTACAGAATCTCAAGGAACGGTAAACCCGTCCAAAGAGATCATCATAAGCCTAGCAGCCAAATGTGAATACAGCACTGTATTTTGGAATGAGAGTGCTGGCCAACTGAAACCAGTAGGATGCGCATCCAAATCCAAGGAAGAAAAAGAGATCCATGCAATGTTGCCATCCTGGCGTAATAATGCAATTATGGCCGTGTTTAGTTATGGATTCGGGGGTGGCCGAATCGGCACAGTGCCACCCCCGAACACTGTAGCATTTTTGTTTTTTAGTGCTAATAATTGTCTAAAAATTAATTAATTAGACTTAAAATGTTTGTCTCGTAAAGTACAACAAAACTGCACAAATAGTTTTTGATTTCATCTACATTTAGTACTCCATACATAGGTCGACATTTCGATGTGATGGGAATCTTCTTTTTGCATAGTGAAATTTAGGGGTGAATTTGGAGAACTAAACAAGGCCTATATAAAAGCCTCTATTATTTATACTACTACTAATTGACAGGTTATGTAATCAATCATACTACTAGTACAGGGAAGAATGGGTGTGAATGTGATGTGCATGCAGCAGGGCTATCGGCCATACAAAAAAGTAGTGGCACGCGGTACGCCCAAGCCCAATCAGTGAGGAAATCTTTTTTTTTTAAAACAATGCCGCTCAATTAAGACGAAACAAAGTGAGGAAAGCTTCCACTCAAGCAATTTCTTGCCGCCGAGGTGCCGAGAGGTGAGGTAGTACTAGAGAGAACCAAATGGCAGGTGAATCCCATGCCTCCCTGCACAAGCCACCTCAAATGAAACAGTGCAGTGAAACGCAGGTTGATTGATTTGAGGAGCTCACCTGGAGCTGGACCTCGTCCTGTCTGACCGGTAATTTTTATGGTGTGTTTGTAACCCTACTTTTAAATTTTTATAGGTCTTTAAACTTTAGAGCACTTTAATTTAGTTTTGATCTCTGAAGCTTTAATGTGAGGTGGACTAAAATTTAGAGCTAATTTTAGATCATCTGTTTGGAAATTTAGTTTAAAGTTTAGGCAGGAGGATCCAGAGCTGTAATAAATACTATGTATTATTGTTATTATTATTATTAATCATGATGGGTTGCTTGACGCTCTCGCTCTCCGACCTTCTCAATCAAATTAGTTTCATAGTGTGTGTGTTCGTCTCAAGGCTAAGGCTGGAACTGGACCACAAAATTCTTGGCTTCATCCCTGGCCATGTAAATAATCCTGTTTGCAATTGTTTATTTATTTATTTATTGTTTTTGAAAATATGTCAATAATTTGGAAAATCCTGAGGACAGACAATTGTTGCCTAGTCCTTTTAATTGGTTGAAAACAGCGGAAACGTCGTTATGCATTTAGACGGAAAATGACTGTAGATGCATCACATTCACATCACCTGATGAAAGAAGGCAGTAGCCCAGTACACAATTTTTGAGTGAAATCCAGATCAAGGTGTCCGCAAGTTAACTTTTCTGCGGACGCACGCGAGGGCGCCAGCGCCAGGCCTCCGCCGCCGCCGCCTGACCCCTGTTCCTCCCACCTCCGGTCTCCATCGTTTTGAGTCGATCTACTGTTTTTACTAGAGTCTGAGTCGAGTCTAAGTCTAGGGTTTGCTCGTCGTCGATTTTCGGCTGCGAAGTTTTGTTTTGCCGGAGGAGTGTGGCTTCTTCGCGGCTTGTTTTTCCTGGCGATGCGGAAGCGGCGGCGGCGCAGCGGAATAATTTCTTCCAGCCTCTTCCGTTCTCCGATGACGATCTACTCCGACGTCAACGGAGAGGCTGGGGAGATCTCTCGTGGAGTCGAGGGCCGACACATCGTTGTCTTCTTCAGATGATGATGCTGTTGACCCTGTTAATCTCGAGAAATATGTTCTTTGGTGGAAACCTAAGCTGTGCTCGGGTTGCCGGCTGAAGAATCATGGACCCTTGTGTTTAGGCGATTAACGACAAAGCTAGGTCACTATGACTAACGTGTGTTTTGGAGAGGCAAAGTCATTTTTTGTGTTAGGTCATTAGTGATACAATTTGAATGAGCTTAATGGATATTCATGCCCCCAAGATGGAAATCGTTTCGGTTGCAAAGGATGATGATACAAGTTGAAGACTAGGCTAGTTCTTAGTGTCATAAGGTTGAGAAGGGCACTAAGTATAGCTAGGGCTTTGTTTTTCTTTTGACCGTACTATTAAGGGGGGTATGAGATTAGTAGCTTGACCTAGGAGAGTTTAGGAAAGTGGGTATATGCACACTTGTCACAACTAGTCCTAGAGACCTTGCTTTCAGCCCTTCGTTAACCCTAAAAATGGTAGGAGCAAAACCCCTAGAAAAGACTTAGAGAAAACAGTTGAAACAGGGGGAGAAAGAGGCTCCGGACCAGTCTGCCAAGTAAGCGTCGGACCAAGGAGAGTGGTCCGACGGTCCCTGACTTAGGCAAAAGTTCAGTTCGAGAAGCTCCGGACTACCTGTTTGGAGAGCGTCGGACCATAGGAGAGTGGTCCGATGGCTCTTGTCAAAGAGAGAGAGCCTGAGAGAAGGCTCCGGACTAGTCCGACGGTGAGTCCGACGGCTAGTCCGGCGCTTCAAGTCAGCAGGTCGTTTCCATGCAGAGAGCTCCCTGGCTTCGGACCAGAGCGTCGGACCAGGGCTCCGGACCAAGGAGAGTGGTCCGGTGGTTCGAAGGAGAGAAAATGTTTTCACTCAGTGAGCACCCTGGCTCCGGACCAGTGCGTCGGACTAGGGCGTCGGACTAAGGCAAGTGGTCCGACGGTGCCTGAGTTTGAATTACGAGTGAGCTCCGGACCAGTTTGCTTGGTCGGTGGTGTGAGCTCCGGACTAGTCCGGTTGCTTCGCAGAGAAAAGAAAAAGCAAAAAACAGCTAGTTTTGGAGGTGGGGACTATTTATAGTTGCCCCCTTCGTCCTTAGGAGCTCTCTTGGCCATTGTTTCAGCTGGTGACACCTTGAGAGAACCTTTGGAGAGCCAAGTGCCTAGTGAGGGAGAGATTTGAGAGAGTTCATCTTGTTCTTCCCTCCTAGAGTGATTAGGAGTGACTTGTGTGCATCCATCCACCTTCCTAGTCTTGAGTTGGTCAAGTGAAGGTCTTGTGCTTGTTACTCTTGGTGTTCGACAGCACCTAGACGGTTTGGTGGTGTTCGGAGGAAGTGATCGCTGAAAGATTGTCGGCGGCTCTTCTCCAAGCTTCTATGATCGGTTGTGGGCGATTCGTCGAGCTGGAGTGGCGAAGAATCAGCCCGTAGAGAGCACTCTACCCTTGCGCGGGTAGAGGGGGAGCGATACCTTGCGAGGTGCTCCAACGAGGACTAAGGGGGGGTGTCGACACCTCGATACCTCGGGAAAACATCACTGCGTCAACGAGAATTCCTTTTCCCTAGCGCTTTACATTTTCGCATTAAATTCCGTCTTGTTCTTTCCATTGCTACTAGAATTGCTTCAGTTGTTTTTTAATTTCATGAACTGCTACCGCTTTTCTAGCTAGGACACACGACCGATAGGCACAAGGGGGTGATTGGCATTTGATAGGTTTTCATATTTTCTTTAGAAATTTAAAACAAGCCCAATTCACCCCCCCCCCATCTTGGGCATCTTGATCCTTTCAATTGGTATCAGAGCAAGGTTGCTCTAAATTAGGCTTCACCGCTTAGAGCAAGATGTCCCATGGGGATGGACCGCCACCCATGTTCGATGGGGATGACTTTCCTTATTGGAAAGTGCGGATGAAGGCCTACCTTGAGGCCGTGGATGTCGGCGTTCACAAAGCCGCCACCATAGGCGGATTGGTGTTCGCCGAGGATCCCTTCTTTGAGAAGAATAATGCTAAGGCAAAGAACATTCTTTTCCGTGGCATTTGCAAGGATGTGTTCAACCGTGCGCGAAATTGCAAAACCGCGCATGAAATTTGGACAAACATTTGCGCTCTACACGAGGGCACCAAATGTGAAAGAGAAGAGCGCTATCACCTCATCATTGCTAAGTTAAATGCTTTCACCATGCTATCTCATGAAAATGCTAATGAAATGTACTCTCACTTGAATGTGCTTGTAGAGGAGTTGAATGGCCTTGGGCTCACCCAAATGACACCGACCGATGTGGTGCGCAAGATACTTTGTGTCCTACCAATAGACAAATATAGCCACATCGTCACGGTCCTTCATCAAGGCGATCTCTCCGCAACTACACCAACACAAGTGTTGGGCAAGATCAATGTTCATGAGATGTACATGAAGATCAATGATGGAAGTTTATCCTCCTCCAAGAAGAAAGAGAAGGAGGAGAAGAAGGACTTGGCTCTCAAGGCATCTTCAAAGGAGAAGTGCAAGATTCAATATGTCATTGAGAGTGCAAGTGATGATGATGATGAAGACAACATCGCTCTTATGGTGAAGAAGACCGCCAAGATGTTGAAGAGGCTAAACAAGAATGGAGTCAAGTTTGACTCAAAGAAGAAGAAATTCTTCACAAGCTCTTCAAGGAAGCCAATCTCCCAAATGAAGTGCTATAATTGCGGCACTCTTGATCATCTAGCTCATGCGTGCCCCGAAGAGAAGAAAGACAAGTTCAAGAACAACAAGTTCAAGAACTTCAAGAAGAACAAGGGTGGTAATGATGACTCAAGTGATGATGACAAGAAGCAAGACAAGTCATACAAGAAGAAGAAGAACTTCAACTTCCACAAGAAAAGAAGGATGGCAAGGCTTACATTGTGGGTGATTGGCTCACCGATATTGATGATTTAAGTGACTCCTTCGATGATGAGAGTGAAGAAGAGAAGGTGGCCGCCTTGGTGATTGGTTCTTCTATTCCACCGCCACCTCCCGCCTCATAGCCAGGCTCATCCTCTACACACCTATGCCTTATGGCTAAAAGTGACAAGAAGGTACAAAAAGAGGATGACGGTGATGACCTCTCTAGTGATGATAGTGGCGATGAAGAAGCACCTTCCTATGATGAGCTAATTAAAATTTGCAACAAGTACGCTAGCATCATAAGGAAGTACAAGAGTAAAAATGAAAAACTTCTTGAGATCAAAGAAAACTTGCATGATAAGCTTGACACCTTGTCTAGTGCTAATGATGATTTGAAGCTTGAGATTAATTCTCTCACATCTAGCACTAGGGAGCTCAAAGCCTCTCTTAAGCAAGCAAATGAGAAACATGATAATCTTGAGAGGTCAACATAAGAGCTCCACACAAGGTATAACTTGCTAAAAGATGACTACAACAAAGTCAAGAAAGATCATGGCACGTTAATGATAGCAAATGAATTGCTTACTCAAGATCTTACACATGTTGCTACCAACCCGTGTGCTAAGTGTGCAAGTTCTACCTCTTGTGAAATCAAGCTTGATGATGTGGCTCTTGAGCAAAGTGCTAAGTGCAAGGGTAAGAGAGTTGTAGAAACCAACAAGTATGATGACTATGTCAAGATGAAGGATGAGAACTCAAAGCTCAAGGAAGAGCTAATCAATCTCAAGTCTAATAAGTCTATTGTCATCAAGCCGTCTCAAGAAAAAGACAAAGATGTTATCACTTTGATCAACTCTCTAAGAGAAGAAATTATTACGCTCAAGAATGACAAGACCAAGCTTACAAGTGGCCTTGAGAAGTTCACCAAGGGTCACAACCTTCAAAGTGAACTCTTGATGAACACCATCATGAAGAATGTAGGTGAAGAACCCTTGAGGAGCGCTTAAGGATGTTAATGTAGGTGAAGAACCCTTGAGGGAGGCAATGAAGAATATGTCAATTGGTGTTATCAACCCGCAAGTGGTGGAAGAAGTTGAAGATGAAGCAAATCAAGATCCTTCTCCACCACGCATGCCTCAAGTGGATGAAGAAGATCAAGTGAGGGAAGCTCAAGAAGACACTCACATCCCTCAAGATCAAGCCGAGGCCGAAGCAAGCAATGTTGAAGCACCGCATCCCCCTCCTCAAGAGACTAATAGAAGATCAACACCCATCCTTCAAGCTCACCCCCATGATCAAATTATAGGGAGTCCATCAAAGGGAGTTATGACTCGCTCTAGACTTGCATCTTATGTTGAAGATTACTCATTTGTTTTCTTTGTTGAGCCTACTAGTGTTGAAGAAGCACTTGTAGATCCGGATTGGGTGAATGCCATGCATGAAGAACTCAACAACTTCACCCGAAACCAAGTGTGGACACTTGAAGAGAAACCAAAGGATGCAAGAATCATTGGCACTAAGTGGGTGTTTAGGAACAAGCAAGATGATCAAGGCGTGGTTATGAGGAACAAAGCAAGATTGGTGGCAAAGGGGTTCTCTCAAGTAGAAGGACTCGATTTTGGAGACACTTTTTCTCCAGTTGCAAGACTTGAAGCCATCCGTATCCTTTTGGCGTATGCCTCACATCACAAAATGAAACTCTTTCAAATGGATGTGAAGAGCGCTTTCTTAAATGGTTTCATCAATGAACTTGTCTATGTCTTACAACCTCCTGGGTTTGAAGACCCAAACTTGCCTAATCATGTGTATAGGTTGTCCAAGGCACTCTACGGATTGAAGCAAGCTCCAAGAGCTTGGTATGAGAGGCTAAGAGACTTCCTACTCAAGAAGGGCTTCAAGATCAGGATCGTCGACACAACACTATTCACCAAGAAGCTTAATGGAGAGATCTTCGTTTGCCAAGTATATGTCGATGACATTATATTTGGATCAACAAACCAAGACCATAGCAAGGAGTTCGGTGACTTGATGTCCAAGGAGTTCGAGATGTCAATGATTGGTGAGCTAACCTTCTTCCTTGGCTTTCAAGTGAAGCAAATGAGAGAAGGGACCTTCATCTCTCAAGAAAAGTACACTTATGATCTACTTAAGAAGTTCAAGATGGAGGATTGCAAGCCAATCAAGACCCCAATGCCCACTAATGGGCATCTCGATCTCGATGAGGGAGGTAAACCGATTGACCAAACTCTCTATCGTTCTATGATCGGTAGTTTGTTTTACCTCACCGCATCTAGGTCGGATATCATGTTTAGTGTGTGTATGAGTGCTAGGTTTCAAGCAAGCCCTAAGGAATCGCATCTTTGTGCGGTTAAAAGAATCCTTAGGTACATAAGACACACCCCTAGCATGGGTCTTTGGTATCCCAAAGGAGCTCCCTTCCAACTAGTTGGCTATTCCGATTCGGATTATGCCGGGTGTAAGGTTGATAGGAAGAGCACCTCCGGCGGGTGCCACATGCTAGGAAAATCACTTGTTTCTTGGTCCTCAAAGAAGCAAAACAGTGTGGCATTGTCAACCGCCGAGGCGGAATACATTGCCATGGGAGCAAGTTGTGCACAAATCTTATACATGACCCAAACACTTCTTGATTACGGTGTTGTTTTAAAAGATGTTCCACTTTTGTGTGATAATGAAAGCACCGTAAAGCTTGCTAACAACCCGGTTCAACACTCTTGCACCAAGCACATAAATATTCGCCATCACTTTCTTAGAGATCGTGTGGCTAGGAAAGACATCACACTAGTTGGAGTTAAGAGCGAAGATCAATTGGCGGATATCTTCACTAAACCACTCGATGAAACAATCTTTTGTAGGTTGAGAAGCGAGTTGAATGTGCTTGATCACTCTAACTTCACTAAAAGATGAGATTGTGTGAACCATGCATTCATATGTAATATAACATGTTTAATTTGGTAATGCACATAGGCTTGGCTAACGCGGTTGAGATAACCGCCCTCAAAGCGTGTGACAAAGCTTAACCGCGGTTTAAACTTGCAAGCAACCTAGATTCAAATTTCGTATTGCATAGCATATGCATGTGTGTTGCCTCGTTGTTTCTTTTCGGTTAAGTTTTGGTCATCCTCTAGGTTCGTCACTTAGGGGGAGCATTCAAAGCTCTAGCTGCAGCTAATACCCCTTGTGTGCCCCTTTGGTGACCTTTGCAGCTTTATTGAACTATTTTTCTATGAAAACTAAGTCTAGCCTATGGCAAACTATTTCAAAATTGAGGGTTTGAGAGATGGTTCTTATGCTAAGTCCAACAAGTGCTCTTTTTTACTCTTTTGTGTTGGTACTTGACTAAGAGAAAAGATTGGAGAGAAAATTAGGAAAATTCAGAGCAAAATCAAGCGTCAGACCACCCTCCGGACCACTCTGCATGGTCCGACGCTCTGTCCCTCTCTGCATTAAATTCTTCCAAACACAGAAACCGTCGGACCACCCGTTCGACGCTCCTCCGGACCATAGGCAAGTGGTCCGGTGCCTCAGTCAGCGCCCAACAGTTTAATCGAAACACCGTCGGAACAGTCCGGTGAGTAGTCCGATGCCTTGGTCCGGTGGTCGGGTGCTCCCTGCATGAATTTTTTTCTTTCTCTGGTACCGTCCGACCACCCCGTTGGACCACCCTCCGGACCAAGCAGAGTCGTCCGACGCTCGGAATTTTTGTGATAACACCCTGCGGGCCGATCTGTTTTTGGCAGTTACTGTTTTTCACTGCCGCCCGTACACCGCGCCGCATCCACACCCCAGCGCCGCCGCTCATCCGCGCCCTCGCCCTCGCCACTCGCCGCCGGTGTGCCCCGCACCGGAGCGCCGCCGCCTTCACCGCTCCGCCCTGTGTCTCCCCTGCACCAGCAACGCCGCCGCCCATCACCTCCACCGCGCCACCACCCTCAGACCTCGCCGTCGAGGTCCACCTCGCCGGCGGCAAAGGACCACCTCCACTGTCCCTGCCTCATCCACCATCGACATTGTCTTTGACATTGCCAAGAAGGACCCCCCCTTAGGGTTTGTCTAAACCTAGGGTTTGGGGAGTTGACGTTGATTTCATCCAAATCCGACCACGTTTTCGTCGATTCGACTTCATTGACTGCGCTTCATTGTTCTTCTAGGGTATGCCATTGATCATGGTTTTAGCATTTCGTCTAGCTATCGATCAACTCATGCCTTAGTTCATTTGATTCCATATTCACTCTAATTCTCTAATTCATCATGTCAATTGTAATCCACAGTTGGCAAATCTCTTTTGGAGTGTGGTTTGGAACTTGAATTGCTCTGATTAGATACGATCGCTTACCTCAGGTATCATGACAGATTTCATTCTATTTCTTATCTAGATGCTTGCTTCCATACAGATTCTTATCTCTAGATTTTATATATGCTTATATATATCCTGTCTATTCTATCTAGCAGCCGTCAGTGGCAGCTTAAACTCGGGGCAAAGCTCGCGAGTAAGGATTAAGGCAAAGCCTTAGAAGTTTCAGTCCAGTGGCTTGCAGGCCTCTCTGTCAGTTATTGCTTGTTTGATCAGTGGGCAGTGGTTCTTGCAGTTGGCAGTGGTTCTTGTGTCTGTCAGTGGTTTCTATCAGTGGGCAGTGCTTCCTTTGATTGATCAGTGATGGCTCGTGGCTCTCGTGCTCATGTCAGTGGTTCTGGTGATGACACTCCTCCTTCTCCACGTTCTTCAAGGGACAAGGGGAAGAAGCCAGTTGTTGAGAAGCCCAAGAAGAAGAAGCGAAAGCTTACAGAGGCTGAGAAAGCAGAGGCAGTGGTAGATGCAGCAGACCGTGCAAAGCGAGGTGGTCGCCGAGGTTCAGTCAGACTTGGCACCCCTCCGCGGGATTTACCGTCTACTCCTCCTACTCAGTCACAGACCGAGGAAGCTCTAGAGGAGCAACAGCTTGTCACAGAAGCTCTTGGTACACCATTGGCACCTCATTCCTGGGGGCGAGCTACTCGTTCTCAGGCAGCTCAGTCACCTCAGAGTGCCTCAGCAGCTCCTACGGCAGCCTCAACATCCGCTCACCTTGATTTGAGGAATCTCACAGCAAAGTAGGTGAAGAAGCTTCGTTTTGTGGCTCTTGAGAAGTGGTGCCCTGATCAGCGTGACCCTAGAGCCTCACCAGGATGGCATACACCTCTCATGGAGGATTTCTACAGAGCAGCTCAGCTTACTAGCATCCAGATCAGACCTCACAGAGTTTGCTCCCTGGAGAGCATTGTTGAGTTGGCTGGAGAGGAGATTCGACCCTTTATCACATATCTTCCGGGACTCGCCGACCTCCTTGGTCGTTCCGGAAATTATATTGAGAGGTGGGTCCGCGAGTTCTATGCCTCAGTGTGGATTGATCCGGAGCATCACTTTCTTCAGTACACTTTTAGAGGAGAGCGTTACAGGATCTATATGACTCGGCTCAGAGAGATCCTTCACCTCATTCAGACAGCCGAAGAGCTCAACCTACACTATGACTGCTACAGAGGCGTCTCTGTGCCTCGCCGAGCTTGAGGTGGCCGTACGTTGACAGTTCAGGAGGTTGCTCCTCTCTTTAAGCCACCTTTCTCAGAGGGTTCACGTCGTACCCCGACAGAGCTCCGTCCTACCGTTCACCGTTTGAACAAGGTTCTCCGGCGTACCTTGCTGCCTCGCACTGGTTACAAGGAGGGATTGACTAACATGCAGCAGCTACTTCTTCAGGCCCTCGTCTCTCAGACACCATTCGATATAGCTGACTTTCTTGTGTCAAAGATTGAGGATGCGATCGCTGATGGTATGAGGGCACGACGTCAGTTTCCATATGCTCACTGGATTTCTTCTATCATAGCTATTGAGCTTGAGGGAGCCAACCCCGGACTCTGTGACTTGCTAGATCAGTCACCGACTTCCTTCCCAGCCTACAGGGTTCTTGGTTCTTTTGACAGCCGGTTCGGGAACCGGGTGCTACGTCTCGTCAGGGAGAGGACTGCTCCAGCTGACAGGGATGATGTTGATACTCAGGATGAGTCAATCCGAGGAGTTGAGCAGCAGGATCTTCATGACTTGGATACAGGGGCTGATGCCACTCCTGAGGATATATCTTCTGACAGCTCAGACGCCGACTTCCAGCCAGTTCCTCCCATGCCCCCACGGGCTCACGACACTGAGGCTGGCGGCTCTGGCTCCGCTGCAGAGACTATGATGCTAAAGATACTTGATCATCTCAATGAGCAGCAGAGTTCCCTTGTGACTGCAGTCACCTAGGTCCAGCAGAGACAAGATGAGATGCAAAGGCAGTCTGAGGAGTGACATTTTGAGATGCAGCGACAGATGCTTGCCATGCAGTTGGAGTCACAGCGCTTATAGATATAGTCTCAGCAGCTTCAGCAGCAGAACATGGTCTTTATGGCTCACATGATGAAGTGGACGGGTGCACCTCCTCTTGAGTTCCCAGCTGCACCTCAGATCCAGATGATGAGTATATCACAGCCCTCTCAGTCAGTTGGTCAGCTAGCAGGACCACAGCACTCAGTTGGACCCTCAATGGCCCCTTCAAGTTCCGCCGGACAAACCGTCACTCCCACCCCAGCCATACAGTCTAGTGGACTTCAGGGTGCCGGAATGACCACCTCGTTCCAGTCCCCGGCGACTCAGGTCACACAGTGGTTGGACACCTTCGGCCCAACGCAGCAATTCACCCCTCTCACTACTGGTTTCACGCCGCTCTCTGTTACGATGGGTGCTACTGCCAGAGATCTCTCCGCATCGTTCAGCGACATCACAGGGCAGCCGTCCCCCACTGGTCAGCAGATAGCAGCAGAAGTTGAGGCTGAAATGGTTGCACCGACAGCTGGTCAGCACCGTTCCTCAGTTGCTTCCGCAGAAGCCACACACGACAGTCGGGCTCCAGCCGTATCGACTCCACCCATAGCTGCTGTTGCTACCGATGCCACTGTGGTTACTACGACTCCAGTACAGCCTCCGCAGCCTCCGGTTATTCAGACTCCAGTCGAGTCCGTGCATGAGGCACAACCGAACACCGCAGCTCCAGAGGTTCCCACAGAGACAGTGGCACCAGATTTTGCTCCTACTCCTACTCTAGCTCCAGCTCTAGAGTCCTCAACAACAGAGATAGCCGGCACGTCAGCTCCTGTCCCCCAGACCGCTTCCCTTCCAGCGTCCGAAACTCAGGGGGAGGACTCAGATGATGAGGCCTACTTGGCAGAGTTCAGGGTGCTTGACCGCTCCACGGTTGCTTCCACTCCGCCTCCATACGCTTAGTTTTGGTGCTTCGACGCCAAAGGGGGAGAGGGAGAGTCGAGTAGATGGGCTAGCTTCAGGGGGAGCTAGTAGGATTCGTTCTTTTGATGTGTATTAACTCTATCGCATCATGCATCACGTTTACCGTCTTTTATGTATTGTATGATATGTGTGATGATTGAGACTTGATGGTTGTGTGACATGTGTTGACCTTTACTTATATATATCATGTCACTTGGTTATGCTATATTGCTTCTGCTCTAATCTCTGATCCTTTGGCATTAGCATATCCTTTATGAAATCAAGTACTATGCTCAATTCATATCTACTGTGCTTGTCATGGCTTGAATGGTTAGGCATGTTTTTGTCTTTCTTATCACTAACCCATGTCTATCTCATGTCAAGTCATGTTTTTCTCTTATCAAAATTCACTCTTTATTCTCTACTCGAGCTTGTATTGTCGTCAATCACCTAAAAGGGGGAGATTGAAGAATCATGGACCCTTGTGTTTAGGCGATTAACGACAAAGCTAGGTCACTATGACTAACGTGTGTTTTGCAGAGGCAAAGTCATTTTTTGTGTTAGGTCATTAGTGATACAATTTGAATGGGCTTAATGGATATTCATGCCCCCAAGTTGAAGACTAGGCTAGTTCTTAGTGCCATAAGGTTGAGAAGGACACTAAGTATAGCTAGGGCTTTATTTTTCCTTTGACCGTACTATTAAGGGGGGTATGAGATTAGTAGCTTGACCTAGGAGAGTTTAGGAAAGTGGGTATATGCACACTTGTCACAACTAGTCCTAGAGACCTTGCTTTCAGCCCTTGGTTAACCCTAAAAATGGTAGGAGCAAAACCCCTAGAAAAAAACTTAGAGAAAACAGTTGAAACAGGGGGAGAAAGAGGCTCCGGACCAGTCTGCCAAGTAGGCGTCGGACCAAGGAGAGTGGTCCGACGGTCCCTGACTTAGGCAAAAGTCCAGCTCGAGAAGCTCCGGACCACCTATCTGGAGAGCGTCGGACCATAGGAGAGTGGTCCGATGGCTCTTGTCAAAGAGAGAGAGCCTGAGAGAAGGCTCCGGACTAGTCCGACGGTGAGTCCGACGCTTCAAGTCAGCAGGTCGTTTCCATGCAGAGAGCTCCCTGGCTCCGAACCAGAGCGTCGGACCAGGGCTCCGGACCAAGGAGAGTGGTCCGGTGGTTCGAAGGAGAGAAAATGTTTTCACTCAGTGAGCACCCTGGCTCCGGACCAGGGCGTCGGACTAAGGCAAGTGGTCCGACGGTGCCTAAGTTTGAATTACGAGTGAGCTCCGGATCAGTGTGCTTGGTCCGGTGGCTTCGCAGAGAAAAGAAAAAGCAAAAAACGGCTAGTTTTGGAGGTGGGGACTATTTATAGTTGCCCCCTTCGTCCTTAGGAGCTCTCTTGGCCATTGTTTCAGCTGGTGACACCTTGAGAGAACCTTTGGAGAGCCAAGTGCCTAGTAAGGGAGAGATTTGAGAGAGTTCATCTTGTTCTTCCCTCCTAGAGTGATTAGGAGTGACTTGTGTGCATCCATCCACCTTCCTAGTCTTGAGTTGGTCAAGTGAAGGTCTTGTGCTTGTTACTCTTGGTGTTCGACAGCACCTAGACGGTTTGGTGGTGTTCGGAGGAAGTGATCGTCGGAAGATTGTCGACGGCTCTTCTCCAAGCTTCTGTAATCGGTTGTGGGCGATTCGCCGAGCCGGAGTGGCGAAGAATCAGCCCGTAGAGAGCACTCTACCCTTGCGCGGGTAGAGGGGGAGCGATACCTTGCGAGGTGCTCCAACGAGGACTAGGGGGGTGTGTCGACACCTCGATACCTCGGGAAAACATCGCTGCGTCAACGAGAATTCCTTTTCCCTAGCGCTTTACATTTCCGCATTAAATTCCGTCTTGTTCTTTCCGTTGCTACTAGAATTGCTTAGGTTGTTTTTCAATTTCATGAACTGCTACCGCTTTTCTAGCTTGGACACACGACCGGTAGGCACAAGGGGGTGATGGGTATTTGATAGGTTTTCATATTTGCTTTAGAAATTTAAAACAAACCCAATTCACCCCCTCTCTTGGGCATCTTGATCCTTTCACCGGCGATGGAATCGAATGATGCGTCGTGGGTACAGGAGTTGGCCGATGCGCCTAGGAGGCAACGTCGGCTGATTCGTCCAGAAGTAAGTCCTCCTCTGCGGCCTCCACCCTGTGGAGTGTGGCTCTGTTGTCTGACGACGATTGGTATGTGGCTTCGATGGCGGTGACGGATGGATCTGCGAAGGCTTTGAGGAAGATGAACAAGAGTTGTGAACATCTTTGTAATTTTCTTTTTTTTTAGCTCTGACTATAAAATAGCCGGTGCAATTGCACTAAGATGAATACATGTCCCTTCTAAAAAATGAGTGAAATCTAACCGTGCGGACATGTCATGGGCAGGAGCGGCAACCCATTTAGTAGAGTCATGGCCCATGGACAGAAAACAAGGGTTTATTATATTATTATTCCTTTTCATTTCAAAATATTGACTTTACAAATACGTATTCTGTAGATAACAATAATATATGTAAATATAAAGATAGTATTTAGGCAGGAACAGGATAACGTTATGGAGACCCTTTCAAGATTTTTTTGTTTTTGTTTGAGAGGGCCCTTTCAAGGACGGGTCACGTGTGTGGTGCATGATAGAAGTCAATGCAACGTGGTGTGAGGAGGATTGAGGTCTGAGGTCTGAGGAGCAGGCAGGAGCTTTATGGGCATGGTCCAGCCGTTCAGGTACAGGGACCGGGCCTGACCAGGATTACAGGTCCAATCGTATCAGCAAAAAGAAAATAAAAAGCTACTACTGCTAGTACATCTCCTAATCCTTGTGGTTTGACGGAGGTGAGAGAGAGTGGTGCCAAGTCGCTGCAAATGCGATGTGATGTGACGGGGGGAAAGCACAGACTCTGACATGGAACTGAAAGGCACACCACCTGCCTTATCGCTTCGGCTCTCGGCAGAGAAGAAAGTGAAGGAGGAGCAGGTCATAACACCCATCTTCATCTTTTATCTTTGTTGTAGTACTACGTGTTAGATGTCCCTGAAAAAATATAACTGTGGGAATCGTACTGGTCAAAGTTGTTCAAATTTGACCAACTTTATATTAAATCATATTAATATTTATATCTCTAAATAATTTTATTATGAAAATATATTCTATAACTAATCTAATAATACTAGTTTCATCTCATGAATCTTAGTTTAGTTGTTTATATAAATTTAGTCAAAATTTAAAGTGTTTGACTCCTTAAAAAATAAGAATTGCATTCTTTAGGGACGGAGGTAGTACAATATCACCCATCAGTGGAAATCGTTGCTTTCGTTAGGTGACACATCACCTAATCTATTCTAGTTACTCCCTCCTCTTTTTACTCTTATGCGATACATGTAGATCAAACATTCTTCATTTTTAAAATATACATGTAATATTATATCTCTAAATAAATTTATTATAAAAATAAAATCTATCCTAATAATACTAATTATGTATTATAAATATTAATATTTTGTTATATATTTGATCAAATTGAAAGGTAACTGACTTTTTAAAAGTGAGAATAATTTTGTTAGAGAAAGATGGAGTATTTTTAGTAGAGTACTCTCCCTGTCTCAAATAAATAGATTTCTAGAGTTTTTTAAGTCAATGTTTTAAATTTTAATCAAATTTTTAGAAAGTCCATCAAAGTTTATAACATCAAATTACTATCGTTGATATACAATAGAATATATTTTTATAACATGCTGATTTTATCATCTTTCTGTAAAATCAGTTAAACTTAAGATATTTTGACTTATATTGTATGAATTGATTTACTCGGAGTCATTTGTCCAAAGGGAGTTAGTATAATATAGCATGACTCACCGTCTTAGGGCATGGGGAAATAATAAAGATTAAAAGAGTCTTATTAAAAAATAAAGATTAAAAGAGGATTAGTATGTGATGGACGTGGGCCCATTCAGTGCTATCCTAGTCAGTGATTGATCGGGTCCGTTCGTTCCTGTTCTGTTCTGTTGGTGAGCCACTCCAGCACCACACAGGTTGTGCGTGTTGCAACGGACAGAGCAGAGCCGCTTTGGAGAGGCAAGTGAACCGAAGCCCCCCACGGCACCGGTAGGTGTAGCTTTTCAGTTCTCATTTTCAGTCCTCGCGAGGTGCCATTTATCTCTGCTCTGAATGTGCTCGTCGTTTTCTGTTGGCATCCGATTCAGCTCTCCATCCCATCCTGCGAGGACAGGAAGCAGCGCTCTCTCTCTCTCTCTCTCTCTCTCTCTGCGAAAAAAAATCCGATGCCTTGAGCTGACAGCCGCATCCCTGAAACGTCCTGGGCAGCATGGAACCTGGTGCTTTTTGAGACACAAATTTGTTTCTCAACTCCAGCACGAGAGCACCTTGCTGACTTCCATCACGGCATCACCTTTACTACCACCGACGGTGGACCTCAACATTTACTTAACATTAACAATATACTCCCTACACCTTTATAAGTATTATCTTGCTTCCCCAATGGTGTGAAATCAAGCTGAAGCTTTTAGCTTGGTGGTAAATCATGATTCATGACTGATGAGTTTGCACTTTCCAAAATGAATGAAGATATAATAGTTCATATTTGGTTTTTTTCAAGACCACACCGTTGCGTGTATTTCATTAAGAAGGAAAAGCGAGACTGAAATCGCAAAGTTACAGCAAGAGCAACACCGATGGTAACGACCGGTTACCAAAGGGCGCTAGGCCAAAAATCCCCCCTCCCACCACAGAAACACCCATGATTACATCGCGACACAATTGTGCTCTAAGAGAAAGAGAACCAGCGTCACCAGGGCGCCATCAAAACCTCGCAAGCAGCACCCCCAACACTTTACAACCCGCGCTGACCCAAGCATTTGCTTCCGCCACCATGACCTCCCACAGGGGAAGTGGCTGCGTGACCACGCCGTTGAACGTTCTTGCGTTCCTTTCCTTCCAGAGCAGCCAACCGACGAGGAAAAACAGAGAATCAAAACCTTTGCGCCAGGCCGCCGGAACCTCCTTTCTGCTACGCAGTCACCAGTCAAACAAAGGTTCCTCCCGAACCACCACAACGGGCTGTAGGTGCAGCTTAGCCAGCCAGATATGCAAAACCTCTCGGCTATAACAGCAACCTAGGATGAGATGATCCATAGTCTCCGGAGCCTGGTCACAGATGACACAAGCGCAGGAAGCCTGCAAGTCATGTTGAAACCTCCTGTGCCTAGTCTAGCACCGCCCATGAAGACACAACCAAAAGAAGAAACGAACCCGTGGTGGAGCAGAGGTCTTCCAGATTTGCTTGGCACCGACCAACGGCGAAGAGCCAAGAAACATTGCACCACATGCCGAGGCGGCTGAGTATGTGCGGTCCGTCGTGAAACGCCAAACAAACGTGTCTGGCGTGTCAGTGAGGTGCACCTGATCAAGGCGATCACACAACTCACCAAACTCCAAGAGGAAGCGCAGGGAGAACGACCCCGCCAGGTGTCGCACCCAGCCATGGGCAACCAACGCCTTAGCCACCGTGGTCTTCAGCTTGTTCCTCCGAACCGCCGCGAAAACAGCCGGGGCAAGGTCCATGATGCAGTCCCCCTGGAGCCACCTATCCGTCCAGAAAAACACCGAGCGACCATCCCCAAGAGTGATAGTAGTTGCCGCCCGGAAAAGGTTCACCACCGCCCTCTTCTTCACAGTCTGCACAGCGCCCCTGAGCCGCTCTCTCCAGACCCAGCGCACACGTCGCGCGATCCCGGCGCAGCGAAGGTCCGTGATCCCCAGGCCGCCCAGGTCCTTGGGCCTGCATACGGCCTCCCAAGCCACCTTGCATTTGCCGCCTGCCACCGAGCCTGTGCCAACCCAAATGAAGGCGCGACGCAGCTTGTCGATCGAGTCAATCGCCCATGGCGACAGGCAAATGGCGATCGAGGTGTGAACCGGGATAGCGGACAATGTTGCTTTAACCAGCGCAGTGCGACCCGCCTGATTAAGAAGCTGGCCCTTCCAACCAGGGATGCGCGCCGCCACCAAATCAATGAGCGGCTGCTCTTCCGACCTTCTCAGTTTGAAAACCGAGAGGGGTATCCCCAGGTAGCGGCAGGGGAAGGGCTCCGACCTGCACGCAAGCGTTGACTGCACCAACTCCATGTCCTGCTGTGAGCAGTGTATCGACGTGGCCACGCTCTTTTCCAAGTTGGCGAACAGACCAGAGGCGAGACCAAAGACATTTAGGGCCGCCCTCACAGCCTGCAAGTCCCCCTCAACCGGCTTCACGAAAAGGACAAGGTCGTTCGCGTATAGGCTGACCCTCCGGCCATCCAAACTAGGTACTGATGACAGCCACCCTTGATGCTCAACCCACCAAAGCAGATGGTTGAGGACCTCCATGACGAGAACGAACAACATCGGCGAGAGTGGATCGCCCTGACGCAGTCCCCTTGCGTGGCAAATTCTACGCCCCGCTTTGTTGTTGAGAAGGATCTTTGTGCTGGAGGACGCAAGGATCATGGATATCCAGTTTCGCCAACGTTGAGAGAAACCCAGATGTTACAAGACATCAAGAAGAAACGTCCAGTCCAGGCCACCGAATCGAAAGCTTTGGCGATGTCCACTTTTAGCAAGACGCACGGCAAGCGGCGCTTATGCAAGTCTTGGCAGGCCGACTGCACCGCTTTGAAGTTGTCATGTATGCTTCTGCCTTTTCAGGAAGGCACTTTGGTTTCTGAGCACCATACCGTCCAGCACCAGAGAAAGCCGATTAGCCAGGCACTTCGTCACGAGCTTACCAAAGCTGTGGATCAGGCTGATGGGCCTGTAGTCTTTGATTTCCTCCGGGTTCCCCTTTTTTTCAGCAAAATCATGTACGCGTCGTTGACATGGTGTAGGCTTCTAGGGTCCAGCGCCCAGAACGCATTGAAGGCGTTGAGCACGTCCACCTTTATCGTGCCCCAAGCCATCTTGTAGAAGAGCCCAGTAAACCCATCTGGGCCGGGGGCTTTCTCATTTGGCAGCTCTTTGATTACGCTGAGAATCTCATTCTCGGTAAAAGGGTGCTCCAGGGCTTGAAGGTCCAGAGCAGGCACACTCAAAGCCGCGAAGTTGAACCCTCTGGACCTCTCAAAACTAGTACCCAGCAGCTGGTTGTAGGTTCATACAAGGCAGACGCCATGGATTCATCGGAGACCAGATGGCTTCCAAGCACCTTCAGAGATTCGATCCGGGCTCTACGTCGCCGGTGACATGCTTGCAAGTGAAAGAAGCGTGTATTGGCATCGCCCTCCTTGAGGAAGGCAAGCCGAGTACGTTGCCTGGCAATTGTACGCGAGAGTGAAGCAAGCCCCAAGGTTCGGACCTTTAGCGAGCTCCGCAGGCTAGACTCCCAGGCTGCAAGTTGCCTCCTTTCTTGCTCTTCATCCAGGCAAAGGATGACCGCTCTCGTCATTGCAAGCTGCAAGGTTATGCTTCTGATCTTCGTGGCGCCCCAACGCTAGAGGTCTTTGGCCATCCGGCGCAGCTTTTGGTCCAACACTCGGAACGGATCCGCCCCAGGGACCACCGGCTGCCAGGATTGTATTACCACATCACCAAAGTCCGGAAACTTTGTCCAAAAGGATTCAAAGCGAAAACGCTTCTTGACACCGGAGCAGACGTTGAAATGTAGCAGCAACGGACAATGGTCCGAGCAATCCGTAGAGAGCGGCTTGAGGCAGTGGTTCGGGATGAGAAGCCCCCAGGTCGAGCAAACAAACACCCTGTCCAGGAGCTCCAGGGTCGGCTTCGCCCTCTCGTTGCTCCAAGTAAACTGTCTCCCGGTCAGCGCCAACTCCTGCAGCAACTCCCTGTTCAGGAAATCACGGAACCTTCGCATGCCCCGACGGTCGTTGCTTTTATCCTGCGCGCGATAGATCATATTGAAGTCGCCGCAGAGCAATCGTGGCCCTGCCAAAACCTCTCAGTTCATCCAGGAAGGCCACCTTATCACCTTCATCAGTTGGTCTGGACCACCGTGATCCACCAAACCTCGCCCACAGGTGACGGCTGCACCTTAGCAAAAATGGCAAAACGCCCCACAACCACGTCCGACACCGACCAAAGGTCCCTGGACCAGGCCAACATCACACCCCCTGCCGCCCCAACTGACGGCAGGGCGACATAGTCGAACGCAGGGCCTAAAAGCTCAACAGCAGTAGCATTACAGACAGAGGAGAGCTTAGTCTCCTGAAGACAGACTAGGGAGGGATTATGAGCTTGGACAAGGGTTCTGACAACATTACGCCGTGCGCGGTCGTTGAGCCCACGCACGTTCCACACAAGGCAGCTGGCGTTCGACGACATAAGGAAACTATTGTGCACATGCAGTCCCTCGGACGAACTTACGCCAAGTCCACTTCAAGCCCAGCCACGTTGAGGTCCATGGCCGTGAAGTCATACGCACCATTGAGTAAGAGGTGCAGGCATTGTTGCTTGGAAGCTGTCATGTCTCCTCCGAAGGTGCTCTTGAACTTGGCCTCAATGTCATGGTCCGGCTTGCTCGCGCTGATCTGGGCACCCAGCTTACCGAGGAGCAGTTCATATTTGGTTCAAAAGAAGGAATTAGTCAGATGACAAAAGAAGGAATTAGTCAGATGACATAGGTTTCTTGACAGTGTAAAAATGTAATTATCCATCCAGCCCATAGCATAGATCTCCTCCATTCTCCTTCTTCCTATGCATGACTAAGTCATTGATCCCTTGGTTATCAATATATGATACATCATCATCCTAAAATACACAATGACGATGATATGAGATTGTGGGCTATAAGTCCACACCCCCTTTTATATGGCAGATTCCAAATAGTTCTTTCTACTATGCACTGTCTGAATTGGCCAACCTATAATCTGATCACATTTTTTATAAGACCTGATTGCATATATTTGAAGGAACTTGAGGATGTGTGGGGACACTATTTTACAGAAGGAAGTTTTTCTTAGAATGCAAAAGTATTACATCTGGACGATCAAGGCCTTGAAAGAGTACTTCTGACCTCTTGCTAACAGGAAGCACATAAACAATTTAAATGCGCGTGCACAGACATACACCCTAGCTTGTGGCGGAATCGACATGCTTGGTTGTCATGCCAATTGTGCTTGGCTAGATCTTTTGTCAAAGTTAAATATTAATTTCAATGGGACCTTTAATTTCCATGTACATTTGTTTGCATCAGTGTCTTTGTTGTAAATTTTTGCATGATAATGTGATTTCACTAAGAATTATCCATTTAGATTTAAGTTTTAGTTTCAATGGTGAAATACTACATCCTATTATTGGTCCAACTGTATGTTGCATTGTCGGATACTTATAAATAGGGTACCCAATTTACCGTACTCCACAAAAATAAAATCACCATCAGGGGGCTTTCCGCCTCGCCCGAGCCAAGGTGGCGTCATCCGAGACGTCATCAACCCTCGGGGGCTCCTCCGCCTCGCCCGAGCCAAGGTGGCGTCATCCGAGATGTCATCAACCCTCGGGGGCTCCTCCGCCTCGCCCGAGCCAGAGTGGCGTCATCCGAGACGTCATCAACCCTCGGAGGCTCCTCCGCCTCGCTCGAGCCTAGGTGACGTCGCCCGTGACGTCATCGACCCTCGGGGGCTCCTCCGCCTCGCCCGAGCCTAGGTGACGTCTCCCGTGACGTCATCTACCCTCGGGGGCTCTTCCGCCCCGTCCGAACCCAGCAAACGTCATCCGTGACATCTCTCGCCCTCGGAGATCTCATCACCATCCCCAGCCTAGGGTGCCCTCATCCATATAGTCAAAAGGCCTACAGTCTCCTCCATCCTCAGGCATGGGGTTTAAGGCATGAGGCGCCATGCTAACCTCTGTTCATCCTACGGTACAAGGTCCTGTGCTGCCTAACCGACGACTTCTACGCGTTATATCCATGCCATGTCTCCGACGGACACTTCAACAGGGATTAGGGCGTCATCAGCCCTGTATGACGGAACACGGGGGTGCCTGGTCCTGTGCGACAGCCTCCGCCCATACCCAGAAAAGGGGATAGCAGGGTTCCCGGTCACAAGGTGCATGGCTACAGCACAACAAGGACGAACAGGACTCGGACATGTGCCTACTGGCACAATCTTCCTCAGGAAGGAAGACAGGATGAAGATAAAGCTCTCCCTCGGCAGCAGCCCAAGTCGGGCCCACGATCACTCTTCCTTTCTCTATTGTACTCTTCTGTCTCTCCCTACGTATAAAGGGAGGGAATGGACTCCCAATCTAGCTCTCTCTCGACTCTCGAACACTCATTCACACACACTCAAACTCGCACACACGTGAGCACCCACCAGAACCAAGAACCTCTTACGCACGAGACCTGGGAAGACGCTTCCCTCTCTCACCAAAGCTTGTAGCTCCCCTCTACGAGCTCTCCACGCTCGGTAATACGACCCCGCAACACACTGGACGTAGGGCGTTCGTGCCCGAACCAGTATAAACCTCTGTGTTCTCCGAGCGTAACCATCCGAACTCCGACACGCTTAGAAATTTACTCGTTGGCCATCTAAACCCCGCCATTTTAGACACCGACATGCATGGTAATAGATTGTTGTAGCCCACCAACTTGGGATGACCTATTAGATCCTATGCCAAGAGAGCTCTGATGGAGAGGAATTGGCTAATAATATGTTAAGCATGGCTACATATATAGACAAATAAATAATTGATTCAGATAGCTATAAACGATACTGATGGATATTGTGTGACAAGATGAGTTACTAATCTAACAATTGAAAATGATTTATTTATAATTAACTTACACTACAATCTCAAATCAAAGACCAAACGAGTTGGGTTTTTAGCATGGGTGCGTGTGTCACTAGGCTTCAGAATGGCAAGAGCATCAATGAGTTGCGAAAAGGACAAGAAGGAGAGTAATAGGAATACAAGGCAGAATGGCATTAACCTTTTTTTTAGAGGACAGAATGGCATTAACTAGTTTGGCGGAGCCACGGCGCCACAGGTCTTAGGAAATTCAGTGGATTTGCACACAGGCTTCCCCACTCCGGCCCATATATGTTCATGTTACGCTTGGTAGCCTGTAACCGTAACGGCCTGCTACTTGGCCCAGCCTCCTCTGACAGTGGACCCCCTTGAATCCGGGGAAAGCTAGCTGCCTCCCGCCGACCCGCCAGACCACGTTGATTTAAGCCCTTGTACGCGTCGTTATGGGAGGTTGGGCGCTTGCTCATGTGCGTCGTTTTTTTTTTCATTTTAGTATATTTCCTCATCCGACATAGTGTTCGAAAAGTTAAAAAATTGTATTTCCTAACTAAGTTTTAAAATTAAATTTTGATTAGACCAGTATGTTTCTTATAATAAATTATTTAAATCAAGATCTCACTTAGATATGTTTAGAAAAAAAAAATATAGTAAAGATCTCATAAATACATAGCCGAACATAACAATAACGTGAACATCACAAGAATATAGTAAAATCACATGTATATTAGGTAAACATCACATATATTATGGAATGCAAAAAAATAAAAATAAATAAATAAAATTAGTGAATTAATTAATTGTAGTTAAAAAAATAAAGAAAAGACGATACCAAACACCACAAAATATATCCTAGAACATCAATGTATACTGCCGAACATCACAAAATTCATCAAAAAATTTTGCATTAACTATACACGAATATCACAGAAATATAGTATAGAACATTATAGGTATACTACGTGGACATCACAAAATATTATGAAATATAAAATAATAAAATTAGTGAAGTAATTAATTAGTCAAATAAAAAGAAAAAAAAGCTACCGAACATCACATAATATATATTAAAATATCAATGCATGCTTACTGAACATCACAATTTTAGAACACGCGGCCAATGATTGTTGTATGTGAGCACGCCTACACTCGCCGTGCGTTCTTGAGCTCCCTCGGGCATCGTGTGAGCTTACTGGCAGGGACTGGTCGGCAGGGACGATTTCCGCTAGAATCCTCATCCTGACACGGTACATCGTGCTGCTGAGCAGTAGGCCTAACATCCTATGGTCCTGCCTGAACTTTACAAGCAAGTTCCACTTTATTAGAAGCATATACAACTCCTATATAGGCATTGAGCCTTATTGTGCTGGATACAAGCTATAGAAACTAGAAAAAACATTTAACAATAATAAATTAAATAAAGTATTTAAGTGAATATTAGACATCCAGGAATCAGGGCTTGTGAAAAGCCAGACCAGTTTCCTGACTTGAAAACAACAGAGTATATGGAAACGTGCGTAACAGATGATAGAAAGGATCTGATGCGCTACAAGATTGTCAAAAGCTGCATTGCTGAACCGAATGTAAGCATGTTCATATTCCAGGACCCAGAAAGCAATGTGCAAGCAAAGGCAAGCGCAGTCAGATTGTAGAAGCAGCCATGCTGAAAGAAACATTTAGGGGCATTTTCTAATCTTCTTTCCGGCCATTCTGACCTGGATTAGCCCAGATCCTTGTGCCAAACGTCTGGAACTGAAGGAGCAATTTCTTGCAAACCTCCTACGGCACTTCAGCTGAAATACTGAGTTAGGATGGATAAGCTTTTTATTCTGAAAAAACGTGTCTTCAACTGAATACCCTTGGTCTTTCTGCCCAACAACTGAAACAAGCTGCTGTATCTTATGACTGACTGCCAAAGAGCTTCAACCAAAGGTTTCGAGCGGAATGAACGAGATTTGGGCATGAAGCTCAAATTTAGGTCTCATACAGCTAAAGTAAGTATATGCACATTCTGTTCATCAAACAACTGTCCACATTCCTTTGTTCAATTCATTCTTAAACATATTTTCAAGGTTCAGGAAATACTAGTTTTTTTTCGGGGATTGTGCCACGGCACACTTTTCATTAAGCAGGAGAGAAATACTTTCATTTTCTACGTAGATCATGGACCGATCTGATCATTTTCTAGTGTTACCATGCCATGATCCCCACATGAGACCGCACCTTGTTCTCTCCGTAAGTAAAGCCAACACTTCTGAAGATCCTAATTTAGTGTAATAACTATCTATCACATCTTTCGGAAAAATCCTCATTTAGTATGGTAAAACATGACAATTGTTGCAAACCGCTGCGTGCTGCCCAACTGCCCTGATGAAACTTGGGATGGTCGTGGATGTTAATATGGTTATCCGTTTTTGTTTTAGTATCACTACTATGGATATTCATATTCGATTTTAATATAAATACTAAAAACATCTTAAAGAGTCTTCTAAAACTCACTCTCTAAACCATCATTTGAAGAGCCATTTGTATAAAAAGACATTTTCTATATCTTTTCATTCTTCAATAATTTTCTTTATTTTGTGTGCGCTTTAGAGAGCCATTCATATTTTTCTAGTTTTTAGTTGGTGAAAAATCCGTAATAGAAGATTACTATATTTAGGTAACCAATTAAATAAGCTGTTGGAGTGTATTTTTTTTAAAAAATATCTATTCCCAATAATTAGGAAGGATACAGAGAGTTTGTTGGAGTTACTCTAAGTGGATGTATCCATATTCGTTTTCTATAATTTTTCTCCATTCCATTCCACGGCAATATTAAAAAAAGATTAGAAATATCCGATACTATTGCTATCCGTAAATAACAAAGTACCCTGCAGCCATTTTAAAGTTATATCTACGACTAATTAGTAATATAAAAATGAACTTTAATATAACAAAATTCGATTTTTTTTAATATAACAAATAAAATGCACCATTTAAACTATTGAAAACTTGTCTTTGTGCCTAATAACGTTATATATTTTATATACTATTATTATTATTATTAGTGATATAGAAAGGTTAGTTTTAATATGGCTAATTAAATTAATTTGAGTACTTCAATTATTAACATATTGATGATTTTTTAGTTTTAAACTATTTATTGGTAAATTTTATTTATAATTTTATTGATTTTTATTTTTTATATATTTAGTTATTCAAATATTTATTATATGTTTTAAACTCTTGGCACTTTTATAACATATTATTAGTGAACACAAGTTGCCAGATAGAAGAGTTTACATGGCTTATTTGATTTCTGAAAGTTCAGGATTCCCGTTGCAAAATTATTTTTCTTTTATATTTTTTATTTATATACATTTAAATGGTTGAAAATTTGAAATTTTATAGTAATTCATAGAAAAATCGTAAAATAGCAAATGAAGACCTTTTGAAATCCTCATGAATAGATCTCCATATGATTTGCCAAGTAAAATTTAGTAAACTCTTGGAGAGTACCCTAATATTATTTATTTTAGAGAGTAACAAAATCAATAAATTAGCTAATCTTTTTGACTAATCTCTTAAAGATGCTCTAAGGACGTATGTGATAGGACTCCACTAAGAGCATCTCCAAGAGTCTTTGTAAAATATACTCTCTAAATCATCATTTAGAGAGTCATTTGAGTAAAAATCGTTTTCTATATCTTTATACTCTCCAACAACTTTTCTATATATGATACGCAGTCTAGAGAGTCATTCTCGTGATCTATATTTGGCTAGCGAAAAACCCAGAATAAAAGATAACTATATTTGCATAACCATTTAGAAAAACTCTTGGAGTATTTTTTTAACAAAATCTTTATTCCTAATATTTAGGAACAATATAGAGAGTCTCTTGGAGATGCTCTAACGCAACGAAGTCACTTTTCCCGGCTTCGTTTCCCTAGGAGAAAACGGTTCCGGCTTCATGTTCAAGCGGCTAAAAACACGTTTGCAATGTTGTTTGGTGCTGCACTGTTGCTCCTCTTGTCCCGTTGCCGGAGTCGGTACCATGATCTTCAACGATTTCCTCAGTTTGCATATCACGGCATCGTCGACATTTCCCCCTACAAAGCGCGATAGCGCCCAGGCAGGAGAGATATGTCACGTCTCGCCGAATTCAACTAGCCTATCCACGTTGCCCTCAAACTATTTACTTGGTCACCAGCGCGCCACGTTGCCCCAAAATTACTGTAAAAAAACGCACCGCTAGTCTCTTCAAGTAAATATCTGCCCCCGTCGTTCCCTTGTCTCAAAAAAATGCGTCCTCGTCCTCGTCCCGACGCTTCCCGTCCCCTCCGCCCGCCATCATTCCCATCCGACCTCGCGTGCGGCGCCGCGGCCGCCGCTCCCCACCCCGCTCTCCGTACGGACCCCGGGCTCCCGGCAGGGAGCGTGGCCTGGCCGATTGCGCCCCCCGCACAGCGATGCGGCGACGCGCTGGCATGGGCGGGCCCCGACGGTCAGCCGCGCATCGGCTCGGCCGCCCCCGGCGACGCGGCGCATCGGCGCAGCCTCTGCTGCCGTCTCCGCCCAGTCCAGCTCG
This sequence comes from Microstegium vimineum, assembly GCA_022036555.1. Classification (NCBI taxonomy): domain Eukaryota; kingdom Viridiplantae; phylum Streptophyta; class Magnoliopsida; order Poales; family Poaceae; genus Microstegium; species Microstegium vimineum. The sequence goes on along the minus strand of CM039124.1, from coordinate 29,984,236 downwards.
TCCTCCACCGTCGACCTGGCCGCCGCGTACCTCCGCATCAACCTTGACTAGCACTAGCTACGCCTGCGCCAGATTCGCCGGGACTGAAAGGATCAAGATGCCCAAGAGGGGGGTGAATTGGGGTCTTTTTAATTTCTAGACAAGAATTAAAACTATCAAGAGCCAATTAACCCCCTAGTGCCTACCGTTTGTGTGTCCTAGCTAGAAAGTGGTAGCAAGCCAATAGAAAACGAAAACTTCCTACACAATTCTAATATGATTTTAAAGACAAGTGTGGAAAGTAATGCGGTATGAAAGAGCTAGGGAAAGAGATGCTTGACACGGCGATGTTTTGTCGAGGTATCGAGGAGTCGACACTCCCCCGTAGTCCTCGTTGGAGCACCTCGCAAGGTAGAGCTCCCCTTCAATCCCGCGCAAGGGATGAGTGCTCTCTACGGGCTGATTCTTCGCCACTCTGGCTCGGTGAATCACCCACAACCAATCACAAGTCGATGAAGAAGGGCCGCCGACAATCTCCCCGACGATCACCTTCCTCCAAGCACCACCGGACCGTCTAGGTGATGTCGATCACCAAGAGCAACAAGCCTCGATCTTTGCTTGACTCACTCAAGCTTCACAACTAGAGGATGCACACTTGAACTCTTGGATGAACTAGAGGAGAGGATGGATGGATTTGCGAATCACTCACTCTCTCTCTAGGGCTCTTGCTCTCTTCCCACCCTTCACAAAGACTTCAGCAACTGAAATGAGCAAAGACAAGGTGGGAGAGAAGGGTGAGGAGCTATAAATAGCCCCCCAGAAAACTGCCTCGAGCTGACACTTTAAGATGGCGACGGACGCTCCGACGCCTAGGCGACGGACGGTCCGTCGCCCTGCCCAACGGCTAGTTCTACAACATATTTTAGGCTACGAACGCTGAGACACCAGCGTCCGACGCCCTTTGCCGAAAAGCTTTGAAAACAGCCCCACTGGAAGGCCGACGAACGCTACCTAGCGTCTGACGCCTAGGCGACGGACATCGTCCGACGCCCTTTGAAACTCAGGGGCTCAAACTGGGCGGCCAACGGACGCTATGTCATCCTGATGTCAGCGTCCGACGCCATCGCCCGACGCGACGAACAGCGTCCGACGCCTTCAGACTCAGCGTCCGATGCCTAGAAAACTTCTTTTTCAACTCCGGTTTTCATCGCGATGAATTCGGAAGAAGTTCTTGGCTATCTTACGGTCACCATAGGCTTTGTAGAATCATGGACCCTTGTGTTTAGGCGATTAACGACAATACTAGATCACTATGACTAACGTGTGTTTTGCAGAGACAAAGTCATTTATGTTAGGTCATGAGTGATGCATTTTGAATGGGCCTAATGGATATTCATGCCCCCAAGATGGAAATTGTTTCGGTTGCAAAGGATGGAAATACACGACGAAGACTAGGCTAGTTCTTAGTGCCATAAGGTTGAGAAGGGCACTAAGTATAGCTAGGGCTTTTGTTTTTCCTTTGACCGTACTATAAAGGGGGGTATGAGATTAGTAGCTTGACCTAGGAGAGTTTAGGAAAGTGGGTATATGCACACTTGTCACAACTAGTCCTAGAGACCTTGCTTTCAGCCCTTGATAAACCCTAGAAATGGTAGGAGCAAAATCCCTTAAGAAACCTCAGCGAAAACGGTTGAAAAAGAGGGAGAAAGAGGCTCCGGACCACTCTGCTAAGTGGGCGTCGGACCAAGGAGAGTGGTTTGGTAGTCCCTGACTTAGGCAATTTTCCAGCTCGAGGAGCTCCATACCACCTGTCTGGTAAGCACCGGACCATAGGAGAGTGGTCCGGTGGCTTGGTTCAGAGAGTCAGAAGGCTCCGGACTAGTCCGACGGTTCGTCCGACGGCTAGTCCGACGCCTCATGACAGGGGTTTGGTTTTATGCAGAGAGCACGCTGGCTCCAGACCAGAGCGTCGGACCAGGGCACCGGACCAAGGAGAGTGGTCCGGTGGTGTGTAAAAGAGAGAAAGGATTTCACTCAGAGAGCACCGAGGCTCCGGACCAGAGCGTCGGACCAGTGCGTCGGACCAAGCAGAGTAGTCCGACGGTGCCTGAGTCTGAAATCAGAGTGAGCACCGGACCAGTGTGCATGGTCCGGTGGTGTGAGCTCCGGACTAGTCCGGTGGCTACGCTGAGAGAAGAAAAAGTAAAAAACAACTAGTTTTGGAGGTGGGGACTATTTATAGTTGCCCCCTTGGTCCTTAGAGGAACTTTTGGCCATTGTTTCAGCTGGTGACACCTTGAGAAATCTTTTGGAGAGCCAAGAGACTAGTGAGGGAGAGATTAGAGAGAGTTCATCTTGTTCTTCCCTCCTAGAGTGATTAGGAGTGACTTGTGTGCATCCATCCACCTTCCTAGCCTTGAGTGGGTCAAGTGAAGGTCTTGTGCTTGTTACTCTTGGTGTTCGACAGCACCTAGACGGTTTGGTGGTGTTCGGAGGAAGTGACCGCCGGGAGATTGTTGGCGGCTCTTCTCCAAGCTCTTGTGATCGGTTGTGGGCGATTCACCGAGCTGGAGTGGCGAAGAATCAGCCCGTAGAGAGCACTCTACCCTTGCGCGGGTAGAGGGGGAGCGATACCTTGCGAGGTGCTCCAACGAGGACTAGGGGTGTGTGTCGACACCTCGGGAAAAAATCGCTGCGTCCATGAGATTTTCTTTTCCCTAGCTCTTTACATTTCCGTCTTGTTTTTTACATTTCCTACTAGAATTGCTTTGGTTGTTTTTAATTCCTATGAACTGCTACCGCTTTCTAGTTAGGACACACGGACGGTAGGCACTAGGGGGTGATTGACATTTGATAGGTTTTTATATTTGCTTTAGAAATTTAAAACAAGCCCAATTCAGCCCCCCTCTTAGGCATCTTGATCCTTTCAATTGGTATCGGAGCCTTGTTGCTCTAAATTAGGCTTCACCGCCTAGAGCAAGATGCCCCATGGGGATGGACCGCCACCCATGTTCGATGGGGATGACTTTCCGTATTGGAAAGTGCGGATGGAGGCCTACCTTGAGGCCGTGGATGTCGGCGTTCACAAAGCCGCCACCCAAGGTGGATCGGTGTTCACCGAGGACCCATACTTTGAGAAGAACAATGCCAAGGCAAAGAATATTCTTTTCTGTGGCATTTGCAAGGTTGTGTTCAACCGTGTGCGGAATTGCAAAACCGCGCATGAGATTTGGACAAACATTTGTGCTCTTCACGAGGGCACTAAATGTGAAAGAGAAGAGCGCTATCACCTTATCATTGCTAAGTTAAATGCTTTCACCATGCTATCTCATGAAAATGCTAATGAAATGTATTCTCGCTTGAATGTGCTTGTAGAGGAGTTGAATGGCCTTGGACTCTCTCAAATGACACCGGCCGATGTGGTGCGTAAGATACTTTGTGTCCTTCCAATAGACAAGTATAGCCACATCGTCACGGTTCTTCATCAAGGCGATCTCTCCGTAACTACACCAACGCAAGTGTTGGGCAAGATCAATGCTCATGAGATGTACATGAAGATCAATGATGGAACTTCATCATCCTCCAAGAATAAAGAGAAGGAGGAAAAGAAGGACTTGGCTCTCAAGGCATCTTCCAAGGAGAAGTGCAAGATTCAATATGTCGTTGAGAGTACAAGTGATGATGATGATGAAGACAACATCGCTCTCATGGTGAAGAAGACCGCCAAGATGTTGAAGAAGCTAAACAAGAACGGAGTCAAGTTTGACTCAAAGAAGAAGAAATTCTTCACAAGCTCTTCAAGGAAGCCAATCTCCCAAATGAAGTGCTACAATTGCGGCACTCTTGGTCATCTAGCCCATGCATGTCCCGAAGAGAAGAAAGACAAGTTCAAGAACAACAAGTTCAAGAACTTCAAGAAGAACAAGGGCGGCAATGATGACTCAAGTGATGATGACAAGAAGCAAGACAAGCAATACAAGAAGAAGAAGAACTTCAACTTCCACAAGAAGAAGAAGGATGGCAAGGCTTACATTGTGGGTGATTGGCTCACCGATATTGATTCAAGTGACTCCTCCGATGATGAGAGTGAAGAAGAGAAGGTGGCCGCTTTGGTGATTGGTTCTTCGATTCCACCGCCACCTCCTTCTTCATCGCTAGGCTCATCCTCTACACACCTATGCCTTATGGCTAAAGGTGACAAGAAGGTACAAAAAGAGGATGATGGTGATGACCTCTCTAGTGATGATAGTGATGATGAAGAAGCACCTTCCTATGATGAGCTAATTAAAATTTGCAACAAATATGCTAGCATCATAAGGAAGTACAAGAGTAAAAATGACAAACTTCTTGAAATCAAGGAAAACTTGCATGATAAGCTTGATAACTTGTCTAGTGCTAATGATGATTTGAAGCTTGAGATTAACTCTCTCACATCTAGCACTAGGGAGCTCAAAGCCTCTCTTAAGCAAGCCAATGAGAAACATGATAAGCTTGAGAGGTCATCCCAAGAGCTCCTCACAAGGTTTAACTTGCTAAAAGATGACTACAACCAAGTGAAAAGTGATCATGGCACACTAGTGGTAGCAAATGAATTACTTACTCAAGATCTTACACATGTTGCTACTAACCCGTGTGCTAAGTGTGCAAGTGCTACCTCTTGTGATATCGAGCTTGATGATGTGGCTCTTGAGCAAAGTGCAAAGTGCAAGGGCAAGAGAGTTGTAGAAGCCGACAAGTATGATGATTATGTGAAGATGAGTGAAGAGAACTCAAAGCTCAAGGAAGAGCTAATCAACCTCAAGGCAAACAAGCCCTTCACCATCAAGCCGGCTCAAGAAGAAGACAAAGATGCTATCACCTTGATCAACTCTCTTCGAGAAGAAATTTCCAAGCTCAAGAATGACAAGACCAAGCTTACAAGTGGCCTTGAAAAGTTCACCAAGGGCCATAATCTCCAAAGTGAGCTTCTAATGAGCACCGTCATGAAGAGTGACAAGACCGGTATTGGGTACAAGGAGAACCAAGTGATGAAGGCCAAGGTCAAGATTGAAGCCAAGAACTACTACAAGAACAAATACAATGGCTACAATCAAGAGAAGCCAAAGCCCAAGCCTAAGAGGTGTTTTGGATGTGGACAAATTGGTCGTCTATCATTTCAATGCAAGACTCCACTTCCCAAGACCTTGCCCAAGCACACTAGGCCATTTGCTCATGATGCTCACTATGTCATCAACAAAGATTCCAAGGGTAGACCACTTGTGGTGTTTCTTGGACCACCAATGAAGAACAAGCCTAGGGTTCTTTGGGTTGCTAAGGAGTTGGTTGACAAGGCAATGGGGCCCCGCACTAAGGGGGTTCCCAAACACAAGCTTAACTCCAAGTTGCTTGTGTGTAGGTGAACTACAAGACCGGTGGGAGCCATTGGGTAATTGATAGTGGTTGCACTCAACACATGACCGGCGACCCCCGGATGTTCACCACACTTGATGAGGATTGTGCAAATCAAGACAAGATCACTTTTGGGGATAATTCAAAGGGCAAAGTTCAAGGCTTAGGCAAAGTGGCTATCCCCAAGATCAATCAATCTCAAATGTCTTGCTAGTACAATCATTGAGCTTCAACTTGCTATCGGTTGGTCAACTTTGTGATCTCGGGTTTCATTGTCTCTTCACACCAAATGAGGTGATTGTGACCAAGATTGAAGATTCATCAATGATATTTAAAGGGTTCCAGCACAACAACCTCTACTTAGTGGGCTTCACTTCCAATGAAGCAAACTTGCAAGCGTGTCTATTCTCAAAGAATTCTTTGGGTTGGCTATGGCATAGAAGATTAGCTCATGTGGGCATGTCAACCTTGAAGAAACTTGTCAAGAAGGAAATGGTTAGAGGAATCAAGGATGTGGTGTTTGAGAAGGACAAACTTTGTAGTGCATGTCAAGCTGGCAAGCAAGTGGCAAACACTCATCCAACCAAAGCTTTCATGTCAACCTCAAGAGTCCTAGAGTTGCTACACATGGACTTATTTGGCCCTACCACCTATGCTAGTCTTGGAGGAAATCTCTATTGCTTAGTGGTAGTGGATGACTACTCTCGGTACACTTGGGTATTCTTTCTTCAAGACAAGGGAGAGACACAAGGCATCTTCAAGAAGTTTGCTACAAGAGCTCAAAATGAATTTGATGTGAAGATCAAGAAGATTAGAAGTGACAATGGCACCAAATTTGTGAACGCAAAGATTGAAGATTATTGTGATGAAGTTGGGATCAAGCATGAGATGTCCGCCACATATACTCCACAACAAAATGGTGTCGTAGAGAGGAAGAACCGGACACTCATAACTCTAGCAAGGTCTATGCTTGATGAGTACAACACTCCCGAGAAGTTTTGGGCGGAGGCAATCAACACCGCTTGCTATGCGGCAAACCGTCTCTTCGTCCAAAGGCTATTAAAGAAGACCCCCTATGAGCTTGTCAATGGGAAGAAGCCAGATATTTCTTTCTTCCGGGTGTTTGGTTGCAAGGTGTACATCTATAAGAAGCGCCAACACTTGGGTAAATTCCAACGGCGGTGTGACATTGGTTTCCTTGTTGGTTATTCACTTAAATTCAAGGCATACCGTGTATTTAACAAAGCCACCGGCTTAGTTGAAGAAACATATGACTTGGAGTTTGATGAAACTAATGGCTCCCAAGGAGCGTTGAGGATATTGATGTAGGTGATGAACCCTTGAGGGAGGCAATGAAGAATATGCCAATTGGTGCTATCAACCCGCAAGAGGTGGAAGAAGTTGAAGATGAAGCAAATCAAGATCCTTCTCCACCTCACACGCCTCAAGTTGATGAAGGAGATCAAGTGAGAGAAGCTCAAGAAGACACTCACATTCCTCAAGATCAAGCCAAGGCCGAAGCAAGCAATGTTGAAGCATCACATCCTCCTCCTCAAGAAAAAATGAAAATAATTCCATTTCAAGTCCCCCCCATGATCAAATCATAGGGGTCCAAAAAAGGAGTAATGCTCCCCCTTAACTTGATTTATGTTGAAAACCCTCGTTTGTTTCCTTTGTTGAGCCTACTAGGTAGAAGAAGACTTGCGGACGGATTGGGTAATCCATGCATAAAGAATCAAAAATTTCCCCCGGAACCCAAAGTGGGACATTGAAGAGAAAAAGGAGCAAGAATCATTGGACCAAGTGGGTGTTTAGGAACAAGCAAGAGGGTAAGGGTGTTTTGTGGGAACAAAGCAAGATTGGGGGGAAAGGGGGGTTCTCTCAAGTAGAAGACTGATTTTGGAGAGCCCTTTTGCTCCGGTTGAAAAGATTGAACCATCCGTATCCTTTTGGCGTCCCTTAAATCACAAAATGAACTCTTTCAAAGGGGATGTGAAGAGGCCTTCTTAAATGGTTTATAATGAATTTTTTATGTCTACAAAACCCCCCGGGTTTGAAACCCCCCCAAATTCCCCAATCATGTGTATGGTTGTCCAAGGCACTTACTTTTTAAGAAACTCCAAGAGCTTGGTAGAGGGTAAGGGATTTTTAAACGAAGGGTTCAAGATCGGGATCGCGCACTAATATTCACCCAAAAGCTTTAAAGGAGAGATCTTTGTTTGCCCAAATTTGTCGATGACATTATATTTTGGGGAACAAAACCCAAAACCTTGAAGGGGTTTGGGAAATTATGTCCAAAGGGTTCGAGATTCATGATTTCGAGCTAAACCTTTTCCCGGCTTCCCAAATGGCAATTTAGGGAGGGCCCTTCATTTAAAAAAC
>CM039124.1:29809131-29976387 GCA_022036555.1 Microstegium vimineum | reverse complement strand
CCACTTCTAGTTAGTCCAATTTGTATCCCTCTTGGTAGTACGACTTTTCCTATAACTCAATTCAAAAGAATAAAACTCTTTAGCACTAGAGATGAGCCGCTTTCCAAAGAGTGGAATTTGGGGTGCTTCAATCACCGGATTTCATCGTTTAGAATTATCAATGGACTATCACCTATGAATATACTTAGAGAAAGCATGTTACTCCCTAATTTGATTGTTATCAATTATCCAAAACCCACACATAGGGGGCGAATGCACTTACAGAACCTGTAGAACCTCTTAGAATAGGTAGGAGCTGCACCACCAAGTAGATTAGGACCAAACCCTAGAAATCACCTTGAGGACAAATGCAAGTAAAACAAATAACACAAACACAAGTGACACAAGATTTATCCCGTGGTTCAGTGCGCCATCAAGGCTGGCCTAAGTCCATGTTGTTGAGGTTCGCCACACAAGGCTTGTCTTTCCCTCGTTCTCAAATCAAGAGAGTGAACTCTTGAAGTGAGGGGTGATTTCTTAGCTGCAATGAGATGGTTAAAAACCTCCCAGGGCTGCCACACAAGTTGGCAAGCTCCACGGGGATGCTCTAGCCGGCTAGGAGCAAGCTCCAAGAGTAACGAATGCAATCCACCAGCTTGAACGTGAACCAAGTGCTCTAGGCGTTGAAGAACAGTTTGGGCTGCTCTCTAATGAAGTTTGGAGGCTCAATCTCTCAAAGGAATGGAGAGGAATCAAAGAGAGAAAGCTTGAGGTGCTCCAATGGAGTTAGAGAGAGGGAGAGAGCTTTCTGTGTGAGCACTGGAGAAGGGAATGGTCGAGATAACCGTTGGGGCAGCAGGGAGGGGATATAAATACCCTCTGTTGTCCAACGGATATTTTAAGTCCCGGCACTGCTGGACCCCTAGCACTGCCGCTCTAGGGGGCAGCACTACCGCTCTGCCCAAAAATGCTCCAAATGAAAAACTGTTTTGCAGGGAGTCTGGGCAAGGTATGAGAGGATGTTTGGTGTAATTTGAGCACTTGGTTGCACATTTAAGCATGCACATTGCATCCCCCTTTGTAGTACGGCCTTTCTTAAACTCAAATTGAAAACATCAAATAGTTTAAATGGGGTTGCACCATTGAATGTATTGTCCTCATTCTTGTAATATATTGAGCATGTGTTTGCAATCATCCTTATCTCATCTTTATGAGCAAACACACCTTAGAGTTTGTGACTTGAATCTTCCAACACATATGAGTTCAGCCCATGACTTCAAGTCACTATCACTAATAAATTGATCCTCAACATAATGTGACTCCTCATAGCTTGATTAGTACTTCTACTCAATGCAAGTACTCTCTTCTTAACCTTAGCCATAGTACCTCGGTCTCCTTGACCTTCACCTTTGCTTAGTACCTCGAAGTCCTTTCCTTGCTATCTTCACCCTATCAAGCCATACTCAAATCACATCATATTAAGCACTGATTGAAAACCATTTCTACAATATTGTGATCCTTGCTTGAATATATTATAGATATGAATGTTGAGATCAATCAAGCTTTGATATATGAGACTCCACATCAATATGGTCAAGCCAATTCACAATTCCTTAGATCTTCCTTATTTTGGCTTGACACTCCTATCACTCACTTCAATCTCTATCTTCACACTTCTAGTTTGATCATATGAATGCAAAGTGATTTTCCAAATCTCTGTCCATACAAGCAAACTAAAGTGGAGACCATCTTATATCCAATATATACGACAATCCTTTGTCATTTGACCTTTGCTTGGTGTTTTCTCACTAATGCACTCTTGATTTATTATTTAATCCTTGATCACCACTAGTCCACTATCCAACTCTTCTTGTTCATGCAAAGCAAGCCAATATAGAGATCAATCCATAACTATCAACTCATGTCTCATTTACCATTTGCCAAACATGCTTGCTTTCACATGATACTATGATATCCCACAACATGGAAGCCATTTCATTGATTTCATTTGCATTGTTGCCTTTTGCTTGAACTAGATTATTCCCATGATCTTCTAATACAACAATACACAATTTGACCTTCATTTCAACATTGTGTGGAATACCATCAAGTTTGCTTTTCTTGTTTAACCTTTGATACACTTAGAAAACTTGTTAGACCTTTAATTGTGTTGTCACTCAATTTACCAAAACCCACTAAAGGGCTAGATGCACTTTCAATCTTCCCCTTTTTGGTGATTGATGACAACACAATTAAAGCTTTCAAGAGATTGATAAACATTAAGATTTTGGATCCTTTGATATAGTGAGCTCCCCCTAAATGTGTGCATATAATGGAATTCAAATTGGCCTCAAATACCAAATGCACATATTTAAGAACAAGTGTGAGAACTCTCCTATATCATAGCATCTGTGGGGTGCAAGGTGTAACATGGTAATTGTGATGCTCATGACAGATCATGCACTAAAAGATTGCTGACCAACAGAGGGCGGCACTACCGCACCCAAGGGCGGCACTGCCATCTTGCCAAATTAGCACAGATTAAACAAGCATCACTCAAGGCATGAAAGTCACACACTAGCATAAACAATACTTATGAGCATCAATTTAAACTATCCTTGCACACCCTCACATTAATATTTCTCCCCCTTTGGCATTAATCTCCAAAAAGGACCTCTCTACCAATAAGGAAGAAATCATGGTAGACGAGTGAGGGCAAGAGGTAGGTAAAAGTTTCGCATACAAGATTTATCTTCTATGTTTTATACCAAACAAAGTATGCAACAAATTGAGTCAAGATTCTTGAGAAATTAGCATATTTAGCTCATACCTCACTTAGATGACATTTTTAACATGAGACAAACTCACGCCATCACCACAAGAGGTATCAACCAAATATCTAACTCATTCTCTAATCGTCACCACAAGAAAAAACTTATGGTGTGGCTCAAATTATTGCATACACATGCACATACTAGCATGTAAGGACCTAGATGCACAAAGGTAGTACAAGAGTTCATGGAGTGATATACCTTTGTTCTAAGCCTCATATGATGATTATTTTGAATTTAGTGCTTTGATGGGTTTGGAACTTGTTCAAGCAAAAAGATCTCATTTGTGCCCATCTCTCATCATCATCATCTTCAAGGAGATATCACAAACTTGTGCTTAATATCAATTGAAAGTCCATAGATAGGTCTTGTTGTAATTTTGAGATACTAATTGAAGACATATTTCTTGATATACCAAATTGAAAGATTGTCCATCAATATCAATTGAAATATGATCTTCATAGTATGACACCAATTGAAGGAATCTTCCCAAGTTGATGCCAATTTGAATGGATGCTTGTATCTCATAATGTCACATAGAAATTGACTAGTAAATGCTTACAAAAACAAGATATGCCATTAAATTGCACAAGCTAGAGTTTCACAACTAGTGACCATTTTGGATGTGGAAGGCATGTAGATCACTAATTGCAAAACCTCATAACATAGACTAAGTTCCCCCTTTTTGATAGTGCATACATATATATGTGGAAGACAAGAGCATATGAACTTTTGGTCATTTAAGTCCAAACATGGGAATTTAAGCTATATTATGGAGAGTAGCTACTAACAAGATAAAATTGCAATCCAAATGAATATGAGAGATAGCTTTACCGATTTGGATCGAGTTAGTTATGTAGCATACCCATGTGAAACTTATTCTTAGCAAGAGAGACTACAAATTCACATCACCAAGGTAGATATATCACCATATTAATATGACCATCATAAGTGAGAATTGACGATTTGGATGGTCATAGTTACCATTTGAAGAAATGTGGTGAAATAGAGCTTTCATGATCATCCAAGATCCATATTGGGTTCCTAGTTCTTTCTTTACCTAAAGCAACTCACATAGAGAGCAAATGGTAAAGTTAATGAAACTTGCAAATTATGAACTAGGAGTTAACACTTTTGTTGATAAGATCCTGGGCAATTACTGTGATGGATCATGAGCACTTGATGAGCTATAGAGTGGAGAATTAACAATAAAGGTCCACAATTCAATTAATTTTCTCCAACTCATTGATAGCAGGTTCCACTATGGGAGTGGGGCATCCAACACTAAACTAGAAGTTATTGGTTTATAAAGACTAAGACCTCCAAGAATAAATGTGGGGCAACCAGAGAATCTAAAGGAACCATCCATCCTTGTTTCTCCAATGTGTGAGACAACATAATCATGAATTTGAGAGAAACAATTTGCCCCACAAGATATTAGCTAAACTCCCCTCAATGTTTGCACACAAGAGTACACAAGGTAGATACAAGCATATCAATGATCCTGGGGTCAAGGGAGAAGTTTATACTATGTTCCAACTGAATTCTCCTTAAAGCAACTTGCAATTCGATTCCAAACACTAAATTTTCAGATTTTGTCTTCTTTGGAAAAGAATTCATATCTCTCAGACCATTAGAACATCATGCATGAAATTTAGCAGAGAAGTGCATCCATGAGTCCTCTAACTGATGTCAAAATTTCAGCTCATTTGGACTCCATTTGTTCAGTCAAATTAACTTTCCACTAACTGCTAAAGTCTGAAATACACTGAATTTTCAGATTTGCCTTTCTTAGAGAAAAATCTATATATCTCAGATTACTAATCCAGTATGCATAATCTTTGGTAGAGATGTGTATATATGTGTCCTATAACTGTTGTGAGAGTTTCAGTTCATTTGGACACCATTTGGTCAGTCAAAACAATTTTCTATCAAGACTGCTAGGTCTGAAAAACACTCAGTTTTCAGCTTTTGTCCACCTCAGAGAAAACTTCATATCTATCAGAATACTGGTCCAATATTGATGAAATTTGGTAGAGGTATGGATATATATGTACTTTAACAGCTGTAGAAATTTAAGCCCATTTTGACATCATTTGAGCAGTCAAATATATTTTCTACCAAAACTGCTCAAGTCTGAAACTGCACTGCTGAGACTGACAGAAATCAACTCAAAACTGATTTTCTTCTAAACCAATCTCCATGTCAACTGTACAGCAGCAAGTACTAGATATGTATATCATGATCACAAAGTTTCAGGTCATTTCATCAGTGTTTGAACATCCAAATCCATGCTTGAAGGCAGCCAACTCAGATTTCAATATTCTGGACAGATTTGATAGTTTTCACAATTTTCTCCTCTTGTCCAAACTTGAGGTGACTCATCTTGTTTTTGGTGAAGAGTAACCTTTAGGCTTATGATTCATCCAATACAAGCACAATCTCTTATCTATAATTTTCTATAAACAATCTCAAACACAAGAGGTCATTAGTACCACAAGCACTAGTTTCTCATTTAGTAACCCTTTATATGTGGATGGCAAGTAGGCTACCAAGATAGAGAAACCTCATAACATAGATTAAATATCCCTCAAAGCCTCAGGCCACACCCTTTTAGTGGAATAGAAATATGAATGTGCATGGTTGGTCAATTAAGTCCAAAGGGTAGGTTTAAGCCATATTATGGTGAATGCCTAACATAGACAAATCAACTCCAAATCAACTAGAGAGAGAATACATCACATAGTTTTGGATTGTTGACCTTCCTATGGTAGCACACTCCATTTGAGAAATACATTCTCAATTATCTAGTGAGACTAAACAAATCACTTAGAGAGAAACATTAGTCTCACAACTCTAGTCATAGAGTAAAGTCCCTTTTGATAAGTGCTCTAAGTATTTGAATTTCCTATATAGCACTTTATTCAATTAAGAAATTGGGATTTCACTCTATGTCTAAGTCATGGAAATAAAAGAATAATCAAGTTGAAATATGACAAGAAATACTTACAATCGTTAGAGCATGTAGATGGCCATAAGATGAGAATAAGAATTTGCCAATCTACCATATGACAAGAATACATCAAGTAGAGAGTTCTTGAATTATGAGTGATAAGTGTCTCTACTTGACTTGAGCTTGATTCTTCATTCTCGGACTTCTTGAAATTTACTTGTATTCATCAATGTGAGCCAAGTATTTGAATCCCTCAAACCAACTCAAAGTATGCTTTCATCATCTTGAAATTCTTGGTTTGAAGTCCACAAAGGAAACTCAAGTCATCTATGTTACTTGGTGTGGATGATCAATTCAATTCCAATCATACTTTTCTTCCATGACCAGCAACCAATATATATAACCTCAAGTGTTTTATTTCCCTAAGTGGCTACACAAGACACAAAGGAGTAAGATTTGAAATATCATGCACTTGAGATTTAGTTGTTACCACCCTTATGAATGTAATGGATGAGGTGGTCTTTTCATCTTCACATTTTTTATGATCATGATGTAGGCTTCATCCATGGTTTGGACTGATCTCAGCTGCTACTGAGGTAGGAGGGGCGGCACTGCCGCCCATAGGTGCCGCCCTGCTGATTTCCAGCAGGTGTGTGTGTGTTACACTTCTTCATAGAGTATGTCAGCGGAAATTTGGTGCAGTAGCAACTTAATAATCTCATGTCTCTATACTTCATAACCTACAACATAATAAGAACATGCTCTACTAGAGAGCCATTAAAAACATCATATGGAAAATGATTCATTTAAATTTGAAATACTCTAACCACTCTTAATAATTCACAAACACACTTATTTGTGAATTACTAGAGACTACACAAGTCAAGTGGCTAGCTATCAAGGGTTAGGTACTAGTTACCGAGGTGAATATGAAGTTAGAAATATATCCATCAATTCATCTTCGAGTCAACCATATAAGAAAGGACACTATGAATTGGTTGATAGCTTGAGTGAATATTTTCAATCAACTTGCTCAAGCACCCCGAAGCTTCATATCACCTTCAAGTACCTACAACACTTCAAGCACAATTTGGTGCCCATACCAAGATGGGTCCATCAAGGTTAGTCACAAGAGACTTAGGCACCCAAATGACCTTTGTGCTAGCATGTGGTAAACTCATCACCTTTCTAACACAAGTGTCATTTTTGGGCCTCCTAAGCAAATTTATATCAATTGAAGAGTTTAGCTTAAGAGTGTTACCCATGGGACAATCCTTACCAAAATGTCCCTTGTTCTACAAGTGTAGCATATGCGGCTCTTGTTCTTGTTGGCCTTCTTATCTTACATTTTGCTTGCTACCTTGCTGGTGAGCCTCTTTCTTGATGATGCCAAGCCTTCATCATTCATGTAGGGGCATGATGTAATTTCATGTCCCTTCTCATTGAATCCATAACACTTCCTATTGCTTATTCTTGTGTTCTTCTTTGGAAGTGTGGCTTGGTCATCAACCTTGTTGGAACACATAGAGGCATTGTGTCCCATGTTGAAGCATTTGACATGAGTCATCTTCTTCTTCTCTTGGATCTTGCTCATATCCTTCTTTTCTTTCTCCTAAGAGCAATCTCTCACATGGTGACCCTCTTTCTTGCACTTGAAGCAAGTGATGAAAACCTTCTTTGGTTTCTAAGGTTCTTGCTTTGGCTTGGAGACCTTCTTCTTGATATTGACTTGAGCAGGGGTAGAAGTGGTAGCCTTCCCTTTTCTGTGGGGAGTGGCACTGCCGCCCTTCACAGCGGCACTACCGCCCTTAGGTAGTTCTGCTGCTTGGGGCTACTGTTGTACCACTATCTGTGCAGGCTGATCTGTACCAACTTTGCTCTTGCTCTCAAACTGTGCACATTCAAACCCATTATTGGACTTGTGATTTTGTTGATGGGATTTGATGCATGAATTGGTTAATCCCTTGCAATGACTCAAGTCCCTTCTTAGCTTCTCAATCTCTTCCTTGAGCTGTTCATTTTCTTTTGTGATGGAGTCATCACAGGTTTCTATATATACATGCTCAACGGAAGCTTGGCTTGCTTGAGAGCAACAATTGTTAGCACATGATAAAATAGATTGAACTTGTGTACATGTGCATTTGTGGGTGTGAGGTTGATATCATTTTACTGCTGTTATCATAACCTCATGATCAATCTCTAGCATGATATGAGAATCCATAATCTTCTCATGAGAGCACAATAGCTCATAATGACTTTCTTGCAAAGTCTTATTCTAGCTAGTGAACTTTTCCACTTTCTCCTTAAGCATATAATTCTCATCTTCTAATTGAGCAACACAAGATAGAGAGTTAATAATACAAGTTTGCTCAATTGACAAGTTTTCATACCTTTCCACCAAACTAGCATAAGAGCACTTAAGCTTTTCATGCTTATTGGTCAACTTCTCCAAGCATTTGATCTTTTCAACAGGAAAGTCTTCTTGCCTATGAAGTGTTTCTTCTTGCTCATTTATTTTATCCATGAGCTTGATCATCATCAACTTATCTTTCTTGCTTAGCCGAGCAATGTGTTGAGTGATCTCATCATCATCACTTTCATCTTCACTCTCACTATCACTCTCACTTGCCACATTCTTCTCATTCTTTGCCATGAGACCCATATGAGAAGTGGCATAGAGAGTTGGGATTCTTGGTGAGGTGGATTCATCATTTGGCCTCCACCGATCACAAGCTTCTTCCTTCAAAATGTTAGTCTCACAAGAATTAAAGGAAGTAGAAGTACCACATGTAAAAGCAATGTCCTCACCAACAATTTTATTACCTTCCATTAATTCACATGTCAGTGAGAAGGTGGTTGTGACATGATCACTTAGACCTTTTGAGAGAATCACTTGAGGATCTACATGTGTTGGTGAAGTTGAGCACTCCTCAAGTGATTTCTCCAATGAGAGCAACTTCTCATTAGACTTGTCATATTTATCTTTGAGAGCAGTCCAAATGAGATGAGCATCCTCAAGTGGTTCACCATCTCCAAATATGACAACATCAAGTACATCTTCACTCAAAGCACTAAATAAGACATTAGTAGCTTGAGCATTGTATTGTAAGCATTTCACTTCCTCTCTAGATAGATAGTCCAAATCATCACTAGGAGGTGAAATGCTCACATCTACAATCTGCTCTATATGAGGACACATGGTCCTAAAAACATCAAGTACATGAGCAGACCAACATGCATAATTTGAGCCATCTAAAAGTAGAAGTTCTAGAGATACCTCCCCACTTGTCGACATTGTTCTCTCAAGGCGGTGAAGCCCGAAATAGAGAGCCTAGCTCCGATACCAATTGAAAGGACCTTGATGTCGCCCAACAGGACTAGGAGGGGGGGGTGAATAGGCCTGTTTAAAAATTATCTGTAGAACTTATCAAGTTACAGGCGCGGCAGTGCCGCTCTAAAGCCCGACACTGCTGCTCTCAGCCCGATAGTGCTGGTCAGTGAGATAGATAAGTATATAGTTCAAAATATAACGAGCAAATCAAAATTCTACTTGAATGGAAACCTTCCTAGAATAGTATAGAACCTGTAGAACCTCTTAGAATAGGTAGGAGCTGCACCACCAAGTAGATCGGGACCAAACCCTAGAAATCACCTTGAGGACAAATGCAAGTAAAACAAATAACACAAACACAAGTGACACAAGATTTATCCCGTAGTTCAGCGCGCCACCAAGGTTGACCTAAGTCCACGTTGTTGAGGTTCGCCACACAAGGCTTGGGCTCGCCACACAAGGCTTGCCTTTCCCTCGTTCTCAAATCAAGAGAGTGAACTCTTGAAGTGAGGGGTGATTTCTTAGCTGCAATGAGATGGTTACAAACCTCCCGGGGCTGCCACACAAATTGGCAAGCTCCACGGGCGACGCTCTAGCCGGCTAGGAGGAGGCTCCAAGAGTAACGAATGCAATCCACCAGCTTGAACGTGAACCAAGTGCTCTAGGCGTTGAAGAACAGTTTGGGCTGCTCTCTAATGAAGTTTGGAGGCTCAATCTCTCAAAGGAATGGAGAGGAATCAAAGAGAGAAAGCTTGAGGTGCTCCAATGGAGTTAGAGAGAGGGAGAGAGCTTTCTGTGTGAGCACTGGAGAAGGGAATGGTCGAGATAACCGTTGGGGCAGCAGGGAGGGGATATAAATACCCTCTGTTGTCCAACGGATATTTTAAGTCCCGGCACTGCTGGACCCCTAGCACTGCCGCTCTAGGGGGCAGCACTACCGCTCTGCCCAAAAATGCTCCAAATGAAAAACTGTTTTGCAGGGAGTCTGGGCAAGGTATGAGAGGATGTTTGGTGTAATTTGAGCACTTGGTTGCACATTTAAGCATGCACATTGCATCCCCTTTGTAGTACGGCCTTTCTTAAACTCAAATTGAAAACATCAAATAGTTTAAATGGGGTTGCACCATTGAATGTATTGTCCTCATTCTTGTAATATATTGAGCATGTGTTTGCAATCATCCTTATCTCATCTTTATGAGCAAACACACCTTAGAGTTTGTGACTTGAATCTTCCAACACATATGAGTTCAGCCCATGACTTCAAGTCACTATCACTAATAAATTGATCCTCAACATAATGTGACTCCTCATAGCTTGATTAGTACTTCTACTCAATGCAAGTACTCTCTTCTTAACCTTAGCCATAGTACCTCGGTCTCCTTGACCTTCACCTTTGCTTAGTACCTCGAAGTCCTTTCCTTGCTATCTTCACCCTATCAAGCCATACTCAAATCACATCATATTAAGCACTGATTGAAAACCATTTCTACAATATTGTGATCCTTGCTTGAATATATTATAGATATGAATGTTGAGATCAATCAAGCTTTGATATATGAGACTCCACATCAATATGGTCAAGCCAATTCACAATTCCTTAGATCTTCCTTATTTTGGCTTGACACTCCTATCACTCACTTCAATCTCTATCTTCACACTTCTAGTTTGATCATATGAATGCAAAGTGATTTTCCAAATCTCTGTCCATACAAGCAAACTAAAGTGGAGACCATCTTATATCCAATATATACGACAATCCTTTGTCATTTGACCTTTGCTTGGTGTTTTCTCACTAATGCACTCTTGATTTATTATTTAATCCTTGATCACCACTAGTCCACTATCCAACTCTTCTTGTTCATGCAAAGCAAGCCAATATAGAGATCAATCCATAACTATCAACTCATGTCTCATTTACCATTTGCCAAACATGCTTGCTTTCACATGATACTATGATATCCCACAACATGGAAGCCATTTCATTGATTTCATTTGCATTGTTGCCTTTTGCTTGAACTAGATTATTCCCATGATCTTCTAATACAACAATACACAATTTGACCTTCATTTCAACATTGTGTGGAATACCATCAAGTTTGCTTTTCTTGTTTAACCTTTGATACACTTAGCAAACTTGTTAGACCTTTAATTGTGTTGTCACTCAATTTACCAAAATCCACTAAAGGACTAGATGCACTTTCACTGCATCATCTGTCACCCGTGCCTTCTTCGCCGACATCATGTGCCTCCATGGGTTTCCGGCGTCCATCGTCAGCGACCACGATCCGGTCTTCACCGGACATGTTTGGCGCGACCTGTTTAGCATGGCCGGTGTACAACTATGCATGAGCACCGCCTTCCACCTGCAGACGGATGGGCAATCGGAGGCTGTCAATAAGACGATTGCCATGTACCTGCGCTGCATCACAGGGGATCACCAACGGGGGTGGCTCAAGTGACTGTCGTGCGCTGAGTACTGCTACAACACGTCCTACCACACCGCCCTGCGCACCACACCGTTCCAAGTGGTGTACGGTCGGCCTCCGTCGCAGATGAAGGACCGAGAACGGCGACCAGAGGGGGGGGTGAATGGGAGCCTCAAATTTCTCTCGAAATATTCGGGCCACTCTTCCCAAAAACCAAACCCAGTTGTTGGGTGCTCAACCTCCCTCGAGCAACGCAAGCGGGGATTCAGACAAAATCAGAGAAACGAGAGCTCACCGGCAGTGGAGGAAAACTCACCGGAAACCCCAAAACGTAGGTTCTCGACCCCTAGGGAAAAGAGGCAAAACCTAGGCAAAACGAAGCAAAAAAGCAGCCGTCGGACCACTTGTCAGGACCTCCGGACCATAGCGCAAAGGTCCGGAGCCTTGGTCCGACGCTCCTTCAGCAGGCCGCAGAACAACACAGTGCACACCTTACCTCCGGACTAGTCCGATGGACCTCCGGATTTGTCAGACGCTTGGTCCGGAGCTTTCCCACGCCTCAGCCAAAATAACACAGAACACACCCGACCTCCGGACGAGACCGTCAGACTAAGGAGTCTGGTCCGACGCTCAGCTGATTCTCTGACAGAGACCACCGGACCACTCGGCTATGGTCCGGAGCTCAAAAACAAGGTGGTCCGACACCCTTAGCTACTTGACACTATCTCTGGTCAAGACCACCGTACCACTTGCTATGGTCCGGAGCTAGGGGAAAGTCATCCAATGCCTGGTCCGACGCTCCCGAGCAGAACTGCTGAAACCCGCGAAAATGGTTTTCACTCCGCCAAATCTTCCCAAAACTCAACCAAATGATCACCAACTGCAACCAAACTTTGTAGGCATGATCCTAATACAGTTGGGGAGCTATCCCAAAGAAATCATCGCTCAATTTGGTTTAGAGCAAAGAGAGGAGAAGAGATTTGGGGAAAAGCTCAAGAACAAAGAACACCGCAAAGAAATCGCTCGATCTACGCACTCATGATGTTTGAGGAGAATTCCTTCAGTGCAAAGATGCTCCTCACGATTACGAACAACTTGGTTCAAACGGATTTGCAAGAGCTACTCCCTACAAAGAGAAATCATCTCGGGAACAAAGAGGGAGCAAAAGCAAAACGCGAAGAACACAAGTAAAACGGGGACACGATCAAGAAATCGAAGCCACCATGGCTTACGGAGGTTACGGCCTCCCATTCCTCGCAACAAACTCAAGTTCTCACAGAGGTTGGTGAAATCAACCTAGGGATCTCATGAACTAGAGAGAGAGAGAGAGAGTTGGGGCAAATGATTAGGGTTCAAGAGATAGGATGAGGATACCCCTTCATCCTCTATTTAACGGAGCTTTGGCTATTTCCCAAAGACCCCCCTAGATACAAGACCGGATTACCTAGCCCTAACACACTGTAATCCAAGTAGATAACTCTCAACCACTCGTTTGAATGGACGGCCCCGCTTCCTGCCGAGAGTTGTCGTCGCCTCGACGCAACCTCCAGGATTCCGCCACGTGCCATCCTCGCTTCCTCGGAAGCTCCGCCCGGGTTTTTGAAAATAGTACCAAGTAGTTGTTTTCCTTAAATATAGAATCATTAGTTAAGCTAAGTTGTTATCATTAGTTAAGATTGGGTTGTTAGTCGAAGGCTATAAAAGCTAGGACACTTGGTCAATATAAGATTAGCCAGAGATTGAGATTAATCTCTATGCTCCCGTGAGCCTGCTCTCTCTCGTCCTCTCTGCTTCACGCCGGCCGCTAGGACAACCTCCCAACCTCACCACCGCCGCCAGCCTAAACCCCGTCCCCAGACATCCCACGACTACTACCTTCGCAGTAGTACCAGCGATCCTAACATATACAAAGGATAAACTCCATATAGAAGTTCGGCCAAGATATATTTGATGAGATGTATACGTTGGTGGTGTATGAGAATAGCCTCTCAGCATTTCATCTCCTCGAGGCTTCTTCGGTGCATTCTTCATGTATTAGTCAGATTATCAAAATAAATCATTCCAGCGAAAGAACCAAATCATCTTAGGTATAAGTAGCTCAAGAAACAAGTACCTGAGAGGAGAATGCAAATGGAGGCCACTGCCTTGTCAACTGGCCGTCAGTTTCCAGGCCAAAAGTCCTCGGAGGCCTTGGGGTGCCTGAATTGGACAAATTTGGGAGAGCACTGAGATTGCAATGGCTATGGCAGGAATGGACAGACCCCTCGAAGCCATGGGCTGGATCCGAAGTCCCTTGCAAACCGGTTGACAGGCTGCTCTTCAACGCCTCAACCATTGTCTCTATCAGAGATGGCATGAAAGCGCAATTCTGGCACCACAGCTGGGTAGATGGAAAAGCTCCAAGGAATCTAGCGCTGCATCTCTTTGAGTTGGTAAGAAGGAAGAACAGATTTGTGCAGCAAGAACTCCACAACCATGCTTGGATTATGGCACTTAGGGGTAGGATCACAACTGCCACACATGTGGAGGAATTCATATCCCTCTGGATCATGTTACAGAATATTCAGTTGCAGCAGGGAGTACAAGACTCCATTGTCTGGAAATGGACGCCTGATGGGAAATACTCGACTCGCTCGGTGTACCAAATTCAATTCCAAGGGAGCTTCAGGAAATTCCGTCCAAACCTTATTTGGAGAGCACACACTAAGAATAAATGCAAGTTCTTTGCATGGATCCTTATCCAGAACAAAGTCCTCACAACAGATAATTTGCAACTAAGAAATTGGCCTCATCAAGATCATTGTGTCATGTGCAATGGGCTATTAGAATCCGGCCTTCACCTGTGTTTGCTATGCCCTTTAGCTAGAGAGGTCTTGAGCCTTGTGTTGGCATGGGAGCACTTTGACACGGACTTAATCCGGCCTAAGACCCAACCAACAGAAATAAGAGCATGGTGGGAAGAAGCGGCACCCAAAGTCCCAAGAGAGCGGCGGCGACACTTCAACGGAGTGGTGATTTACACGATGTGGAACATTTGGAGAGAAAGAAATAGAAGGATTTTCCAAGACACGGCCATGGATCCTCTACATGTGGCCCTTAGAGCTAAGGAGGACATAGATATGTGCTCTAGGGTTATTAATAACCCGACTTAAGCCTTTCTCTGTTTAACCCATATGAGGGGTGGAGCTAGGTGTC
Organism: Microstegium vimineum; assembly: GCA_022036555.1. Lineage (NCBI taxonomy): Eukaryota > Viridiplantae > Streptophyta > Magnoliopsida > Poales > Poaceae > Microstegium > Microstegium vimineum. Next base: position 29,961,672 of record CM039124.1, on the reverse strand, counting down.
CTCTGTTTTCTTTTTTTGTGTGGGCCTAGTGAGGCTGGACTCATGTACATACAAATTTCTCTCTTTCCTTCATTGAAAGGATACGAAGTTTAAAAAAAAAATATATTCTCAATTTTCCATAACTCCTATCATTGTCAGCACTTTCCAAAAGTGAAGTGTCAAAACCAGAACTGTGGCGCTCGTTGCCATCACCTATAGCATATTCAGGTTGCTTATTTTCCATAATAACAATAAACTGCCCCAGACACAGTTTGTCTATAAGTGTATGGAGTAGCAGATGCGATCCATTATAATGCATTGTATAAAATTGGTTTATAAGTGATGACAACCTAACGTCAGGCTGACCTGATAACTGACTGCATGAGCACATAAGATTGTGAAATAGAGTGACGGTGAAATATTTGATATACCAAACTGTTTGATGAGTACCAAAAATAACTTCTAAAATGGCCGTTATTGAACTGCCTTTAGATTCAGGTATTGTAACTTTTAGTGGGTTTCGATGATATCATAGTTCAAAGATCAAAGACAAATCATAGCAATGAAGTTCACAAGAACAGGTATATAGTAATATATATACCAATGTTATTCTACACCTTAGGCGTAGAATACTTATACTACACCAAGTTGTAATACTAAAAAAATTAGTATTATTCAGTAGTCGCGTGTCAGTATTATTCAATATTTTTGTGGTGCTGGGTATAGTACTGGCCGTAGATGTTGTTCACTAATACTCAGTATTTTTTCAAGTCAGTTTTGCTTTGTGCACCTAAGAGGTAGAATATATATATATTGTACAAGAAAAGACACTTTTTGGGATTATTCCCTAATTAATCACTATAAATTATATTTCTCAAAAAAATCATGACCCATCACATATCTAGTAAATCTAGTATAAAAATAAAAAAGGCAATAATTATGGATAAAATTTTATCATAATTGTATTTCACAGTAAAATCTACGCACTTAAACAAACACATCCAATCGAATTGTCTCTATTATGGCTGCAACATGGACACGCCAAAAGAAATGGCTGGAGCTGGAGGAGACTGCAGCCTGGCTCGAACTAGGAGCCGAGTAACAACGAGCCAGAAAGAGCCGATTTCCAGCCCTACCATCTAATAATCTAATAACGAAACGAATGGTGGTTCTGGTCAGAGTGTTGGTCACCTGCGCCAAATTCCACTGCCCGGCGGCGAATTTACTCCTCTCGGCCTCTACTTTTCGGGTTCGAGCTCTACCCGGCGGGCCACTGCTGCGGCGCAGGTCAGTTCTCTGAAAAAAGTTCCACTTCTTCTTCCTCTTCCTTTTCTTCTTTTCTCATCTCTCCGATGACATATTCTCAGAGTTGGGTTAGATTACGATGCTTGTCTGCCTTGTCATGTAAACATACAATATTTGAGTGCCTTCTTGCCTTATCTGGATTGCTAGGTTCAGTTTTGTCATGTGGGTGGGTGATGCTGAATTGCTGATCTAATCTCTTTGACTACACAGGACTAGCAAGGTTTCATTGCGCTCAATTGCTATGGCTACCACACAAGCCTCAGAAGCAGCGGCTGACAAAGGATTGCCTCTGGTAGTGGACGCGACCATGGTTGATGAGTATGCCTCCCAGTCAAAGTTGCTGCAAGAATTTGTTAAAATCCCCACTATTGGCAAGGCTTGGATCTTCAATTCCAAGGATGGTATGCACTGTTGTTGCTACTCTTTTGTTTATTTTTTTCGTTCATTCATGAAATTTAGGTTTCTTATTGTTGTTCGGGGGGTTCTGCAGACGAGATGTCCAAAGCAGTAGTTTCGATTGGTCAATCAGATCTTTTGGCCAACAAGAGGAGACAATTCCTTCTGAATTCTCACATTTCAAAGAGTCCATCACAGTCTGTTGATTTCAAGTGGTCCCCCTTTCCGACTGAAATAACTGGAGTGTCAGCAGTAATTCCATCACCATCTGGAGAAAAACTTCTTCTAGTACGCAATTCTGAGGATGATTCCCCTACAAAACTAGAGATTTGGGGCCCATGTCAATTGGAGAATGAGATACATATTGCAAAATCTGTTCATGGATCACTCTATACTGATGAATGGTAAATTCCCCAATTCTTTCCTTTTTCTTCTTTTGGAAGAGGAAGAGAGTGCTTTTCCATTGCACCTTTGGCTTGCGCTAAAATGCTACTTTGATGCAGGTTTGGAGGGATATCATGGAACCAGGAAGAGACTTTCATAGCTTATGTTGCCGAGGAGCCTCCTCAACCAAAGCCAGTGTTTAATGATTATGGATTCAAGAAGGAAAGCTCATCCGAAAAGGACTGTAAGAGCTGGAAGGGACAAGGGGATTGGGAGGAGACCTGGGGAGAAACGTATTCCAAGAAAAGAATTCCTGCACTGTTTGTCGTCAACATATCCAGGTATGTTTATAGCCACCCTGAAGAGATAGTTTACATATATCGTGTTTTTATGAGGAATATAATGTGTTCTTGCAGTGGTGAAGTTCGACCTGTCAAGCAAATACCTAGATCATTAAGTGTTGGCCAAGTGATTTGGGCTCCATCTTCTTCATATAGCTTGGTTTTTGTTTCATGGTCATCTGACAATGGTTTCCAAGAGACACCAAGGAAGCTTGGTATTAAATACTGCTACAACAGACCTTGTGCTCTGTATGCTGCTCTTGATCCTTTCAGAGAAGAAGCTGAGAAATCGTCAACTGGGTAAGAATATCAGTCCCTTAACCTCAAGATAATTATGAAACATATTTAATAAAAATGGACAATGGTAATACATGTTTTTTCTTCATTATCCAAATCATAAAGTGAAAAAGCTGAACATTTGGTACAAAAAAATGTCTTGTAAGGTATAGTAAGGCATATGTTTTATTTTCTGATGTCATGTTTCAAATATTGGCATAGGGGCAATAAGGGTGAAACTACAACTATGATCAAATTGACAGCAGACCTGAGCAGTGCCTTTTTCCCACGGTTCAGGTAGGAATACTTCATACGATTCAGGTTTGGTTAATCAGTTCAACTGGATATACTGGAAGCAACACCTGCGCCATTTTGTTTTAATCCATTAAATTATGATTATCATTTTGTATTAGGATTGTCTAGATTGTCATCTGGCATGGTTAGTGATCTGATTTGATAAGCCTATGGGTTCGTCTATGTCACAAACTGATTGACTGTTCATATTGTCAGGTATAGTTTTCTGGTGTTGTAAAAAAAATCCATTACTGATACTGTTAAAAGTCAACCTACCTGTTTGGTTTCATCTGGAAGTTAAAAGGCTTATCATTTTCCCCTTTTGCAAGGACTCTGGAAGCAGTAGATGTGAATCTCACAATCTTTCTCTATGACCTAAGTTTATTGTACATACCAAAAGGAACTGTGCCTTTTAATTTAGTTTTTGAGGCATGCACATTAACAATACATTGCAACATGAAATAATATAAATTTTTATTTATAGTCCGGATGGGAAGTATCTTGTGTTCATCTCGGCGAAGAGTGCTGTAGATAGTGGGGCACACAATGCCACAAATTCGATGCATAGAATCGAATGGCCTGCAGATGGAAAATTGGATGGGAGCCTTGGAATTGTTGATGTGGTATGGACCGCCCCTTCTTTTTTTCTCTTTTAACAAAGTTGATATCAATTTTATGATATACATATACACAGATGCATCATATCACTTTTGAGTAAGCAGTGCTAGATGAAGACTTGTATTGGGGTCATTAAAGTGTCTGAATTCAACATCCTCTAAAACTTTCACTAGAAAGTAAAAGAATGTGTTTAGATAATGCTTTGTTTCTATTATGGGCACTTTCTTGGATAGATAGATTGGCTGATATCATATTGTTAATACTTGTCTATTATTTAGGTGCCTGTTGTGATGTGCCCCAACGATAACTGTTTCCCTGGGCTGTACTGCTTTGGCTTGCTTAGGGATCCATGGCTTACTGATGGACAAACTATGATTACATCTTCTGTTTGGGGAAGTAGGGAAGTAATACTTTCTGTAAATGTTGCGAGGTGATTCCAAACATCTGTTTGTCCTCTGATCTGATAGACTGATATAAGTAGTGTCACTTATTATTTAAATTTAAATTATTCTTTTGTTAGCTGTGAAGTTTCAAGAGTTAGTCCCCAGGATTCAGATTATTCATGGAATATTCTTGCAGTTGATAAGAACAACATTCTTGCAGGTAACCCCATGCTCAAATAGGATTACTGAATAATTACATAATTCCGTCACTTTGTGAGATAACGTTCCATGTTTGTCTGCATTTTCCATCTTTTCCAGTTTCAAGCAGCCTTATTACACTCCCTCAGATGTACTATGCGATTAAGGTTTCTCAGACCAAAAGCAATTGGGAGTGGCAGGAAGTTTCAACTCCTTTTCCAAAGCCATCTGATAAGGTTTTGTTAAAACGAAACACTGAATGTTAATTATTAGTCGAGAACAAAGTGTAGAGTGTGTAGTTAATAAATTGTGGGTGTATTTTTGACAGATCAGCTCCATATTAGCAGAACATAAGTTCAGCATACTCAAAATCCCGATTAGCAACCCTTCTGACAAACTTGCAAATGGTATGCGAACAACTCAAGCGTACTTATTCCTCCTGCAGATTAATATTAACAGCATTGATTTTACAATTAGATTTTTCTTTCTGAAATTGTTAGTTCCTTTATGAACCATTTCTGCATTCTTCACTAGGCTCTGTTACTTTTCATGAAACTAGTACATTGCCACCCTTGTAAGCGAGTACTCATTCTGCAGATTTTTGTGAGGCACCCAAACATTTCTATATTTATAATTCTATAATATTTGACCTACAATTTGGTCAACAATGCATATGTTTAGTTACACAAAAGTGGTGCTGTTGGATTCTTGTTAGAAAGTATTTTTTACATGGTTTTGTTTCTGTGTTCATTGACAAAAGAATATATAAATAGTAAAAGAAATTCATTGCCAAAATTCAACTTTGGAGATTGCACAATTTAAAGGCACTTACAGAAATCAGCGGAGGGTAGAATGTAGTGAGTTGCGATGAAATGTATCTTTTGTACCCAAATCAAGGCTGGTAGACAGGCAGGCATGCCCAAAATTGATTTATACAAGGCACAGCTCTTATAGCTCGAGAAAAAAAGGACAGCTCTTATAGCTAATGATATCAATAAGTGCACTGTCCTACTCTGCTTGGTTGTGCTGGCTATGTTTAAATATATTTATGATAACTCTATCACTATTATTGAATAGCTTTGATACATCTTCACCAATTTATTCTAAGATTTTCTGCAGAATTGTTACTGAACAGGTTTCTTTCTCCATATTTTCTTGTACCTACTCAGGAGCTAAGCTTCCTTTTGAGGCTATGTTTGTATCACACAAGGATTCTGCAAGTAATCCAACAATTGTTGTTCTTCATGGTGGACCACACTCAGTTTACCCATCAAGTTATTCAAAATCCTTGGCTTTTCTTTTTTCACAGGAATATAATCTTCTTGTTGTCAACTACAGGTGAATTTTATCTTGCTAGTAGTTTGTATGTTCTAGCTGATGTATAGTTTGATCATTATCTATTTTCTGGGTTTTGATTTAATATTTTGGTTCTTCAGGGGTTCGTTAGGCTTTGGGGAAGAAGCACTACAATCCCTTCCTGGCAATATTGGTTCTCAGGTGCATTGTCATTAGTCTATTTCCGTGTTTAAAGATCATTCTTGCAAATGCCAAAATTTGTCATGAACCATGTCGTTCTGTGCACACTTACAAGCAGGATGTCAATGATGTATTGACGGCATTGGACGTTGTTATAAAGAGAGGACTAATAGATCCATCTAGAGTCGCCGTAGTTGGAGGTTCACATGGAGGTTTCTTGACCACTCATTTGATCGGCCAGGTTCTCTAATCACCCTTGTTATTTTGTATTCTTTGAGTATGCAGTCACTCAATTATTTAGAGTTCATATTTCTAATCAAGATTATTCTTAGCCTTTGGACTTTGAACAATATTACCTTAAAGTATTATTACAGATAATTTTTCGAGCAAGATTTTTTTCAAACATGCACCAAAGCTGTGTATCAATATATTAAGAAGAAAACTGAACTCTAGTGAGTAGTGACTCATACAACCCCCTAAAAGGGAAAGACCAGTACAACAGAAATCACTGAAAACAAACCAAGAAACGACAAAAAAATAAAAATAAAACGAACCAGTCATGGCCATAAGCTACGGAGCCCTTGGGCTCCCGCCCATACACCACAACATGGCCACCAAATTAGGATGGACTTACATGTCAAGACCAGCCCAAGCCGACCAGGCTAGGTCTTTTTTAGCCATAAGCCCATAACCACCACCTCATTCTTAAGGCCCAACCCAGGATTTCCAAATCAAGTATTCCTAACCCCTCCAAAATCAATAGGTCTATTGACCGAATTAGGATGGCCACCATTCATCTCCTTGCGACCTTTCCATAAAAAAAGCCCTTCTTATCTTATCAATTGCTTTGATTGCCTACTTAGGAAAGTCCAAAGCAATGAGTTCATAAATAGATATAGTAGTAAGTACAGCCTGGACAAGAACTGCTCTCCCAGACGAATTCATCTTTGCTGCTTCCCGCGTCCAAGGTATATGTAACTGACTAAAGACTAAAGAGGGGTTCCATGGTGAGCAAAGGTGGCCATCACGAACAATCATCATTTAAATTACTGCAACTCTACCAGTGACTTCTGTACTTGAAAAATTAAACTAGTATGGTACCAGGTTAAATTACTTTATGTAACATTAATTCTCAACATATGGTATGAAAAAAAGATAAATCCCATAAATCCTCACAATAATCAGAAACACCTGGCCTTTAATTTAATTTGGTAGACTCTAATCATAATCACCAATAATAGGCCATTGGATCTATTCCATTTCCTAAAATTACCCACCTCATTCTTCTTCTTCAAAAAAAAAAATTACCCACCTCTGCCATTTTAAAATAAATAAGGTGACCGCCTAAATTTGCATTTGAATTAACCACCACTGCCATTATGAATAATAATTGAAAATTACCCCCTAAATTTGCATCTAAATTACTAAATTATCCACTCTCGCCATTATATAGAAGATAATGCAAAGTAACCCCCTAAATTTTCTTTTTAAATTACTCAGATTATTTTTGAGAGGTAATTACCCATATTTGCTGTTCTGAAAGATAATATAAAGTAGCCATTTTAATTTGTAACTAAATTACATGTCATTGCCGTTATAAAATGAACGAAAACATCCATCAAATTAGGGAAAATTTTAAAGACTGCCATTATAATTCTGCTAAATTGGAGATATGCCATCCTGGGCCACATGTCATTGACTTGTGTGAGCCCCACATGTCATTGTGATAATATAAGCTACTATGGAAAATAGCTCAATAACCATATTGTCCAATATATATGTTTATAAATTATTACGCATTCCTACCACTATTGAACTAAAAGTTAGCATAAATGGTATGTTTTGTAAGTTGTTACTTTACATAAGTTTATATATTTTGACCTAATCATTATGACATATCAATACTAATAGTTTAATGGTAAGCTCTCTAATTGTACTACTACACATAATTTTTTAATAAGAGGAAATTCAACATCTTGAGTTCTGTGTTTTAGGTTGAAATGATTGTTTATGCCATTATAGTATTTAACATTGGAGTATAGGACCTTAAGTTATAACTTAAGCTAAGATTTCAACTCAATACATTTGTTAATAACTACTAGCATTTATGCCATTAAAAAGTGGAGCCTAGGACCTTGGATCCATTTGTTAAAAATGGGAGTTTGAACTTAAAATACGGATAAAAAATTGCAACAATTAATAAGAAAAAAGTTGAAAGATAAATTATAGGTTTGTCACAAAAATGGGTGTGAGAAGAGCTGATATAGCAGCTAAGCTGCTAAGGTTTCAACTAAATACATATGAAAAACTCATATAGGTGGAATGCAAAGAATGAAAACACATATAGGTAACTGGTAAATTTATCACAACCAGATCAAGACTATAGAATTGGTATTGTGTCTGGAAATGAATAGACAAAAATTGTAAAGATAATCAATTTTTATTTGTTGTATGTCCTAAACTATCCACAAAACTTTTGATACTTCAACATCAACATCAACATCAACAAAGCCTGTAGTCCCAAGCAAGTTGGGGTAGGCTAGAGTTGAAACCCAACAAGATACCCAAGTCATGGTTCCGGCACTTCAATAGCTGCTTTCCAGGCAATCCTATCCAAACATAGATCTCTAGATATATCCCAAGCTTTTAAATCTCTATTCACCGCCTCCGCCCATGTCAACTTCGGCCTTCCTCTGCCTCTCCTTATATTATTAGCTTGGCTTGGGACTCCACAGCGCACTGGTGCATCTGGCGGTCTCCTCTGGACATGGCCAAACCATCTCAACCGATGTTGGACAAGCTTTTCTTCAATTGGTGCCACCCCTAGGCGATCACGTATATCATCATTCCGAACTCGGTCCATTCTTGTGTGACCACAGATCCAACGCAACATGCGCATTTCTGCAACACTCATTTGTTGAACATGTCGAGCCTTTGTGGGCCAACATTCGGCTCCATACAACATCGCAGGTCTAATTGCTGTCCTATAGAACTTGCCTTTTAGCTTTTGGGGTACCCTCTTGTCACATAGAATGCCAGAAGCTTGACGCCACTTGATCCACCCTACTTTGATTCTATGGCTAACGTCTGCATCAATATCTCCATCCCTTTGTAGCTAATTCTATGCCATGCTGCAGGATGGGTTGATAGGTTGGGGATACATAGCAGTAAAGTGCTAAGTTTGGGCATATGTCCTAGAGAAATACTCTGATGTATGCCAGTATTCAGAAAACTAGATCTTGAAGCTACTGCTTTCCATGACAATGAGTTTGATATGGTTTTGCTGTCTCATGAGCATAAAGTTTGCCTATCGATATCCAAACATGAGTTACTGAATCTTTAGGAGCTGAGTTTTGATGCTTGTATGATTTGTTTCCTGGCCCCAAAAGAAAAAAATTGTACTGCCTCCAATGGTTGTTTAGAATCTTCTTTTGTGCAAGTTCATATTCTACTCTAGGATATGAAGAGCTCAAGGGCGGCAATTAGACGTACATCACATGAGATGATTTATTTATCAAGTTTCTGCACTATACGTCTATAACACATCATTGACATGTACAAATTTGATTGACTGCAGGCTCCAGACACATTTGTTGCAGCAGGTGCTCGAAACCCAGTATGTAACTTGTCATTGATGGTGGGTACCAGTGACATCCCTGATTGGTGCTTTGTCGAGATTTATGGAAAAGAAGGGAAAAGGTACTTCTCAGAGTCTCCTACAGTAGACGATCTTTGTCAATTCCACCAGAAGTCACCAATTTCACATATTTCAAAGGTACATGTGTGGATTTTGCATTTTCGTACAAGAGCAGTTTCTCATATCTATGCTTGAGAGAGTAGAGTTTGCACGTGCAAATGGAAGATACTCTGTGGATGCTATCAATAGCCCTTTGCTTGATGAGTCTATCAATCTGCAGGTCAAGGCACCAACACTCTTTCTCCTTGGAGCGCAAGATCTCAGAGTTCCTGTTTCTAATGGCCTTCAGGTGTTTCTTTATGCTTCTCCACTTATTTATGGGCAAAAGGAGGTCACTTTCATATTTCCATCTGTCAAAATATTTACCAGTGGCATTTCTTTTATTGTTTTTCTTTTCTCAAACACACTGGAGCACTTTTTGTCATTGCGTGAAGTGGAATAAAATTTTGCTTTAGGTCACACAGGTTCCTATCTGACAATGAAGGGCCTTTTTTTTCTATTGTTGTTTTGCTGTATATGTTGCTTCTGTTTGGTGTTCTTTTCCCTGTATATATGCTTTGCTTCGTGCTTATCTCTTGTTGCAATATTTGCAGTATGCAAGGGCTTTGAAGGAGAGGGGAATCGAGTCAAAAACTATTATCTTCCCAGAAGATGTCCATGGAATCGATAAGTTAGTTACTTTTCTATTTTAATTTTATTCCATGACTACCACACAGATGTCTTAAAAGTTACAACATCTGTGGTCTGACTAAATCACCCCATCCCTGGTGCAGGCCTCAGTCTGATTTCGAAAGCTTCCTCAACATAGGGGTTTGGTTCAAGAAGCACATAAGCAAATAGACATTAGTGCTTCCTATTACATTTGTGTTTACCTTTTCATTGTCATTGAATGCTTGTAACTGGGTCAAAGTATCCGATATCATGATTTGCCTGTCCAACCTGATGTTGCCAAGATGGAATAATTCTTGATGACAGAAAATCTTGTTTGTTCTAGTGTGGATTCTGGAATACCATACTATAGGTAATTTAGGTAATATGCTTCTAATAACTGATGCTTACGTGTTAATGTGAAAAGGTGGTTGCTTTTGAATTGTAATGAGAAAGAATTACATGGCCCAGCTGACCAGCTCACACTAAAGAATCATAGAGAATGGTGTAATCATCTGTCCGTATCTACTCCTTGTCAAGATATGAATTTCAGAGGTTGCAATCAAACTCTAATCAGTAATTCAGTATTCCCTTGACATTAACTCGTTAATCCTCAAGATTTTAGGTTCTAGCAAAATGGTATATTCAAGTTTGACACAATATTTTATTATCTAAAGTTGCCACCAATAATTTGAAGAAAAGGACAAGAAGAAAAAGTTGGGAGTTCATCTTGTCATTTTGTGCATTCTTTAGGAGTGGCAGTTACAGATCTGACGCTACCTTTTGTTTGATTCCCTTCGTGTCTTTATTCCTCTGTTGCGGCACATGGTCATTTGGAAATTTGGGATTTCTTGTTGGATGTATTCTTAACTAGTATCTTAAGACCTTGGTGACAATATGACACAAAATTAACAAATTTTGGTGCCATCTGATCAAATGCTACGATAGAGGTTCTTTCCAGAGGAACTGCTGGACTCAAGTACTCCGATCAGTCCGATGGTGTTGCTACTTCACTGCAAAAGCAGAAAATTCTATGTAAGTAATTTCCATTCGCTCGGTCTCTCCGTCGAAGGTTGCTATGAATTTGTATATGTTTACTGTTTTGATGGTATGTGTAGAGACACACCTCACACTCAATATATGGGGGGTGAGTGGGTGACCTTCATATATATAGCCAATATGGCTGGGTATACAAGGAATACAATCAAATATACATAGCAGGTGCTAATTATAGCTAATCACACATAGACCTGCCTAATATATCTAATAGTATGGACAAATCTGTGGCTATATGGTTGCTTCCTTCTGTACTTGGCTTAACTATATCATCTGCATACTGCCACCAGCTGCTAGACCAATTGGTCAAGCCTCTGGAGGGCGTCCCCTGTGACTAGGGTTCAAAGGTCCAAGAAGGCGAATTTCTGGTTGGCGGTGTGGAAAAAAACCTCCTCGCCCGCCCTGCGTTCCCAAAGCACAGGTTTGTGGCACCTTCCCTCTCACCGGGTTACGGGCCCTGTGTGCGGGCGGGATACGAGGTTCGGGGGTTTTCTCGGGCTGAGGTGAGAAATCATCTACTTTAAGCTACAATAGCTAGGGGTGTCTAACCCCCGGCAGCCCGAGTTTTTTCTATCATTTGCACTCTAGTTAAAGATGAGTTCATGTCTACTGCGATCAGTTTAGCCTAGTAAGTAGAATTATTTGACTTCCTAGTGAGGTAACTTTTGCACTCATGCGGTTGGTGAATTGGAGAGGTCAGGTGGCAATACAGGAAGTTGTATCCAGTTAGTCTCACTCAGGCACTATCACCGACATAATGATTTTCATCTTAGATTCTTTAGTGTTTCATCTTTTCATGAATTTTGTATATTGATTATGCAAGGATTTTAATGGAATTCATGAAGAAGTGAGACTGGTATTTGTTTTGAAATCAAATTAGTCAGCAATGTTTTCTAGTCGTCCAGTCGAACCTAGTCGCCATGGGACCGATCAGACGACTAATCATGATTAGTCGTCGACCAGGCCGATTAGTCGAGCCTAGTCGACCGTGCTAGTCGTCCAAGTCGTCCTGTATATCAGGACATATACCTACTATATATATATACCTATATATACTATATAGTATACACAATAAAGCAAGCAAAGCAAGGATCAATACTACATTATTGGTTAGCTAGTGACTTACTTGTGGGACTTCTTTTCTTCTCTTTTCTGCACTGTCCAAACTCCATTCCTTTGCTGACTTGCTGCTGGAAGCCTGTACCAAAGAAGACCATAATTAGAAACACTAAAACTTGACACAGCTCAACAGAAGCACTGCTGCATTAGCAATAACAAGCACTAGTGCAGTAGCAAATAACTAGCATTTAGAAGGCCATAGCAGCCACACAACCAACATATTACAAAGTCACAAATAAGCTAAATTGTTCATCACAAAGGCACAAACATTGCCATTCAATAGTCCAACAAAAGTAGGCAAGTAGCCATCTAATTAAACAAATCAACATTCAAACTGAAGCCTCCATCTTCAGTTGCAGTTGGTGCTGATTCTTCGTCCTCCTCCATTCCTGTGGCTGAATCAGATCCTACATGCTGATCTTGGTCTTCATCGTCAATTTCATAAATATCTTGGTCTCCATTCCTTGCACGCTTCCTGTTCCTAGCATAAGTATGCCTCACAGGGGCTGCAACAGCAGCACGAGCAGCAGCAGCCCTAGGCAAGTTACGTCCCTCTAGACCTTGAGTTGCACCAATGACATCATCCACAACAGCCCAAGTCATAGCATTGCCACCACCTTCCTGAACTGGACCAACTGGTTCACAACTTTCATCGACCCATTCATTTTCCCAATGAAATTCATCAAGCAAGAGTGGATTGGATCTCTTTCCTTTGGAACCCAACTCTCTAATTTTTTAAAATCTATTTTCCATCTTGCGGTTGTAGCTGACATATACCAACTTATTTAACCTTTGGTGCTCTAACCGGTTTCTCTTTTTTGTATGCACCTACACAAAATAAAATTTAAAATCAGATACCAATATTGCTAGCAAACTTAACTACTCAGCAGTAGTACACTAGCACAATAACACTTACACTAGAAAATTCACTCCAATTACGCTCACATCCAGATGCAGAGCAACAAAGGCTAACAATCCGTTTTGCTAAACATTGGAGCTCATATGTCAAGCCACCATATGCACCCCACCAAAGCACTGTAATTTCAATTCCAAACATGTAATATCATTATTAGTTATTTGCTGACTACTTTCAGAAAAAGGGAAGGAAATAGTTAGACAAAATTACAGACTAGAGAACTTACTAGGATTTTTTCTATCTCTGTCTCTTATTGCTCCTGGCTTTGAGAAGGATTCGCCTTCAGCCCTCTCATACTCTTCTGCCTGCTTGCTTATCTTGTTTTGCTCCTCATCATCACTCACCATCTTCCACATAACTTGATTAAACATGATTCTCAACCTTCCTGCTTGTCTCCTATCTTTTTCCTTTATGGCAAAGAACTTGTTTGGATTTAAGTATAGGGCTGCTCCATACAGTTGCTGCTCCATTTGGTTTTCCCATCTCTTGTCAAAGTAATGTAGTACCTCTTTGAGTAAATCTGGTTTGCCTTTCAAAGAATCCTTGATTGCAGCTTTTGCAACATCCATGGCTGCCATAATCTCAGGAGCTGTCGGTGTCTCATCTCCATCTGCTATCCTTAGAGCAACAAGAAGTGGCTGTGAAGCTCTTAGGCATAATTCCACTTTATTCCAAAATGGCATTGAAAGGATAATGTTCTCAACTTGCCGGCCTTCTTGATTGGTAGAGAAACTGGTAGCATGCCATTCTTCACTAACAACTAAATTCCTCAATCCAGTCTTGTTCTTGTGCAGGCTTGCCAATGTGAGAAATGCAGTGGCAAAGCGAGTTACAACTGGCCTCACAAGATCTCCTCCAATCTTATCTCTCATTAGATCTAGAACCCTCCCATGCTTGTACATGAATCTGGTCACCTTCTTTGCCATGTTGATGCAAGTGTTGAATTCCTTGATCTTGCCAATGTCCTCTAGCAACAAATCCAAGCAATGGGCTGCACATGGTGTCCAAAATAGATGTGGGATCCTCTCCATTAAAAGCCTCCCTGCTGCCTTGAAGTTGGCTCCATTGTTAGTGACAATCTGCACAACATGTTCCTTCCCTACCTTATCAATTTGCTTCTCCAACAAGTCAGCCAACATTGGTGCATTTGCTATCTCACTTGAAGCATCAACAGACCCTAGAAAGAAAGTCCCTGCTGGACTGTTGGCAAGGAAATTGATGAGATGGCGGTGGCTTGTGTCAGTCCATCCATCGGACATTATAGTGCAACCATATTCCTTCCAAGCCTCCTCATGATTCTTCCTCAACTCCGATGTTCTGTTCACAGCTCTTTCAAGCAGCGGAGTCCTAACATCAGTATATGATGGTGAGCGGTACCCAGGACCATATTGTCCAATTGACTCAAGCATAATTTCCCAGCTTCTTGAATTAATGACATTTAATGGAATGCGATTCTCATAAAAGAAATCTGCAACATGATCATCAACAATTACTTTGGCCTCCTTACTTCTCTTTGTGCACTGCTCAAGTGTAGGTTGACTTTGCTTAGATTTGTGCCTCTCTGAAACTACTTCTTCTGGTGACTTGCAAAGCATGGAACTCACTGACCTGGACTGTTTTTGAGTTCCTGAAACAGTGAAAGAAGTGATGGCAGCCTGCAGGTTCTTCTTCTTGGCTTGCTTCACTTTTGTTCCAGAACTAGGTAATGGTACGACTGCAGGTTCTTCTGCAGCAGCAGCATCTTGTTCCTCTTCATCTTGACCTTCAGGCATCTCCACAAGAGCAATCCTTGAATTCTTTTTCAGGTAAGCAGCCATCTCCTTCTTAACTATTTCTGGAGGACTAGGACATCCCACTGCATCTCCAAACCCCCCAGCAAGGTGCTGCTTGAATCTTTTTATTCCAGCAGGGACTACCTTCCTGCAAAATATACACTGCACAAACTCTTTCTTGGAAGGATCTGGCCACCACCCATACTTCCATCCCGGATCTTGTGATCTGGCCTTCCTCTTGATATCAACAGCTTGGGCAGCAAGATCTCGAGGTAGTTTTGCTATAGCTCTCTCAATTAGGGAAGGAATATCTAGATTACATGAAGAAGCCGTGGCAGCATCTGACCCAACTGATGAAACACCTCTTTCAAGGTCAGGTGGAGGCATGATCACTTCCACATTTGTACATCGCCGGCCCAAATCTACAGAAGTACCAGAGAATAGCAGAGGGACATCACAACAAGCACAAAGTAACCTAGACCTAGCAGAGATCCAGAGAGGCTACATTTAATGGAATGGGGCAGGAGGGAAGAAGATGGAGAGGGGAAAGGCACATACCATCGTCGGAGAAGCTCATCACGAAGACCCGTGAGCAGCCGGCAGGGGAGGAGAAGGGCTGGCGGGGAGGAGAGGGGCCGACGGGAGCAGAGCAGACCGCCGGGAAGGAGAGGGTCCAGCGGGGAGGAGAGCAGCCGGTAGGGGAGGAGAGCAGCCGGTAGGGGAGGAGAGCAGCCGGCGGGGAGGAGGGGCCGGCGGGAGCAGCTTCCTGGCGGCGAGCGGAAGGTGCGGGCGCCCGTCCTTTTCCTCCGTCTTCCTCTTCTCCTTCCCGCCCAGCCACTCGCCCACTCTAATCCTTTCCCGCGCCCGGTGCCTGCTTCTTTCCCGCGCCCGGTGCCTGCTTCTGCTCGGCGCGCGCAGCCGCGCTAATCCAATTTCGCGCGCGCGCGCGCCGCGCTCGCCCAGTTCCGCGCCAAAAAGTCCCGCCTGGAAACAGAACCTAGTCGTCCCGTGTCCTAATCGCGTGATTAGTCGTCGACTAATCGGACGACTAGCTTTTTGATCGGACTGATCGCGTCGGTGTCCCAATCGACTGTCAAGAATCGATAAGGACGACTAATCGCGATTAGTCGCAATTAGTCGGACGACTAGAAAACATTGTTAGTCAGAACCTTGATACTACAAATCTCATGAAAATCGACTTGCATAGGAAGCTGTAATCAAACAAGAATTTAGGTGAGAATAATTAAGTGATTAGTGTTCTTAATGGTGCTTAACTGCTATCCATACATTGCATGTGCCCTAATGTTTTTGCAGCAAAATTTGCTGCAATTCGGTAACATATGTCCTTGTAAAACTGCAGATTTAGCTTAGCCCAGTAAATTTTGTCGCTCCAGTGGGTCATAAAAGTGTGCTTGTTTTGGGAGAAAAAGAATCCACTCAGAATGGATGCCTTGACAACTGAAGAATATGCCTCCCAATCCAAGTTACTGCAAGAGTTTACCAATGTCCCAAGCATTGATAGTGCTTTGATCCTCAAAACCAACAATGGTATAGACAGTCTTTTCACTTTACTTCCTTTGTCCATAATCATCATATACTTCTCTCGGAATTCATATCAAAGTGGCTTTTATCGTAAGTTCTAAACAGTACTTAATTTACTATTGCAGAAGACAGATCCACAGCAATGTTCTCCATTAGCCAGCCAGACCTATTGGCGAACAGCAACAGAAAATACATTTTGCATTCTCATATTACAAGAGCTGGTACCAACTCTCTGGATTTCCAGTGGTCTCCTTTTCCCACTGAGATAACTGGAGTGTCTGTCATTGTTCCATCCCCTTCGGAATCGAAGCTTCTTGTAGTGCGAAATGGGGAGAAAGGTTGCCCCACTAAGCTTGAAATTGTTTATCAATCACATGTGGAGAAGGAGATACATGTAGTAAAGTCTATGCACGGTCCTCTTTATACTGATGAATGGTGAGGAAAAACTAAAAGTAAAACATAGTGGTTGTATTTACTTCTGCCTTTGCTTTCTACAACTACAGTGGCATGACAGTACAGCACTATTCTTGTTGCTACAGGTTTCATGGTATTTCTTGGAATCAAGAAGAGACCTTGATAGCATACATTGCTGAAGCTCCAACCCAACCAAAACCAGCTTTCAATCATTCCGGATATAGAAGGGAAGGTTCTTCTCATGAAGATTGTAATACCTGGAAAGGACAGGGCGATTGGGAAGATGACTGGGGTGAAAGATACTCCAATAAAGGGAGACCCTCATTGTTTGTTCTTGACATTGCCAGGTCTGTTCCATACCTGTTAATCAACACAACAGTTTGTAAAAGCTAGTTCCTAGATCAAGAATTATGACTTCAAGCCTAAGACCCACTGCTGTCTTTGGTGTATGCAGAGGAGAAGTGCGAGCGGCTAAAGGCATTTCAGCATCATTGAGTGTTGGCCAGGTTGTTTGGGCTCCAGCAGCATCAAGTGGCAGTCAAAAGTATCTGGTTTTCGTTGGATGGTTAGAGCACAACGGGTTCCAGAACACTGCTAGAAAACTCGGTATCAAGTACTGTTCTAACAGGCCATGTGCTCTTTATGCAATTCCTTGCCCTTTTGAAGGATCAGAGCCTTACAATACACCAGTTAGGTGAGCATCCCTCTTAGAATCATGATTCATAACTTTATAGTTTGTACTCTGGAGTTTCAGAGTCAGCCTATCAGTTATCGTTGTTATGTTGAAATAGAAAGAACAGCTTTGGGCTTTCGACTGTGCATTTGCCAGTACTTAGTAGCATTGTCAGGTACCATTTTGTGTAATATGTTATTTCCCTTTACCAGTGATGGTAAATCAGACTCTGGTGTAGTAATGTGCAACTTAACCACAGGCTTTAGCAGTGCTTTGTTTCCACGGTTCAGGTATGTTTGTACTAGTATTCTGGTAGATTTGATGTTGGGCCCCTGATGTCCTTTATTATCTGAATAATACAAATTAACAGCCGGGATGGAAAACTTCTGGTGTTTCTATCTTCAAAACAAGCTGTAGACAGTGGTGCACATAATGCAACGGATTCCCTGCATATAATCAATTGGCCTTCAGAATGGAAAATATACGAACAACTCGGTGTTAATGAAGTGGTATGCCCCTCTATTTTTTTCTTCATTTTTTTTGAGGAAATTTTTCTTGACCAAATTATTCGTTAGGTTCTTCAGCCTGTTCACTGAGTAGCTTTTGAACTGTCCCAGGTGCCTATTGTAATGTGCCCTGAAGATGGCTGTTTTCCTGGCCTCTATTGTTCATCCATGCTATCTGATCCTTGGCTCTCTGATGGATGCACAATGATATTAACATCTGCTTGGAGAAGTACTGAAGTGATATTATCAATAGATGTTTTAAGGTAAATCATAGATTGTTGGTGTAATCCTGTTCCAGAGCTCAAAGAACCACTTTGATATCCTATACTGATCATTCTACAGTGGCAAAGTAACAAGAATAACTCCGGAAGACTCGTATTACTCATGGAGTGCTCTTGCATTAGATGGCAACAATGTTCTTGCTGGTAATTATAGTTGTAAACTGGTATTTCAAAAATTATAGCTGTACACTGGTACTCAACTCATGCTTCAAAATTTCTAAAATCAAACTTGTATTTCTCTCTTTCGTTATGGTGTATAGTGTCAAGTAGTCCCATCGACCCTCCTTACATCAGGTATGGACGTCCCGTGACACCAGAGGGTGAAGCACGTAGATGGACTTGGGATGAAGTTACTAGTCCATTGATGGCATCCAACAGTAAGGTTATCTTTTAAGTTGCTGTGAAGTTTGAGTTGCATAAATGTTTGTCTTGACAGCTTTCAAGAGCGCATTTATCTTCATGTATTCTCATCTGCGGCATTGCCTTCTATTGCAGGTCAAGTCCTTGTTACTGCATCACAGTGTCAGTATACTTAAAATTCCTGTCCCTAGCCCTTCTGATGATCTCTCTGATGGTATAACCCTGAACACTATAGATATCATAAGTTAGGGTGTGATATTTTTTTTTTGACTGTCAGGGTGTGATATTTTATCCAGATAGTATTCTTTTTCCCTGTTCTGTAGGTGGAAAACTTCCATTTGAGGCCATATTTGTGTCGTGCAAGGATAGTTTGCACAGTCCAACTGTTGTAATCCTTCATGGTGGCCCACACTCAGTGTCTGTATCAAGCTATTCAAAATCTTCAGCATTTCTTGCTTCGCTTGGTTTTAACCTGCTTATTATAAACTACCGGTACTCTCTTGGGATTCCAATGCAGCTTACTATCTATGTATGGCAATATTTCCAATCTGACTACTATCTTATAAAAAAGAGGTACACCAGGTTATGGAGAGGAAGCTTTGCAATCACTTCCTGGAAAAGTTGGATCCCAGGTACATACCCTAGTTGAATTTAGCATTTTTGTTCCTCCTGAACTAATCTATTCCCAACTCTGTTGAACAGGATGTTCAAGACTGCCTTACAGCACTAGATTTCGCCATTAAGGAAGAACTTGTAGATGCATCTAAAGTAGCTGTTGTTGGGATTTCGCATGGTGGATTCCTGACAACTCATTTGAT
Source organism: Microstegium vimineum (assembly GCA_022036555.1). NCBI lineage: Eukaryota > Viridiplantae > Streptophyta > Magnoliopsida > Poales > Poaceae > Microstegium > Microstegium vimineum. Next base: position 29,942,220 of record CM039124.1, on the reverse strand, counting down.
TGGTCAGGTTAGCATGCTAATAGATTTCAGAGTCGGGGTAGCTGATACTCCTGTTTATTGTTCCTAGTGTAATTTGCAGTTTGGCTGCAGGCTCCAGACAGATTTGTCGTGGCAGCTGCTCGGAACCCTGTCTGCAACCTGTCACTGATGATTGGCACCACTGACATCCCAGACTGGTGTTACATAGTGGCCTGTGGAACTGAAGCAAAGCAATATGCCTCTGAAGCCCCTTTATCCAACCATCTTCATCTCTTCTTTGAGAAATCACCAATTGCCCATATCTCTAAAGTACGTTTTCCTGTCTCAGCTACCAGGTGAATTATCATTTTGGTGGTATAGTTAATGGAACTTTGCTGATAGTGCAGGTGAAAGCGCCCCTTCTCATGCTTCTTGGTGGAGCTGATCTTCGAGTACCTGTTTCTAATGGCCTACAGGTACATGAATATCTCTTGAGATTTGCTTCAGTGGATCCATTCTAACTCTTCAAGGAAAGATGTGGCGCCATATTTATTTACATTTATTCTATAGTTTGCAACTATAAATGGGTCTCAAGTTTCATGCATTGCTGAAAAAATATTTTAGCCAGTCTTATGATGATAGAATTTCATGTTTCTTCAAAGAATGATAGAATTTCATGTGACCGAACTTCTCATACTAATTTGTCTCTGCATTCCTGCCCTATCTTCTCAGATTTGATTTGATTTCCCATAATTTCAGTACGCAAGGGGCCTGAGAGAAAGAGGAGGCAAGGTCAAAATCATGATGTTCCCAGAGGACATACATGAAATCAACATGTAAGTTAATTCTGTTCTCCATCTCACGCAGCGTGGTTTGCTTGGCCATCCCTTTGCTCTTTTGAATTGGGCTCGATCTGGTGATTGTTCTCTGCAGACCACGGTCCGATTTTGAAAGCTTCCTCAACATTGGAGTATGGTTCAAGAAACATCTGAATGCAGCGGCATGAAGCAGATCCTGGTGGTTCATTCTAGATTGTACGACTGTACTCATTCATTCGTGAATGGTGGATACTGGAATATTTTCATGTTCCTTTATCTAAAAAAATATGAACTTCAAATATTTGTAGAGCAGTGCTCCAATAGGTTTGGGAAGAATTCAAACTTTGTTGTTAAAAAAAGTAAGTGTTGATTCGTACCGGTTTCAAACGATGTTCTAGTTCCTTTTGCATATATAGCTGATAGAAATGTAATGAATTAAACCTCTTCCCTATTTAAGTACGTTTATCTATTCAGCTATGACGCTTTAATTCATAATAACTAGACATCTTTTATTTGAGTTTTTTAACAGCCCTTAGGAGGTACAAAATTTATGACTATATAAGCTATAATTAGTGGTATCCCTCCAAGGATGCAAAAACACTGTTACTCATAGGTGCACTGCTCCAATGGTGGAAGGATCTGGGCAACGAGCCTTGGGAGAATAGTCAAATTATATTTTCCTTAAAAAAACAGTTCTTTAAGCAAGTTTCTAGAAAAAAAAAATATCGATGAGTTCAATTAAGAACCCTATCAAAACATATGTCATGAATAGTTTAATGAGACTTATTTGATGTTTTAGATCCTGACATGTCTGATTTAGGAGAAAAAAAACTAAGACAACATATATAATTTGGAACATAAAGGTGTGTATGTCACATATGCGACGGGGAGCCGAATCCGAATCGTCCATGGTTAAACGGGCCACAAGCCCACAGTTCTTTCAATTTTTCTAGCTTGGCCTATTAGCAAAAAACATAAAAATTGCTTGTTTTCACTTTCTATATTTATTAATGGTATACTCCTCTCAAAAAATATTAATGTACTCATAATAATATATTACTTATGCCATTAACACACCAGGAGACGCAAATCTACGGATAACCAGAGGGCAGAGGGTGAAGGTACGGTTTTGTCCTGTTCATCCGCACTAATTCAGCAGAGCGAACCAACAGCATTTTTGTCTCACAGCAAATTCAGCAAAGCGACAGCATTTTTGTCTCACAGCAAATTCAGCAAAGCGAACCAACATAAGCTAAATTTCAGCGAAACCAGGACAGCTAAATTTCAGCGAAACCAGGACGTAGGTTGGTGTTTGCTCTACCGATGCCACATCCAACGCGTTGCAAGGCAAAAAAAAATGCTCAGTGATTGCTCCACACGAAGCCGCTGATGCCAACGGCTGCTAGCATCAGCGCTAGCTCCGTCGCCCGGTGGTGGTTCGTTCGGATTAGGTACTAGGCGAACATGGACTTCAATGTGTGACTGTGTCCCTTAAACTTTCTTGTGAAAAGAAAAAAAAAGCTGATTCGCACTGCATTGTGGCTTCATTACCTTATACGACATTCTGTGTCCTTTAATGCAGAGGCTTCATTCTAATGTTATGAATTAAATGAAAACCCTTTTACATATTATTCAGCTATGATGCCTTAATTCATAAATTCACATCTTTTACTTTCATTTACAGTCTACCTAGTCTAGATATGGCTGCAAAGGCTTCCAGTCCATGCTACAGTAGCAGCTCGAAGCAGTGTCAAACAGGCTCGTAGTAAAAGCTATATATCTAGAATAACCAGAACGACATGCAATTTGAAACATAGGGAGTACAAAATCCTGAGTAGGTTATAATTTGTGCTACTTCTCCAAGGATGCTGAAAACCATCTTTACCCGTAGGTGCTGGTTAAAATAAAGAGAACATGCTAAACTAAAAGTTCATCACCGTGCGGAACATTCAGCAAGGCGACAACTATATTAGATACAGCTTAATAATTTTACAACATGAGACAATAGTGTCCAGTGAGCCCACGCCAGTCTAGCTCTTGGTCGAGGCTTGTGCAACCAATGAAGCAATTTTGGTTGAGAAGAAATTTTCAAGCCTGCGTGACCAAAAACAGCAAACTAAATAGTCACATGGTGGATTCCAAAAACTAGTGGTAGCCAGAGTTGCAAGGTTTTCAGCCCTAGTCTGCCAACTAGTGTAAATTGTATCAGCCAGATTTAAGCTAGGCATTGTACCATTTAGAAGACAGAATGGCATGGTTGATTATATTAGGTTAGATAATGTGAACATGATAAAGCAGCCAGCTAGAAAATCTCTAGAAACCAGATGTTGGCAACCCAGGTCCCAGCTGACTGCCAGGAACATACCCGATCCCTGGCTGCAAGAACAAAGTACATAAAAAGAACTCACCGTGTAGAACATTTGTAATAGATAGTATCTGGAGAATTGTAGGTTCTTGCGTTGCTGAACATTCTCTTCATGTCAGCTACAAACATCTCTAGGGTCACATAATATTGCTCAGAGTCGATTCTTCTTAACATTGTCTTTAAATCTGCAGACGGGCAGCATTTTAAACACTGCTTCACCTAAATAACATGTCACTTTGCTTGTATAAAGGAACTATGGACCCTGGAGTTCAAACTCACCAATAGGATCTTTGATGATATCATAGTAGTCTGGAACATCTCTTGAATCCACAGGCTCTTTAAATGGCCAAGCATCAGGATGTTCATTCAGATTCTGCAATGGGATGTCCGTGTTACAAGTAAAAAGAAATCATTTGATGTCTTTCTCAATTTTATACGAGCAGGAGTACTTCTTTTTAGCTAATTTGCCATATCTTTGGTATGAAACTACATAAATCTATGGTTGGTAATCAAGGTACATCTTTATAATATATTCAATACAACTAACTCGTATGAACTATTCTCTCCGTTCCTATTTGTCAGTCCTTTTAGCTTGGTCCTACGTCAAACTTCTCTAGCTTTGACCAAGTTTATAGAAAAATATGTTAACATCTACAATATCAAATAAATAAACTATCAAAATATATTTCATAGTGCATCTAATGGTTTGATGTTGTAGATGTTTCTGCATTGTTCTATAAACTTGGTTAAAGCCAGAGAAGTCTAAATTAGGTCAAAGCTAAAATGATAAATGACTTACAATTTGGATCAGAGGGAGAACTATGTAGCATACTATCTACTAAGATTTGTGCAGATAAATACTTAAATAGATAACTTGCCTTCAACAATATCCGCATAAGATTAGTAAGCTGTTGCCTGTAAGTATTATAGTCAGGTGAGAATGCTGATCGTGATTTAGAATGACCCCACTGATCATGCGTCCACCCAGCTTCCCCTGCATCACATTAATGGCCGAGCTCAGACTTCTATCATTACTAAATTAATAGTAAAGGCATAACTATTTGCTAACAAAGGAAATAAGCAGCTTTCTCTCTCAGAAAGATAGGTATAGGTAGTAAAATCGGAATTTACCAAATTAAAAATACAACATCCAAGAGCCAAGATAGTCCTCCTTAATGTCAAATGTGATCATACAGGTTGAACAATAAAACATCCAAGATAATACTACTAACTGTCAAAACCTGATCAACTGTGAAGAATAAAACAAGTCCAAATAGGACTTACTCAGGCCAGGGATATCTTCTGGCTTTATCAGTCTTCTTGGAATGCCAGCTTCTTTCTACAAAGAAATATTGAACAAATATGAGCATACTTATAAGTGATAGATCTTACTATTCTTCATTTATATTCATGCCATCTAACACAAACCCAAAGAAAACAATAATATGAATGGTGATTGGTGCAGGCAAGCTTGATTCATAACAAGGTGTACCAGCCTCTTTTACTAAAGGTGATTTCTGGGAAGCTGACAAAACAAATTATTCCAACAAGTAATTTCCTCTACAAAGAGAATCAACTACCAAGTCTCTTCATACCTAGCAACCTAGCAGTTTCCCAGTGTACTGGTGTAGTGTCTTGTTTGTATTGTTTCGGGGGAGGATTTTTTTTTTCTTCCCGTGCACTCACCTTTCTTAGTGAAATGCTGTGAAATCCTCTTGTGTGTTCGAGAAAAAAAGTTTCTTTGTACCTAGCAACCTAACAGTTTCCCGCACCATGTTATGCCAGAGTACAAACATAAGGGGAGGGTCTTTAGATGAAGCAAAACCCAAAATAGTTGAGTTCCTCCCATGAGGGAAAAAGCTAACCTTCTGAAAATCAATTCCTGAATAAACAATATGGCAGTTAGAAAGCTCTCTGATCTTCTCATCAATGGCCTGCAGAAACGTAATACCATGAATGACAAAAAGAAATGGTGGACATATTTAATCATGAGCTAGATGCATTCTGTGTTGTGCAGCCATTAGCCTATTACTTTACCTGCCTTTGACGCCGAATCATTGTTGCCAGATCAACATATGGCAGCTTTGGGTCAATCTTACACTCCATCAATATTCCGCCGTCATAGTCTTTAATGTACCTAAAATCAGCAAACTGGCTCAACATTGATAGATAAAGCCCTAAAAATAATATATAATTGGAAACAAAGACATGCAAATGACGGGCTTACCCTTGCCATCTTTCTTTGTCCAATGTGATCTCCTTTGTGAAACCCTATACATTGCCAATGAGAAAGTAAGAAAAAAGGGGCAAACCACTTCCTTTTGCAATGTAATTTTTTACCAAGTATGAAAACAATTATTTTGGACATCATACCTAAGAGAGTTGATTTATACCTAAGCAATTGCTTTCAGCTAAATTGGGATGTTAAAGTTCAAATTGGTGTTAATGATAATCAGAAACATTATGCCCAATATTGATTATATTGGACATTCAATCCAACCTATCAATATTCCACAACCGTTTAAAGCATAAAGAGGTCTTCAAGTATTTTGAGTTATATCTGTTTCAGAAGTTTTTCAGTTACTAATACATGCAAAAAAAAGATTTGAAAGAAATATATTATTTAAAGTAAAAGATCAGCCATACCTGCTTTACAAAATAGCCAACAGCATTGTTATCTGCATAGGTTAAGAAATGTGTGAGCCCATCAGCATCCCGTGCATGTTGCTTCAAATGATTCATTAATCTTGTTCCATAGCCTTTAACTTGCTCATCAGCTGTGATAGCACAAAACGCTATTTCTCCAAACCTCTGGCTATGATTTCCAAAAGAAAATTTACAATAATAAATAAATTGTGGGATAAACAAAAGCATGCACATGTTTCCATCCTATATTCTAACTTGTCAGTTTTTAATATCATGAAAACAGTGGATTTCCTGAATAAGTGTAAAGTTACAACACAATATCTTGATTGGCCAACATTTGCTCATAAAGTGAGCAGTGTCAGTTGGGAGCCATTGCTTTTAGTTGCAAAGAATTATGGGATCTTCAAATAGAAAGAGCACATATGAAATATCATGAATTGGCCATTAAGAACAATAAATATACAATATCAACATAACAAATAGTAACCAAAGTGGCAGCATTACCTTGCATAAGGGCGATAAGTAATGCCTCCCACAACAATATTGTTCCTGATAACCATCATTGACTTGTGAGTTCTGTGGCACATGACACAAGGAATTAACTACCACAGAAGGAATTTTTCCAAAGCCACAAAAATTATGAGTAAATGCTAAACCATTGGTGGATTATATTGGGCACTACCTATCCATGACAAGGCGCACAATATATTCTTTGGGCATATTAGGAAGCTGCCGGGCGAAGATATTCTTCAAACCTACCAACCTGCAGAAGACACATAATTCATAAAAACTAACGCCATACCTACTGCTCAACAGAGTAGTCAGAAATGCTACTAACCATATCATGTGTTCATCAACACCATCGTTAGAATAACATAGAAATTTTAGCCTTCCCGAATCTTCCTGAAATTCAACTGTCTCAGATTCTCAGCCACATTCTAATCAACTGATACTATCAGCGGGCAGGGTAAAGTGAAAGAAAATAAAGAAAAAAGAAGCCTTGACCTCGCGTTTAAGGCCCTCCTCACGGGCGCTGTACGCGCCGCTGGTCTGGAGGTTGTCCGTGAACAACCCCTTTGGGTCCTCCTTCCCGTCGCCGGCGGTCGCCGAGCCAGGCTCCGGTTTGGGTCCTCCGCCCGCCGCAGCCGCGGCGGCGGCCGCCGCAGCAGACACTGATGAGGAATCCGGCTTCGGAGGACGGCCGGAGGCGGAGCCCCCGCCCGCCGCGCCGTCGAGGCGCGCGGCATTGAACGTGTGGAGGGAGTCGTCGTCGTCATCGTCGGAGTGTGAGGAAGATGGAGAGGACGGGCGGGAGGGCGAGGATGGGGCAGTGGAGGGGGATGACGGAGCGGTGGTGTCGTCGTCCTCGTCGGCGGTGGCGTCGGAGAGCGACGACGGCGGGAGCTTCCGCTTGCGGTGGGAGGCCCCGCCGCCGGAGGTGGCGCCGGAGTGGGACGGCGACGGCGCCGCGAGGCCATCCATGCGAGGGAAGAGGGGGGGGGGGGGGGGGGGGTTCTAAAAGGTTCAACTGGGGGTTAGGGTTCTTCGGGAGATCTGGGAGCCGGAAGCTGAGGTGTTCCGCTTGTGAGGGGAGGGAGAGAAACGATGCTTTCGAGTTTGGACATTGGTTGTCTCACTGGCCCGTGGGACCCATGCTGGGACCGATCACATATCAACTAGGAGAGGATTTTTTTTTTATAAAAAAAACTTTCTATTTCATTATTTAAAAGTGACCAACACAACTTTCGTTTTTAATTATAAAACAATGTTTAGCCGCGGCAGATCATGAAAAAACAGTCTACCATATGCGCCATATACACGCCAATATATTAACACTCTAGATGACATGCGTTTTAGTGGGAAAACTATCATGTCAGTCCAGTTGAACTAAATTTTATCATGCCATGTGACAATATTTTTCTTCTATTTTCGAAAAAAAATAGTATATCTTTCTTTATTAATAAGGTTAGATGGACATGACTTTTTAGAAAAAAATACAATCTTCTAATATTATGCTAACTTTTAGTTTAACAATTGTAGAAACGTGTAATAATTTAGAAATATATATAAGGTAAGATTGAGGAGATGTGGATTGCCGTGATTCACCTTTATAGCAATATATAAGTAATCATTAGTGGTCTCGATTAAGGATGACAACAGGGTGAGTATGGATTGGGTTTGCGGATCCGAACCCAAAATCCAAACTTAAATCCAAAACCACATCGAAAACTAGTTCGGGTGATAATTTAAACCCGTAACCCAAACAATCCTGGACAACCGAATAAGCTCTAAAGTTAAGGCCGCGTTTTGGTGCCGCTCCTGGGGCTCCAGCTCCTCCTAGCAGGTTGTACAACACTGTTGGCACAATATTGTTGGCTCCTGTACAACAATATAGCATCAAAGGAAACAGCTCCGGCTCTCCCTGTCAACAACTGTGAATAAAGAGGAGCCGCCGAAGCTGCCTTGATGTGGCTCCGCTCGGCTCCACCAGAGTACTTCCACTGCTATAGTGTGAGAGCCGGAGCCGAGCGGAGCCCGGCCAAACGGACCCTTAAGTCTCACAATCGCAAACTGCACAACTAGAGCATACAAGAAAGCCAATTTTTTTCCTCGTACGTTCCCTAAGATCCAAGCTAAGAAGACATTGATGTATTTGATCTGGAAGTCAACTTTGTGTACCTAGTCCTGGCTGCTACTGCGTCTTCATTCTGCTAGGTGGAAGGTCAAAACTGCACTCACACACACACACTCGTAAATCCCCTCTCTATGTTTCAATCAGAGGACTAAAGTTTAGTCATTATGTTTAATATTAATTAAAAGAACTAAATATGAGCTAATTATAAAACTAATTACAGAAATCATGACTAATTCGTGAGACAATTGTATTAAACATCATTGTCAAATCATGAACTAAGTAAGATTAATAGATTTATCTCGTTAGTATTAAACTGTACAACTAGTTTTATAATTAATCTTTATTTAATACTCTAAAAATAGTGTCAAATAGTCGATCTATGAGGTTGAAACTAAACCTACAAGTGTTGTTTTAGATTTAAACCTACAAGTGTTACTGTATGCTCATCCGTATCCAATGACTACAAACATTCAGTTTCAGCTTCTTCCAATCGAGAAGCTGACATTTAGATGAGATGAGAGCTAGGAAAGTCCATTCAACCTTCAGAATCATTTGCTTTCGGTTTGAAAAAGAATAATTTTTTATTGAAATTAGTGCAAGACATTCTATAAATACGTACTGGATCCTGCTTTCGCAGCCGCATCTCCATTCTCCAACCAACGCAAGCAGCACTGCAAACCACCGGTTGTTTACAAGAAGTAAAGCTACCAGCAATGGGCCCCTCAAAGCTCATTGCAGCCGTTCTTCTCCTTGTTATCGCCCTCCATGCCCCAACTACCACAGCGGCAAACTCCAACCTCTTCCGTGACTACATCGGCGCCATCTTCAACGGTGTCCAGTTCAGCGACGTGCCGATCAACCCTGACGTTCAGTGCGACTTCATCATGGCCTTCGTCATCGACTACACCACCACAACCGATCCTCCTTCTCCGACGAACGGGCAGTTCAACATCTTCTGGCAGGACTCGGTGCTGACGCCCTCCGCGGTGGCCGCCACCAAGCAGAGCAACCCGAACGTGAGGGTGGCCGTCAGCCTGGGCGGCGCCACCGTGAACAACAGCCCGGTGTTCTTCAACATCACCTCCGTCGACTCCTGGGTCGACAACGCCGTGTCCTCCCTGACCAGCATCGTCCAGCAGTACGACCTGGACGGCATCGACATCGACTACGAGCAGTTCCAGGTGGATCCGGCCACCTTCGCCGAGTGCATCGGTCGCCTGGTGACGACGCTCAAGAGCAACGGGGTGATCAAGTTCGCGTCCATCGCGCCGTTCGCCGACGCCGACGTGCAGAGCCATTACCAGGCGCTGTGGGCGAGCTATGGGATTAGCGTGGTCGACTACATCAACTTCCAGTTCTACGCGTACGACGCGAGCACTACCGCGGAGCAGTACGTGGACTACTTCGACGAGCAGATGGTCAACTACCCCGGCGGCAACATCCTGGCCAGCTTCACCACGGCGCCCACGACGACCTCGGTGCCGGTTGATACGGCGCTCACCGCCTGCCAGACACTGCAGTCGCAGGGAAAGCTCTACGGGATCTTCATCTGGGCTGCGGATTACTCCAAGACCCAAGGGTTCAAGTACGAAACACAAGCACAGGCACTGTTGGCCAACGCCACCAGCTAGTAGTAGCAGATAGCTTGGACCTTTCATTAGCTTGCTTCAACTATTTACAGTAATACAAACAGAATTATTATGGAATAAAATGTTGTAGCAAGAATATAACGGAGAATAAAATAAATCTCGCTCAAATTGTCAGCAGCTATGTATATGTCTGTGACCCTTTGTTAAGATAATGCAAGTGCTCTTGAAATTGAAATACTCCGTACTTCCATGCATGAATTCTACTGCAAGTGCGTGTTTGTGTCTAAAGATGACGTATCTCGTCAGCTCGCTAGTCTCCATTTGGACACAAACATTTTTCTATTGCACCTTTCCCTATCTATTCTTACTCTCTGCCAAATTCTAATTAACGTCAGCGTGCCCGTATGGATCGTTTTGGTCATTTCAATTGCTTCGAGTTTCGTTTATTGGGTTTGTTTGTCAGAGTTCGTGTCAGTCTGTCTATTGGGTACGTCAGTGTGAGAATGATAATGGCCGGCTTAAGTTTACAATCATTCAATGTATAGTACAAGACACTTGTCGGATACCTAGAAATAGGGTACCCAAATTACCAGACTCTGTAAAAACAAAAACCACCATCAAGGGGCTCCTTCGCCTCGCCCGAGCCAAGGTGACGTCGTCCGTAACGTCATTAACCCTCGGAGATTCATTCGTCTCGCCCGAGCCAAGGTGGCGTCGCCAGTGACGTCATCTGCCCTCGGGGGCTCCTCCGCCTCGCCCGAGCCAAGGTGGCGTCGCCCGTGACGTCATCACCCTCGGGGGCTCCTCCGCCTCGCCCGAGCCAAGGTGGCGTCGCCCGTGACGTCATCAACCCTCAGGGGCTCTCCCGCCCCGTCCGAGCCCGGCAAACGTCATCCGTGACGACCCTCGCCCTCGGAGGTCTCATTGCCATACACAGCCTGAGGCGCCCTAGCCCACATAGTCAAAAGGTCCACAGTACGCTCCGTCCTCAAGGATGGGGTTCAAGGCATGAGCCACCATGCCGACTTCTGTTCACCCTGCGGTACAGGGTCCTGTGCTGCCTAACCGACGACTCCCGCGCGTGATATTCACACCATGTCTCCGACGGACACCCCAACAAGGATTAGAGTGTCATCAAGCCTTGTATGACGGGACGCAGGGGCGCTTGGTCCTGTGCGACCAACCTCCGCCCATACCCGGAAAGGGGAACAGCAGGTTTCCCGATCACAAGGCGTATGGCTACAGCTCGACAAGGACGAACAGGACTCGGACATGCGTCTACTGGCGTAATCTTCCTCAAGAAGAAAGATAGGATGAAGACAAAGGCTTCCTTCGGCAGCAGCCCAAGCCGGGCCCACGTCACTCCCCCCCTCTCTCTACTGTACTCCTCCATCTCTCCCTACGTATAAAGGGAGGGAATAGACCCCCAATCTCGCCCTCTCGACATTCCAACATTCATTCACACATTCAAACTCGCACACACGTGAGCACTCACCAGAACCAAGAACCTCATACGCACGAGACCTGGGGACAACCTCCCCTCTCTCACCAAAGCTTATAGCTCCCTTCTACGAGCTCTCCACGCTCGGTAATACAACCCCGCAACACACTGGACGTAGGGCGTTCGTGCCCGAACCAGTATAAACCTCCGTGTTCTCCGAGCGTAACCATCCGAATTCCGACACACTTAGAAATTTACTCATTGGCCGTCTAGACCCCGCCATTTTAGACACCGACAACACTACTACAGAAACGACAAACAGTGCCGGTTCAAAACCCCCTTTCAGTGGCGGTTTTTGAACCGACACTGACAATTCGGTAGTGATGAGGCCAAGCTATCATTGCCGGTTCGTGTTACCAACCGACAGTGATGTTTGAGCCATCACTGCCGGTTGGTAACACCGACCGACAGTGATGCTTGAGCCATCACTGCCGGTTTGGCACACCAACCGGCAGTGATATTATTTTTTAAAATTACATTTTTAATTATTTTATTTTCATTTGGGATTTCTGGTTTATGGTTTAGGGTAGAGGTGGTGGGGTGGGAGATCGTGGAGGTGTTTTCTATCGAACCATTTGATATCGATGTGAATTGAAGATGGTTGTGGACTAGCGACAATACAAACCTATCACACATTTATAATAATTATTACAAAACATCCAAACAAAACTTAAAGTATCGAATTAAATGTCGCATTACAATAGCCTTTCGAGGCGGTCTTTTCCGTAGATCTTCTTGAAGTCCTTACTCTGCACAATGGATAGATATCCTTTTCTATACACTATCTCGTCCAGAATAAGAGCTGCTATATCCTCTTGAAATCCTCTTATCTCAAAATCTAGCAACCTGTTGTGGCCCTGATCTTTGCGCTGTAAATTGATACAAGATGATATTGAGATGAACATACTTAAGACAAAACAATAGAATTAAAATGAGACGCGTACGTACCACGCCATCTCCTAATCCTAGTTTTGTGCCAAAGTAGCAAAGCATTGCCCACATCACATAGAACCTGCATTCGTTGTTCCCCATTGGTTGATCTAGGGTCTTGACCTTCTTCATATACTCCACGCTGAATGGGGCTCTCCATTTCTTTTGCATCTTAGGCTCCACATTTCTCCAATCAGGTAACACCTTCATCCTATGTGACAATGTAAATAAAGTGTGAAGGCTGAGGACATTAATTACAATATCATATGTGATTGAAAAGTGTGGTGATATTGGGTTCACTTACATATTTAACACTTTGACTAGGGGTTCAATAAGTTTAAGTGGCTTATTTTTTGAGTCCCACACCTCGATAGTTGAATTTTTAAGACTTATATCTACGAGGACATAATGGTTGCTCCAATCACAAAGCTCATGTTATTGAATGATATATCAAGAAAAAACACTTAAGTAAGGGTCGAGAACACATACTCGCAATTGTAGGTTAGCAGTGCGTTTGTTTTGCCGACTGAGAACATTCTTTCAAACTCTATCTTCAAACTTGCTAAGACATACGGATCTTTGAGACCGGCTTTGCATGTTGTCTCATTTACTAAGATGGGATCCAAGAAGTCAAAATTGCTATTTCGTTTTTTGAGGCAAAGTTTTGCTACAGACCTGCAAAATAAACATGCATGGATATATTCAAATGCAGATCACGTAGTTTATTATAACGTTGTTAGGGTATGGTACTTACAGAGTCCATAACATCATAATCTGCACATCCAGCGAGCGTCGTTGATAGAGTTGAAAGAGGTCTTCATAATGAATAGTATGCACAACTTCTTCAAGATGATTAAAATGTAAACAGGAAGGGATGCATACTTCAAAGGTTGCTATCTTGTCTTCACTGCTATTACTGTCTATGATGTAATAATCATGGAACTGTCGCATGTTTGTTGACAATTTTTTATACTCTTCTTGGCTGGCGACCATAGGCTTGCCTAGTTCAAACTTGTATACAATTTTGGCCTTTTCAAATTCAGTTTTTCCAAAATAGAGATTCTCGGCATCCTTCATGCTTGTGTCTAGCTCCGCGCCCAAGTTTTGTATCTCTAGTTGCTGAAAGGTGTGTATTTCTCTAGATGTTTCTAGATTACCCGGAATTTTGCTTTGTCTTTCAAATTCGCTCTGTTTCTCAGGTATATAAGCCAATTGTTTGTACAAGGCAAGTTTGGCGGCCTTTTCTGCAATCTAAGCTCGTAGAATTTCGTCCTCAGTCGGCGCTAGCTTCTGCCTTTTACTAGTCATCAGTTTTTCCAAAATAGAGATTCTCGGCATCCTTCATGCTTGTGTCTAGCTCCGCGCCCAAGTTTTGTATCTCTAGTTGCTGAAAGGTGTGTATTTCTCTAGATGTTTCTAGATTACCCGGAATTTTGCTTTGCCTTTCAAATTCGCTCTGTTTCTCAGGTATATAAGCCAATTGTTTGTACAAGGCAAGTTTGGCGGCCTTTTCTGCAATCTAAGCTCGTAGAATTTCGTCCTCAGTCAGCGCTAGCTTCTGCCTTTTACTAGTCATCTTGGGATCTTTGCCAACCGAAGCTGATGACCTCCTATGTTGCGAAGTCAAACCTGATCTAGAGCTAGGCCATCGAGATCCCAGTCCTGAGGACTTTGAAGCTGGTGGTGGTGGAGGAGGAGTCTTCTCCTTTGGCGGTGGAGAAGGAGTCTTCTCCTTTGGCACTAGAGGAGGTGTCGGTGGATCTTGACGAGGAGAGAAACCTCTTCGCGGAGGGGACCGAGATGATTCACTGTCATCATCATCTTCCGAAGATAGCTGCTCGTCTAGCTCGATGAAGCGTTTGCGCCAGGCGACATGAGTGCCCAAGTTATGAACTAGACGCGGCCTTTCTTCCTCCACTGGGAAATCAATATGTATCTTATTGTACTTCTTGTCCAAGATCTTATCAATGTTGACCCTGGCATACCCGAGTGGCACTGGCTTGCCATGAATGACGTTCTCTCCTCTAGGAAATGCTTGTCCGACTGCCACCTTGTCTTTTGGTCCACTGCTAACGGATGTACAACCTGACATTCACAGGTTCTGTTATGTCGTCCACCGGATGAGGAGCATTGACCTCTTCTTCGTCAGGCATAGGGGTTGAGCCACAACTACTGCGGCCCTTGCCGAGCACTGGGCTATTCAAAGCCGGGATTGCATGCAACCCTTGACCAGCTATCCGTGCTTCCATGCTCTGTTCTAGCTCCTCTCGCATCCTTTGGAACTCCTCTTCTCTTTGCGTTCTAGCCCTGACCCGGCTCCTATAGGCAGCGGATTCACCTCCAAATGCTTTCTCCCAAGGAATTACCCTGGCTCCTCTAGTGCGACCGGGGTGCTCCTTGGTTCCAAGTGCTAGCGTGAGCACGTCATTTTCTATATCCGACCTGCGGGCCCCTCTATGCACTTCCTCAATGGTCGTGGAAATCTTCTGGAGGAGATCGGTGACGGGTTCAGCGCTGGCGGAAAGGCTCCCGTCAGGATTGTATCATGCCCCCCTTGCGAGTAGGTAGTTCACTGATCTGTGCTGCCAATCGCTTGTCTGAGGCGTAACGCTGCTCCGCTCTAGTGCTTCGACTTGGGCATCCCAATCCAGAATCTTCCTTACGTACCCACGCAATCCTAGGTGGTGAGGATTATTTGACCTAAGCGAGTTTGCTTTGTTTCTTTCGCTTGATGCCTTGGCCTCTTCGGATAGCTTGCAAGCCTTGAACTCCTCCCAGAAGTCCCTCTGCTTGCTGAATTCACCTCCCGCAAAATTCGGTTCTTTTTCCTCCTTGATGAGCTTGTGCAACTTTCCCTTGAAATTCTTGAAGGAGTGACCCATGATTTCCTTGGCCCTCTTCTTGACTGTCGCTTCATCACAATCATTAGGGAAAGTGAAATACCCTCTGAGCTTGTTCCAAACTAGTTCCTTCTCCACTTCTAGAACCCTCCACGGGTCTTGCTCACTGCCATTCCACTTCCTGTATTTGATCAGGATGAAGTCCCTTACAAGTGCCGTGATGGTACTCTTGTATGGGCCTAATGCTTTAAGTGGCTCCACCGGCTCCCCTAGTTGATCGAACTGAGAGATGTGCCAGTGTCTAGTTGTCTAAGGGAGCTTTGTTGCACCACGCTTAGTCCTTCTGGAACTCTCACCAATACTTGGACCTTCCAGCGGAACCTGCATCAAAATTTATGAATAAGTCCCCATCAAATTTTTCTGGCTATATCTACCGTGTTTTTAGGTATGACCTAAGTTATTACCTCGTCTCCTTGGACCTCTTCTAGGTTTAGCATATGGCTAGGGCTCCAAGGTCTTTGATCCCCTTGCTGGTTGTCATCACTAGTTCCTTGGTCATCGGCTTCGGTCGTAGGGCGACGGGTGGTGAATCGACGCTTAATTGTCATGTTTCTGGACATGAATTTTGATTATTGGTATTAACTCATAGGTAGATGACATATATACAAGCATAAGTGTAGCATAAGAAAATCCATATATACAAGCATAAGATGATGCCATATATACAAGCATATATGACATTTATACATCTATATCTCTTTCTCTATCTTTCTCTCTATCTTTATATCTCTCACTATCTATCTCTATCTATCTATCTTTATCTCTATCTTTGACATGTATATATGATATGACATTTATACATCTATATCTCTTTCTCTATACAAGCATAAGTGTATCATATATACAAGCATAAGTGAATCATATATACAAGTATAAGTGAATCATATATACAAGCATAGGATGACATATATCTTTCTCTATCTCTCAAAATCAAAATATAGTATAGGATGACATATATATCTCTTTCTATCTCTATCTATCTAATCTCTAATCTCTCTCTAACTCTCTAATGTCTAATCTCTATATATCTATCTCTCTATCTCATATATACAAGCATCTATATATCTCTAACTCTCTAACTCTCTAAACTCTCTAACTCTATAACTCTCTAAACTCTCTAACTCTCTATCTCTCTATATCTCTAACTCTCTAAAGCCATGTAGTATATATGATATTAAATTTGCCATCTAACTCTCTATCTCTCTATATCTCTCTCTATCTCTCAAGCATAAGTGAATCATCATATATACAAGCATAAGTGAATCATATATACAAGCATAAGAAAGATATATATCTATCTATCTCTCTCTCTCTCTATCTTTCTCTCTATATTGATCTAAGCTATTTTTCTCTATATTCTCTCTATATCTATATAGACAAATAACAAGATTAGTCATGAAATTTTCCATCTCTCTCTATCTCTCTATCTTTATCTCTCTATCTATCTTACTATACATCTATCTATCTCTCTATCTCTCCCTCCTATCCTCTTCTATCTCTCTCTATCTCTCCCTCCTTGCCTTTCTCTCCCTCCATCCTCTCCCTCCTTCCCTTTCTCACCCTCTACACTCTACTCATCTATCTCCATGCCAAGCAAGCAAGAAAAACACTCTGAATCCATTTTGACATTTCGTCGAACACCTTTGGTGTGTGGACATGGAGCTCACCACTTGGAGGTTCGGGCTGGATTCCGAGCTCCTCCACGCGTGCTCTTGCGCTCCGGGCGGCGTGTACTCCTACTCCTGTGATCTCCTGCGGCATGGATGTGGCGGCCGGCGATGTTGTGGCGCGGCCGGCGATGTCGTGGCGCGGTCGGCGATGTCGTGGCGCGACCGGCGATGTCGTGGCGCGGCCGGCGTCGAGCGGTGGCATCGGGCAGTGGCGAGCGTCGGGCTGGTGGCGGCCGGCGATGTCGTGGGTGATGAGTTCCTGCTGCGGCCGGCTAGAGCGGCGATGAGCTCGCGCTGCGGCAGGCTGGAGCGCCGGCGGGATGGAGCGACGACGGGGAGAGCCTCCTGCGGCGTCCAGCGGCGGCGTCGGGCAGTGGCGAGAGTCTGAAACAGTTAAGTGTGGAAGGGCGCGAGTCTGAAAATTTCATACCGCACCCTTTCCTTATATAGTCCGCCTCATCACTGCCGATTCCTATTACAAACCGGCAGTGATGTCCTCTATCATTGCCGGTTTGTACTAGGAACCAGCAGTGATGAGGGCACATCAGTGCCGGTTTCTGTAAACTGGCAGTGATTGGGGAGGCATCACTGCTGGTTGATAGATAGAACCGGCAGTGATAGAGGCACATCACTGCCGGTTCCTCTATAACCGGCAGTGACGTGTGTATTTTTTTTAAATCTGCCTTTTGCTTTAGAATTCAAATTACTCCTGATTTTTGACTAGAACTTGAAAAACTCCAAACATAGAAGTTGCATAATTTTTAATTCTCTACAACTTTTGCTGAAGAAGCATATTCAAATTCTTTCTAGTTTTTGAATTCCATTTTGAATTTGAATAAGGATTTAAAATTCAATTACCCCCTTTGTAATTACTCCAAAAATTTGAATAGAAGTTGAAAATCTTCCAACATAGCTTTTGCTAGTTTAAAGGAGCTCTACATTATTGCTTATACACTCAAGGTCTAATTCTTTATTGTTTTTGAATTTCCTTTTGAATTTGAATAAGGGTTTAAAATTCAATTACCCCCTTTGTAATTACTCCAAAAATTTGAATAGAAGTTGAAAATATTCAAACATAGCTTTTGCTAGTTTTGAGGAGCTCTACATTAATGCTTATACACTGAAGGTCTAATTCTTTATAGTTTTTGAATTTCTTTTGACATGGCATACATCAATGAACAACGTGGTACAACTCATCAATCTACAACTTCATATGATCTCAAATTCGATGCAAATTACTAAAACAACATTTCATTAAGGATTACATAGTTTATGATACTCTAACAATTCACGGTGCCGGCACGATGATGGCCTCATCGTGATCACTCCGGAGGTAAGCAGGTTCGTCAGCCTAAAGGAGCCATTTCTTCATAACCTTTGTAGTCTTCTTCGCCTGTCACTTCGTCGACATCGACAATCTTCCTTTTGCCTTGTAATACTACATGTCGTCTTCCATTTGTATTGTTATCCCTTGCATAGAAGATTTGCAAAACATCCTTTGCAAAGACGAAGGGGTCATCTCTGTATGCGGTCTTGGGTAGATCAACGGTAGTGAACCCATCCTTGTCGGTGTTGATTTCATTCAGTCGGATCCACAGACAATGGAAAAGAGCAACTTTCAACTGATGTCCATAGTCTAGCTCACATATCTCATCTATGAAACCATAGTATGTTGCCACCACTGTGCCATACTCATCGTGGGCGTCGAAACGGACACCACTATTTTGGTTGGTGCTCTTTCTGTCTTGTTTTTTGTGTAAAATGTAAAACCATTTATTTGATATCCTTGGTACATCATTAGCGTAGTCGAAGGTCCGGGGGGCTAAGAGATCTAGCTGACATCCCGTCACCATTCCTAGCCTTTGGCGTCAAAACCAGTCACCAAATTCCTCCTTATGTTTTTTTCTCAAGCCAAGCCTGTGACCTACCGATGTGCTTCCTCTGCAGCAGTAACTGTTTGTGCTCATCAATGTATGCCATCACACCGTCGGCCTGCTAGAGAACAGCAAAGTGTGGTTATCTGAAGGAGACCACTTTGTCTATTTTGACAGCTTTCTCACCTATTGTTCCTTTGCCCCCTAGTCTTCCATCATGATGAGATACTGGAACTCCGACCCGCTTGATGTCCAGATAATATGTGGAGAACTCAATAGCCTCCTCTGTTGACCATCCTTCTACCATGCTCCCTTCTGGTCTAAATTTATTCATAACATACCGCCTAAAAACTTTCATGAGCCTCTCGAAAGGAAACATCTGGTGTAGGTATATTGGGCCAAGGGCTTTTATTTGATCCACAAGATGAACAAGTAGATGCACTGAAATGTTGAAGTAAGTCGGTGGGAAATACATCTCAAGCCTGCATATAATCTCGGCTATCTCCTACTTCAGGCGGTCTAGCCTGCCCACTTCAATGACCTTTTCAGAGACGGCGCTGAAGAACGAACGCAACTTTATGATTGGAGCGCAGACCTTGTCAGGGAGGATAACTCACAGGGCAACTGGGAGCAGCTGAGTCATTATGACATGACAGTCATGGGCCTTCATAGAACCATAGTTAAACTTAAGTTCTCTCATGTTAACTATGTTGGGAATATGCCCTAGAGGTAATCATAGAGATGATGTATTCCTTGTATCCATGACATGTTATGAATATCCATTAAAGACAACTTGTATCGATTAGCAATTATGTGAATTGCTTGTGAAACTCTTTTACTTGTATGGTTATTATAAAAGTTGTCCCTGATGGGAGTTCGTGCAAGAATGCACATGAATATTAGATCAACACATTATTAGTTGATGACTATGTTTCACAAGTCATGGACATGAGATGTCAAGCTAATAATGTGGGCACATGTATGACATGATGCTGGACAGACCCGACATGAGATTGTCTCTATACACATCATGTACCTTATGTCCTTAGACCTGAGATTGTCGTATGTACTCAAGATGTGAAATGACCTACTTAGAGACTACCAAACGCTACTTCGTAACTGGGTAGTTATAAAGGTGGCTTTCGGGTTTGTCGGGAAACATGCTGTGAGACATAGTCAATCAAGATGGAATTTGCCACTCTTCATATGAGAGAGATATCACTGGACTACTCAAATGATTAGATCATGAATGTATGGCCGTGCTTGGGTTAAGTGTTAACCCACGAGTTGGACCAAATATCATAAGACAAAGGAATAACATGTATATTGTATTGTGGTGGTTCGTCTGATATGATCGTAGCATATGCATAGGAGTTGACACATCTTGCTAGAGGCCGCTATCAACTATTGGTCTAGTATGAGTACTTGGGTCATGTCTATGTGTGCGTGAGCCCATAGGGTCGCACGCTTAAGGGGCTGGAAGCCTAATTCGGGTTGGACCCGAATTAGACTAGGTTTAGGGTTGCTAATGGGCCTCCAACGTGGGACCTCATTAGGACGCCTATATAAGCAAGGGGAGGCGCAAGGCGAGTTAGACTCACGTCCTTTGGCAGCCGCCGTCGCCCTCCCCACGCTCGCGCCTAGTACTCCTCATGGACCTAGCAGTCCAGAGGGGTGACGCTTCTTCCCTGCACGTGTGGGATTCCTCGGAGGTGTTGCATCTGGAGCACAAGGACGAACCGCGAGTAAGAGACGTTGAGACGGACGACCTCGCAACTGCACGGCACTGCTGCGACACGCACGACTACATCAAGTCGCTTCCGCTGCACCTGTGCGTCTAGTGGTAACCCCGTGATCTATAACTAGCACTAGTTCTTGGTTTATGGGGTAGAAAATTTTTGTTTTCTGGCTAGCGTAGCAACCTCATAACCCTACAGTGGTATCAAAGGCAGGTTAGATGCCTCGTTATAGATTCGGGTATGAGCATATGGTGATATGCGTCGTTTAAGATCAATCTCTAATCATGGTTCGTGATCTTGCCACGTTGGTATTGTAACGATCTACTTGTACCGGTCGGAATTCCGCCATCCGAGTTAAGTGATACATGTAAACCCAATTATGGTGAGTTGGAGATCAATAAGATTGGTCGAATCGATCCTAGGTCAAGTTCCAGGCGCATACGATGCGCGGCGGCGACGGATTGGATCCGCCGTCGGAGGGGAATTTTGCAGAAAAGTGTTGTTCGGTAAAACGGCCATAACTTTTGCATACGACCTCGGAACGAGAAAAACCTTAAACGAAAATCGTGCGCGCAGAAAATTTCGCATTCGTCAACGACAGCCTCTGGCGGTTTTGGTGAAAATTAGATTTGCGAAAAACAGCTTGCAAAATTGAGTTTTCGGCGTTTTAAGTTTAGACGTCAGAATCGGTTAACTCTGTTTTGCAGGTATTCGTGATTGGTATAGCCCTTATGTGTATGTGATGCATGTATGTAATTAATTCATGGCTTGCACGTCATGATTAAGACAATATGGCTGGAGCCACAAATATTGTCCATTCAAATGTAATGGCCTGCGTGCCAATCTGTGATGTTCCTATCCGCGACCATGTAATTTTATCTCATTGTCCTACGGTAGTGATAGATAGTCTTGGTGGACTCATCACAAAAGGATAGCATACTTGAATCATGGAGATGGTGATCACCATGATGAACAGATTAATGGAGATGGAGATCCCCAAAGTAACAATGGGCTATACCAAGTCATATCTGTGTTTATGCCGTTCTCACTATGTTCTACTTTCACGCGCAATAATGTTTTTGTCTACATATGCGGTAGTGAAGTAGAACGATCCCTCAACAACGTTTAAGTCATAATGCTTCCCCTGGTCCCTAACCGTTAGGATAACCTTGTTCAAGTAACCAAACCTTCTGCTTGTAAGTGTCCGACACAAACCTATCTAGTCAAGGAAAACCAGTGGCACCCTAATTTCATAGACCCGCCATCGATCGTACGAGACACGTGACAGTGCAAGGTTTGGAGCATTAGTTGTTGGTAGCACAAGCATAGAGATGCCACCCAACAACAAGAGTCATATGTGATATGATTAGCAAGGAGTTGCTTACCGATCTACCATGTCTCCTAGCGGTGATGTTAAAGCTCACTAGTAGAGTTGTTAGTTGCGGGTCTTGAATCACTAAGTTTCAATAGAGGGATATTGATTTTAGTGGGAGTAGATTCTATTAAAAGTTTAATATGATTTACTCTATCTTGGATACATTGTCTTAGTATTTTGCATTACTTTTGTTGTAGATGGCTCCCAGTAATCAACCATTTACTTTGCATTCAATTCTTGAGAAAGATAAGTTGAATGGAACAAACTATGCTGATTGGATCCGCAACCTGAGAATTGTTCTTAGGGCTGAGAAAAAGGAAGATGTTCTAGACACCACATTACCAGATGAGCCTGCTGATAATGCACCTGCTGCAGAGAAACCGCTTACAAGAAAGCATGTGATGTTGATCTTGAAGTGGGTTACCTTATGCTCGCTTGCATGGAGCCAGATCTCCAGATGTAATTTGATAATAATCATGCAGCGTACGATATGATCGTGGCGCTTAATGATATGTTTCAGACTCAAGCCAGGACTAAAAGGTTCAATGTTTCCAAGACTTTTGTCAAAACCAAGCTTGCAGAAGGCGCAACAGTTGGCCCACATGTGATCAAGATGGTTGGTCACACTCAGAGATTGGAGAAGCTAGGCTTCCCAATGGGTCCAGAGTTGGCCACTGATTTCATACTTGCATCTCTTCCGCCTAGCTATGGGAACTTCATTTCGAACTACCATATGCATGGGGCGGAGAAGGGCTTGAATGAATTGTGCGGCATGCTTAAAACAACAGAACCTGATATCAAGAAAGGTGCTGGCAGTACCATGTGATGGCAGTCCAAAACAAGCCTAACTTTAAGAAGAGGGCTTGGAAGAAGAAGAAGGCGATGGCTAAAGATCAGATCTCTAAGCCAAACCCTCCTTCTGGGCCCAAGGCTGTTGGACAAGCTGCTGAAGCTAAATGCTTTCATTGAATGGGAAGGGTCACTGGAAAAGGAACTGCAAGTTGTACTTGGAATCCTTGAAGGATGGCGGTGGTAAAGGTACTCCCGCTGCTTGTACACTTGTTGTTGATGTTACAGACATTTTTCTCGCTGATTCTTATATTAATTCTTGGGTATTTGATACCGGATTGGTTGCTCATATTTGCAATACGATGCAGGGAATGATAAAAAGTAGAAGCGTGAAAAGAGGAGAAGTTGATTTCCGCGTGGGCAACAATGCAAGAGTTGCTGCGTTGAGCGTTGGGACGATGCAACTTCACCTCCCGTCAAGATTTATTTTGGAATTAAATAATTATTATTTTGTTCCTAGTTTAAGTCGAAACATTGTATCACCTTCATGTTTGATGAAGGATGGTTGTTCATTTGTGAGTAAAGACAATGGTTGTGTGATATCAAAGAATGACATGTTTGTGGCTTTTGCATCCATTGTGAATGAGTTGTTTATTTTAAATCTTGAGGATGCACCTATCTGTAATATTAATGCTAAAGGCCTCGACTTAATGAG
Source organism: Microstegium vimineum (assembly GCA_022036555.1). Lineage (NCBI taxonomy): Eukaryota > Viridiplantae > Streptophyta > Magnoliopsida > Poales > Poaceae > Microstegium > Microstegium vimineum. The sequence continues at coordinate 29,918,716 of CM039124.1, read as the reverse complement.
TTAAATCCTACCTATATGTGGCATTGTCGTTTAGGTCATATAAGTGAGAATCGCATGAATGGGCTTCTAACTTCGTTTGATTTTGAATCATACGAGACATGTGAGGCTTGCTTGATGGGAAAGATGACTAAGTCGCCTTTCACAGGTTTTCCTGAGAGGGCGGCAGACTTGTTGGAACTTGTACATACTAATGTATGTGGACCAATGAGTATGACAACTAGAGGCGGATTTCAATACTTCATAACCTTCACTGATGATTTTAGTAGATATGGATATGTCTACTTAATGAAACATAAGTCTGAGACATTTGAAAAGTTCAAAGAATTTCAGAATGAAGTAGAGAATCAATGTGGCAAGAAAATTAAAGCCTTGCGATCTGATCGTGGAGGCGAATATTTGAGCCATGAGTTTAGCAATCATCTAAAGAGTTGCGGAATTGTTCCACAGCTTACGCCACCTAGAACGCCTCAGAGAAATGGCGTGTTCGAGCGACGTAATTGGACTTTGTTGGACATGGTTCGGTCTATGATGAGCCAGTCAGACCTACCACTCTCGCTTTGGGGATATGCTCTAGAAACAACCGCTTTCACATTGAATAGGGTACCGTCTAAGTCCGTAGTTAAGACACCATATGAGATATGGACTGGTAAGAGTCCCAGTTTGTCTTTTCTAAAGATTTGGGGTTGTGAAGTTTATGTCAAACAACTTATGTCGGATAAACTAACACCTAAGACGGACAAATGCTTTTTCGTGGGATATCCAAAGGAAACTTTAGGATATTACTTCTACAACTGATCAGAGGGCAAAGTGTTTGTTGCTCGGAACGGTGTCTTCTTAGAGAAAGAGTTTCTCAATAAAGAGAAGAGTGGACAAAAGTTGTATCTTGAAGAAGTTCAAGATGAGCCAATAGGGATAACTCTATGAGTGATGCTAATGTAGCAGAGCAAGTTGAGATACCTGTGGCAAGAGAAACACCACCACAACCACGAAGGTCGGCAAGAATCCGTGAGGCTCGTGGGGAAGTGTTATTGTTAGACGAGGACGAACCTGCGACTTACGCGGAAGCAATGATGGACCCAGATTCCGAGGAATGGAAAAGTGTCATGAGATCCGAGATAGATTCCATGGGAGACAATCAAGTTTGGAACTTGGTTGACCCGCCTGATGGGGTTAAACCTATTGAGTGCAAATGGGTCTATAAAAAGAAAAGGGATATGGATGGAAACATTCACGTCTATAAAGCTCGACTTGTTGCAAAGGGTTTTCGGCAAGTTCAAGGAGTTGACTATGACGAGTCATTCTCGCCGGTAGCGATGCTTAAATCTATCCGGATGATTCTAGCAATTGCTGCTTATTTCAATTATGAGATTTGACATATGGATGTTAAAACAGCCTTTCTAAATGGAAATTTGGAAGAAGACGTGTATATGATACAACCCAAAGGCTTTTTTGATCCTAAAAATGTTGGAAAAATATGCAAGCTAAAGAAATCCATTTATGGATTAAAGCAAGCATCTCGGAGTTGGAATATTCGTTTTGATGAAGTGATCAAAGGGTTTGGCTTTCATCAGAATGAAGAAGAACCTTGTGTTTACAAGAGTTAAAGTGGGAGCGCTGTTGTATTTCTAATCTTGTATGTGGATGACATACTATTGATTGGGAATGACATTCCTATGTTGCAATCCGTAAAGACTTCACTGAATAATAGTTTTTCTATGATGGATTTAGGAGAAGCAACATATATTTTGGGCATTAAGATCTATAGAGATAGATCAAAGAGGCTTATAGGATTAAGCCAAGATACATACATTGACAAGGTGTTGAAATGGTTCAACATGGAACAATCCAAGAGAGGGTTCTTGCCTATGTCACATGGTGTGCGTTTTAGCGAGAAGCAGTGTCCTACGACAGCTGATGAGCAGAAGCGCATGAGTAAGGTTCCATATGCTTTGGCCGTTGGTTCCATTATGTACACCATGATATGTACTCGCCCAGATGTCTCATATGCTCTAAGTGTTGCGAGCAGGTACTAAGCAAATCCAGGTGAGAGTCACTGGACGCTTGTTAAAAACATCCTTAAGTACTTGAGAAGGACTAAAGATGTGTTCCTAATCTATGGAGGTGAGGAGGAGCTCGTTGTAAATGGTTACACCGATGCCAGCTTCCAAACTGACGTGGATGATTCACAATCTCAATCAGGTTTTTTGTTCACAATAAATGGTGGTGCTGTAAGCTGGAAGAGTTCCAAGCAGGAGACGGTAACCGATTCTACAACAGAAGCCGAGTACATTGCAGCTTCTGCCGCTGCAAAGGAAGGTGTTTGGATGAGGAGGTTTCTCATCGAGCTTGGTGTGGTTCCAAATGAATCTCGCCCATTGAATCTGTATTGTGATAATAATGGGGTGATAGCGCAAGCTAAGGAGCCTAGGAATCACCAAAAGAACAAACATTTACTGCGGAAGTTTCATCTCATTCGAGAGTTCGTCGGTCGAGATGAGATCAAGATGTGCAAAATACATACGGATTTGAATGTTACAGATCCTTTGACAAAGGCTCTTCCACAGCCCAAGCATGAGGCGCACATGAAAGCTATCGGTATTAGATATCTTCGAGATTAGCTCTAGTGCAAGTGGGAGACTGTTGGGAATATGCCCTAGAGGTAATCATAGAGATGATGTATTCCTTGTATCCATGACATGTTATGAATATCCATTAAAGACAACTTGTATCGATTAGAAATTATGTGAATTGCTTGTGAAACTCTTTTACTTGTATGGTTATTATAAAAGTTGTTCCTGATCGGAGTTCGTGCAAGAATGCACATGAATATTAGATCAGCACATTATTAGTTAATGACTATGTTTCACAAGTCATGGACATGAGATGTCAAGCTAATAATGTGGGCACATGTAGGACATGATGCTGGACAGACCCGACATGAGATTGTCTCTATACACATCATGTACCTTATGTCCTTAGACCTGAGATTGTCGTATGTACTCAAGATGTTAAACGACCTACTTAGAGACTACCAAACGCTACTCCGTAACTGGGTAGTTATAAAGGTGGCTTTCGGGTTTGTCGAGAAACATGCTGTGAGACATAGTCAATCAAGATGGAATTTGCCACTCTTCATATGAGAGAGATATCACTGGACTACTCAAATGATTAGATCATGAAATGCATGGTCGTGCTTGGGTTAAGTGTTAACCCACGAGTTGGACCAAATATCATAAGGCAAAGGAATAACATGTATATTGTATTGTGGTGGTTCGTCTGATATAATTGTAGCGTATGCATAGGAGTTGACACGCCTTGTTAGAGGCTGCTATCAACTATTGGTCGAGTAAGAGTACTTGGGCCATGTCTATGTGTGCGTGAGCCCATAGGGTCGCACGCTTAAGGGGCTGGAAGCCTAATTCGGGTTGGACCCGAATTAGACTAGGTTTAGGGTTGCTAATGGGCCTCCAACGTGGGAGCTCATTAGGACGCCTATATAAGCAAGGGGAGGCGCGGGGCGAGTTAGACTTACGTCCTTTGGCAGCCGCCGTCGCCCTCCCTACGCTCACGCCTAGTACTCCTCGCGGACCTAGCAGTCCAGAGGGGTGAGGCTTCTTCCCTGGACGTGTGGGATTCCTCGGAGGTGCTGCATCTGGAGCACAAGGACGAACCGCGAGTAAGAGACATTGAGACGGACGACCTCGCAACTGCACGGCACTGCTACGACGCGCACGATTACATCAAGTCGCTTCCGCTGCACCTGCGCGTCTAGTGGTAACCCCGTGATCTATAACTAGCACTAGTTCCTGGTTTATGGGGTAGAAAATTTTTGTTTTCTAGCTAGCGTAGCAACCTCATAACCCTACAAACTAGCCTCTTCGGGTTCCCACAGTAGCCACTCGATACTTTGAGATCGTTGAAGAAAGAAATAAGCATTTATTTTTCCTCCTTTTTCAGTGTCCATGATGCCACCGGAAGTTTCAAGTGACCATTCTCAAGAGTTACTGGGTGCAACTCCTTCCTGAGGCCCAGGTGTTGCATGTCCAAGTGTAACGATCCACAATTTCCTCGAAGGAAAATCCACATAATGTGATAGTCCCAGGAATACCAAGCTATCACATTATTATTATACAACTGATACCACAGTCATACATCATAGATTACAAGTATTACAACTTATTCACACTCTACTACAACACGATAATAGCGGAAGACGCACGCGAAGCAATAACAAAGTAGAAGCAACACGCCAGCGGGTGAAGGCTCCTCCTTCACGGGCAAACTTGAGCGTAGGACAAGACCATCTAATCCTCCGGATCCTTGCTGCTGTCGTCGAAGGTATCATCCAAACCTGATAAATAACTTTCAGTACGATTTGTACTGGCCACTGTTTCCCACCCTATGCTTTGCGTCTGCTTTGTGGTAAGTGGAATGCAAGGATATAGCAAAAGACCTATTTATGGCTGTAGTTTGCCTATGCATATAATCAATATTTAATGTATATAATTGTAGTAATAGTTCATCAAGTTTTAACCCATTTCCATTCATCCATCCCATCCACACACATCTCACCACACTCTCACTCTCTAGGCGACAAGGACAACTCCCTCTCGTCCTTGTCTCAGCGGCTCACAGCCGGATCCTGCATAAACCCAGGGGGAAGAAGAGAAAGGACTCATCTCTCTAAAACAAGTGAGGCATAGGTCATGAGATGTCCGTAACCATGGACACGACTATACGTATAGATCGATCAACTCTGCAGAGTGTGTACACATGTACCCACAAGATCACCATCATCTACGATGTACAACGCCTAGGCTGACAACGGGCTATCACCCGACTCGGAACGATACCATCCTGCCACTCAGCCCTGGGGCTCCCCGGCGCACCGGCAAACTGAGACTGGGAGACGCAGCACCTGGCCACCGTGGTACTGTGCATCTAGGATGGTACGAGTCTCAACACCGGCACCACCCACCCTTATCACCTAACAACCTGGCAGTAATGGCATCGCCCAAACCGATTGACATCCGCACCCCGCCCATTCAGGGACGAGTGGTGTGCACGAAAGGCTCATGGTTCCATTTTCCCTTGCTATTTCAGATCCTAGGTGGGATCAGATAGGTCATCTCCACAATCGGGGTACTCCCCCGTGCCATCACAACACCTCTGTCCCGGGGCTCTCCCCGGGATCTCCTCAGAACACAAGTACCCTCCACAGGTACCTCACGTGGGGATGCCCAGGTCGCACCCCCGACAAGACTCGTCCCACGGACTCGTTGTAGGACCTGTCTGATTGACTCAACCCTCACCACACACCCAAGACACACGCCAAGATCTCCCCAAGTTGTTATCATTATAACGGCACATAGTGCCTAGCCACTCACCAACAATCCTCCACTCAGCATCACATCATAGACATAATGCGAAGTAGAAGTAAGCAGCGAGCAAGTAAGTAAAGCAAGTGTATATCCTAGCAGCGGGTGTGCAGGGGTAAGGTTGCGACAAGGTAAAGGCTTTCCAAGCAAATCTACCATGCAACCTATCAGTTTAATTGCAAAAAGTAAAGCACTAGCCTCTATGTATATGCATGTCTATTAGGATTCTACGAGGTTGGGTGGGATGTGGCACCTGTTCATTTAGATCCATAATCATCCATATCTGGTTGTTGCTCGTGTCTCCTGCTTCCAACGGATCACTGGTACGATCAACATCGCCCTCGATGCAACTACCTCGATAGAGCGACAAACAAGAAAGAAAGCAATCAATCTCTAACCAAGATCCAAATTAAAAGGCATCGACACAAAAAGAGCAGCTAACAACAAAAGACACCAAAAGACTTAGCCCTCGCAGTGGTTGTCTGCTTTCCTCAGACTCAAAAGGATCAAGAGTGGTTGTCTGTTAAGCACAAGCTCGAGTCACGACCCCGAGATAGCCACACTCCCCGGGTTGATAGTGTCAACCTGTATGGCTTCAAGAGAAAGGGCCTAGACTCTAGCTTAACTTAAACATACACCACGACTTGTGGTCTCTCGATCCGAGTGTCATGAGAATTGACAGGAACCGAAAAGGTTGCAAGTAGGGGAGAAGACAACTACAATAGGGGTCAGCCTTTGTAGGCTTATACCCCACAAGTCACAACTAAAGAAAGAACGAACAACACAAGATGCAAGAGATGTGACTTGGTCCCACAACACTTCGGCTTATACGCCACAGAAATTAGCGCAAGCAAAAGAGAATGGGACAAAAGAAACAGGGGAAGGGTTGGCTAGGATGTCCATATCACGTCCTTGGTAAGGATAGTTTTCTGACGGTCGATCGAGTCACCTCGCATGGTTCCAAGGACATGGCATAGACCACATCTTTGCTAACCAAAAGAGAGGTTGGAAACGGGGAATACAGAAAAAGGGAAGTGGTCTACTTCTCCCAATCCACACGCCATGGCAAAAGGCAAGGCATTGGAAAGGAGCAACACACAAGAGAACACACAACACCCAATTCCACTTGTAGAGTACCACTACCTACGTGCACTAAATGCACCTAGACACCCCTAAGGCCTTAGCGGTGTGGTTGTCACCGCAAGAACCTAAGAAGTAACATGGTCTAAAATAGGTACAAGCATACAAGGGGCTTGAGCACGAAAGAGCCAAAAGAGAGGAGAGGAGAGGAGAAAAGGGATTCACCTTCCTTTGATCCACTCGCCATTATATTTGACGGAAATCGAAGGAAAAGAACCAAGCGAGCGATAAATAAACACCAAAGGGAAATGACAAGCGAAACGAGATTGGTTCCTCGACACTTCGATCACATGTCATCGCAATGGACATGAATCGAAGTTGGAACAAAAGGGGCTCAATCCACGTCTTACTAGATCGACGAGGATCGATAAGAGAGGAACAATCTCCGCATTCTCTCGACCAACACGCCATGGGAACAGACGAGGTTGATGGAATGGGGACACTAGCGTCGTGCAACTAAAACGGCACAAAGCAATCCCTCAGGTTCTTAGCAGTGCGGTTGTCACTGCAAGAACCAAAGAGATGCTATGGTCAAGGTGGCACAAGCATACGAGGCGAGTAGAAAGAAAAGAAGGAAGGAAGGTAGAGCCCAATGGCCATGGCGAGGCACTCGCGACCATGAACTTCACCTACAGGAGTTAGCTTCCATCGCTCCACAATTGTTCTCCCCTAGATCGTCTCCCACTAGACTAGGTCCCAAAAGACTCACCGTGCGCGGGTGATATCCACACCGTATTGAGTCCATAGTGGTGGTTCTAGGGGACGACTAGCGTCGTTAACTATCGTAGAACTATGAAGCTAACCAAAACACGAGGGACTGGATCATGCTCAGTGTTACAATCATGGCGAGATGACCCCGCGATCGTAATGTTCAAACAAGACGCGCCCTCGGCCGGCTCAAAGGCTCGGTCCATAGAAACAAACAAAACACCACAACACAATAACGAAACTGGAGTAGCACAATCCCCATAGCAAGAGATAGATAGATAGAGACCGACACGAAGGCACGACACAAACATAGATAGATAAATATCAAGTGTAGATAACAGTGTGATATGTATGAACAAGTATGAATAGAAAAGGTTTTTGTCGGCATCATGGACGACATCAGCGAGTTCCAAGGACTCGACCTTAACGGGCAGATCGACGGTGGGTTGCTGCAAGGGGGCTGACGGAGCGTCCGAGACGAGCACAGACACACCTCCCTGCAACAGAGAAGACCACGACACGAAGGCCGGACAGAATGGCAAGTAGGCAGGGGGCGTTGGAGCTTTGCCAATCGACGCAACAGGTTCACGGCTTCCATGCGATGGTGAAGAACGCGGCACGAAGGCCGGTCTCAGACAAGAACACTAACACAAGGAGAAAGGAGCTAGCTTTGGCGCTGGGAGCTCACTAGGGTGCATGGGCTTGCAGCGCTGACGACGAGGAAGGGCGAGGCTGGGGCTGGCTGTTGCGTGCCAACACGGCCAACTGCCAGCCGTGGCCGACTATGGCTGGCCGAGTGCTCGTTGCTGCTGTTCGGACGAGGCAGCAAGCAGTCGGGAGGCGTCGGAGCTCGGACGGATAGCGCTACAGAGCCAAGGCTTCGTTGTAGCAGTGAAGAACGTGGCGCGAAGGCCAACTCAGAGAAGTTCAATGAAGGGAAAGGTGGAAACTTTGGTGCTGCATAGGCTCACTGGTGCACGGACGGTGTGTTGGTGCAGCAGGGCAACGAGGTCGGTAGATCTTAATCTCTGGTCCAACGTGCAGCGAGCTGGGGTCAAGCAGCTTGGGGTCAGGGTTCAGGGCGACGTTGTGGTCCTGGCGCGCGGCGAGGATAGTCGAGGCGGACCGAGGCCGGCTCGACCGCAACACTGCTCAGTGAGGGTGTTCCGCTGCGCTCAGCGCGAGGTGCAGCGGAGGCGAAGTCCCAGCGTGGTCTGGCCAGGCACGAGCCCGCGACCGGCTTTGCCACGACCATGGTGTCGGCGTCCAACAAGGCGACGTTAGGGTGGCGGCCTCAGGCGGAGTGGCTGACTCGCAAGCTCGAGGGAGAAGACGACGACTTGATGGGGAGCTCGGGTGGAGGGGGGGAGCAACTGCCGACGGCAAGCGCAGGCACTCGGCGGCTAGCCGTGGCGGGCCACGGCTTCTCCATAGATGACCGCAGTCGTGGGCGACGTTGTGGACGCGACATTGAGGACGACGACGGGTACCAAGCGGCGTGGCGGTACGGTTCGGCACGGTCGACGTCGAGGACAATAGAGGTCGGCTCGACGACGCGTCGTCGTCGCGGTGCCAGGCTTGACGTGGCGAGGTCAGCGTCTCGCGGCTCCAGACGTGTCAGTGGCCGGCAAATCGCGGCTCTGGGCGGCGCTGGTGCTGCAGGTGGCGAGCGGCGTCGAGGGAGAGGGAGACCAAGCGAGGTTGGCGGGCGGAGCAACGGACGTGGAGGGCTCGCCTGGCGTCGTCATTGGAGGGCTCGGCAACAGCAGGAGGGAGGTGGTGGCGGCAGACGGGGAGGAAGGAGAGAAGGGGAGTGGCGACGGCGGCATTTATAGGAGCGACTGGATAGGGTTGCAGGGGAATATGACCATCCTCGTCGTCCGTGGTGGAGCATGGACCGCGGCGTGTATCCGGTGCTGGGGTACGGACGCCGAGATAGGTGTGCGGGGGCGCAGCGCCTGGGATGCGCGCGCTCGCCCTCCTGACGGTGGTGGCAGCTCAGGTCGGGAGCAGGAGCTCCCGTCCTAGGGTTTGGAGGGCGCGGGCGGCGCTTGGGCCAACTGGGGCAAGCAGGCCGCAGCGCTGGGCCAAGGGGAGAGAGGCGGGGCTAGGCTTTTCAACTGCGGAGTGGGCCGGTGCGGTTAATGGGCTGGGGTTGCGTGCGGGCTTGGGGGGGAGGGGAGAGGGAAGGTGGTCGGCTAGGCTGGGCCCGTGCGGGTTGGCAAGCTGGCGAGCTGGGCAACCGAATGAGAAGGAGAGGGGAGAACGAGTGGGCCGGCTAGGTAAGATGTGGACGGATCATGAAAAGGCTTTTCTCATTTATGCTTGAACTCAAGAGAGATTGGAAGGAGGTTCAAGAGAGGAATCAACAAGATCAGATACACATTTCCATGAAGGGTTTAAAATAAATCCAGAGATGGTTTTTGGTAGAGTCTGAGAGGAGGTTTGCTACGGGTTGTGCACTCCAACACGAAACACAACACAAAACTCAAACTAACTCAAGAACCAAGGCACTCATCTACAACCAAGTCTATATGTATGCAATGATATAACGATAACCTCCCCTAGATTACATGCTTGTTATGACCTATCAATTACATGCTTCACACATTGCATGAAAAAGTTTTTGAAAGCTCGGATTTTTGGTTGTTGGAAAACCCGGGTTGTTACACCAAGCGTGTCGCAAGAGAATCCTTGCTTGTTCCCCCGGTGTTCATCAACGTGTTAAGTGTGTTACCGCACATGTTTTTAGTTATGTGCATTGGATCAAGACAGTGATGTACACTCAAAAGTTGCCAGTAAGGTAGTTTCTAGAAGATTGATTTTTTCTTCCAGATACTATCGGTTGGCGCTGCTACTGCCCCGTCCCCCTTCCCAAGGACAACATTTGTGAGTTTGCTTAATTGTTGAAGCAGCTGTTTCCCGTCTCGATACTTTGGAGGTCCACGCTTCTCAGTAGTCCCATTAAAATCTTTGGTATTCCTACGGTAAGGGTGATCATGACATAGGAACCTACGGTGTCCCATGTAGACCATCTTCCTGTTTTCTGGTAGATGTGTAGCATCAGTCTCGTCCAAGCACTTGACACACCCAGTGTATCCTTTTGTCTTCTCTCCAGACAAGGAACCTCGCCCTGGTAGGTCGGTGATTGTAGCGATAAGTACAGCCTTTACCGTGACATGTTCTTTTTTGTACTCATCCCAGACATCCTTCACACCCGTCTCTCACATCTGTAGTAGTTCATCGATCACTGGTTGTTGAAGCACATCAATATCATTACCAGGTTGTCTTGGTTCTTGGATTAGTAATGGCATCTGGACGTATGACTGTTTCATACAAAGCCAGGGTGGAAGGTTGTATATACATAGCGTCACTGGCCAAGTGCTATGATTGGTTCTCACCTGGTCAAACGGGTTCATCCCATCCGTGCTCAAAGCAAACCACAGATGCCTTACCTCTCCACCGATGTTCTTATAGAACATAGTGTTGATAGTCCTCCAGTCCGACCCATCAGCGGGGTGTCTCATCATTGAATCTTTCTTTCGCTCTTCGTCATGCCAACGCAACAGCTTGGTTGACTTCTCATTTGCAAACAACCTATGCACTCGTGGATCTATAGAAAAATACCACACAAACTTTACTGGCCCTCCTCTGGTCTTGCTTCCATCATTTGATGGCCCTTGCTTGTATCGGGGAGTTTTACACTTGGGACATGCATCCAAGTCTTTGTATTTCTCTCCACGGTACAATATGCAGTCGTTGAAACACGCGTGGATTTTCTCAACCTCGAGGCCAATTGGGCAAATCATTTGCTTCGCAAGGTAAGTCTTTTCTACTAACTCGGCCTCCGGGAACAGTTTATGTAGTATAACTAACAAGTTATCGAAGCTTTTATCACTCAACCCATTCGTTGATTTGAACTCCAATAGCATGATGTTGCCTTCCAGTTTGCTTATTGGGCAGCACAGAAACAATGGTGTTTTTGCATCCTTTCTCATCATCTCTAGTTTTTTTCAACTGTGGAGCACTAAGAAATCCCCCATGCACATCATGTAGAAGCTGTGAAATGCCATCATTTTCCTCAGTGTCGTCAGCTAATGTATTCATAAATACATCATCATTGGTAGGCATATGTTCTGTGTACTCATGAACAGACAATAATGCATTCAGGGATACACTAGGCATGGGCACATCATCATTAACATTTTGACCAACCTCCCCATGCAAAGTCCAAATCGTGTAGTTTCTCATGAACCCCCTTGTGATCAAGTGCAAACGTATATGCTCCACGTCGCCCCATTTTCTCGTATTCTTGCAGTCTTTGCATGGACAGAATACAAGATGTGAGTCCCCAGCATTGGCTCTAGCTCTCTTGATGAAATCGTCGATGCCCGTCAAGTACCGTGGGTCTATATGTGATAGATCGTACATCCACCCTCGAGCCATGTCTGCACTGATAAAATGGACAGAGAAGAGAAAATATAGGAACATATTAATAGGAGCATTTTTTAACAATATTCTTTTCTTTATAATTTGAATTTGGTCACGCTATAAAAAGTGAGACAACAAAATAGGTGGATGCATGGAGTATTAAATGCATGCATGCATGGAGTATTAAATGTAAGTAATAAATACCGAATCTATTCCACATCCCATCAAATCTTTAATACATGCATGGAGTATTAAATGTAAGTAATAAATATAACTAATTACAATTTTTATCCATAATTTTCGAGACGAATCTTTCGAACCTAGATACTCAATGATTATACAATAATTATCCAATAAAAACAAAGTGCTACAATTTTTCTAAATACTTTTGGATCTAAAAGGTACAAAAAATTGACATAAATTGCAACATCTCTCGTCTTGATCATGAAAACTAGCATAGCTCTAAACTATAGATTTACACACAAAAACAATGTAAACCAACAATTCTAAAGAATTATGCTTGTTACTAACCAAGAGCAAGAAGATATGAGGATCCAAGAGTGAAGAGGAGCCAACAATGGAGTTCAAGAAATCCACCAGCCGCAACAATGGAGAGAGGAGCTCCTGTTCACGCACTGTTGGGGAAGAGGAGGGAGAGGAGCTCGTGTGCTCTATACTGTACAACTTTTCACTGCCGGTTGGAGCCACGAACCGGCAGTGAAACACCACATCACTGCCGGTTGGTGGCTTGAACCGACAGTGATAGGGTCGAGAGGCATCACTGCCAGTTCAAGCCACGAACCGGCAGTGATGTGGTGTTTCACTGCCAGTTCGGCCTCTGCCCCCAATAATTGGGGGCTTGACAGAGAAAGAATCGGCAGTGAAGAGGCATCACTGCCGGCCCAGTGAAGAGGCATCACTGCCGGCCCAAACAAAACCGGCAGTGATGAGCCGACAGTGATTGTCGTTTCTGTAGTAGTGAGATACATGACTCTTCATATGCTAAGAATTTTTGTTCTAAGCTATTCACATTCTAGACTTCATATTCTAATACCCTCCTACAGTTTTAACCGGAGAGGAGCGAACATTAAGACTGAACCAGAAGTTGATGAAGATAACAGTTTGGCAAACCCTTGATGAATATGTCAGTATAATCAGCTCTAAGGGCCACACCCTCCAAAAACAATGGAGGTCAATCTCCATGTGTTTGGTCCTTTGGTGATGAATTGGATTTGTGTATAAATACACCCAAAAGTTGTCGAATCTAGCAAGCTTTAGCAACTCTCTTATATTTGACCTCAGGACTGGACTGTGAGACAGTGTGTTGGAGTTTGGACGACCATGATATAAATTTATTGCCAAGAAACACACAATATCCCGAAGTGGAGTGGCGGGTGTCCGAACAACCTGCCCAATCGGCATCCGAGTAAACAACCAAATCATGTGACTAGCTGCAGGAGAGAGTAAGACCATACTCCATGGTGCCTTTAATATACCATAGAATGCGTTTGATGAGAGCAAAGTGAGACTCATGTGGTTCATGCATATACAAGCAAACCTATTGAATGGCATGATAAATATCAAAGCGTGTGTCTCAAATATTGTAAAGCTCTAGCAAAAGAATGATATATATAGTAGGACTAGCAACTGGTGCTCCATCTTGGACGGACAACATGGAATGAACCTCAATTGGTGTTTGGCACGGATTACATGCTAACATATTGGCCTTGTCTAAGATTTCAGTAACATATTTGGCTTGAGAAAGGAACATGATTGTAGATGACCACTGTGCAGAAACACCAAAGAAGTAATAAAGACTACCAAGATCAGTCATAGAATATTCTTGTTGTAGGGAGCCAATAATGTCTTGAAGAAGATGTTGAGATGAAGTCGCCAATATGATGTCATCCACATATAATAGAAGGTATGCCACATCTGCCTCATGGGTATATATGAAGAGCGAGTTGTCACATTGAGAGGCCTAAAAAACAATTGAGGTAATGAACACTTGGAGGCGGCTATACCAAGTACACACGTCTTGTTTGAGACCATAGAGAGCCTTGTTGAGCTTGCACACATAATTTGGATGAGTTGGATCAATAAACCCAGGAGGATGTTGGCAATAATCAATTTCATTAAGAGTACCAAGCAAGAATGTATTTGTGATGTCCAATTGATGAATAGGACAATGATTGGAGACAATGACTAATAATATCATGTGAATGGTGGCGGTCTTGACCCTGATTGAAGGTTTCATCATAATCAATATTGTGCTATTGAGGGAATCCTTGCACAACCCAATGAGCCTTGTATCGAGCCAAAGACCTATCAACATTGTGCTTGTGACAATATAGCCATTTGTCTGAAACAATATTAGCATATGTGGTGGTAGCGACACAAGATCCCAAGTTTGATTAGCAACGAGAGAACAATATTCCTTCTTTCATAGCATGCTTCCAATTCAGACCAAAAAGAACATTATGATATGTCTCTGTAAGTGAGTAGTTGATATTTGCGGAAAGGTTGAGGTGTTGTCGTGGTTGGCTGGTGCCTGACTTGCCAATGGGTTGCATGGCATACATTGACAGTGGGAGGGACATGCACAATAAATGCTTTGGATGAGAGCAGAGCAACTGGGATGACGGTCGTGGTTTAACCTTACGATGCTAGTAATGGCACCAGTGGAGCCATAAGAGGTGGTTGTCATTGTGTGTACACCTGTGTAATCGGAGGCTGATGGGGGGGTGTCAAGCAGGGTCCCTCGACTATTTACAAGTGAGTTTGGGCCGACTCTTGGCTCGAAACATCCGCGGGAGGGGTGTTGTGCCTAGCCCCTACCCTTATCGCGAAGGGATGGAAGCCATGCCTCGTACTGACTCTTGTTAGTGACCATCTCCTGGGGCGTGCACTGCACATGTCGCGACCGGAGCCATTGGCTGGGGAGCCAGTGCGAGTGTAGGTAGAGCACCAAGAGAGCCATGTACGACTAGAGATGCAGCCAAACTAGTGCTCTGCATGACCACTGAGGGCGTGTTTGGTAGCATTTATGTGGTCGGCTCAGCCCAGGAACATGTCCCAGGCCAACCAACACCCGGATAATGGGGTGCAACCCCTTTGTTTGGTTTACATGTACCAAACTCAGCAGGCCCAAATGAGACGATGTTTGGTTTCTAGTCCGTAGCCTAGCTGAGGACCAACAAACCCCAACTGCCACTTTGAGATTGTGTTTGGCATTGGGTAGATTCAACCTAGCCTAATGAGAGCAAGAAAATATGAAATAGAATATAGGAATGAGCACAAGTGCAAATTAATTATACACAGATTTTCATTACACCAAGACAAATTCTTGAGCATTAGTATCTTACTAATTGTCCTTAGACATAACACTGATCCATCATTAACAATCATAGTCGCTTCTAGATTAGATCAACAACACAAAATCACATTGAAATAAGTAAACAACAATTAGCATTTCCTATTTCGAAATGAACAGACATGAAAAAGTACAAGGATTGGATTACACAATACAAGTGCACATGGAAGCAACTACTGAACTAAGCAATGTCATCATTGGCCAAAGTACTTCACTTGAAAGTGTGGAACAAGGATAACCTGAACCAGAGAACCAAAACCACCAACAAAAGAGTCACACTGACCACATTCTTGCATCAACTGCACTTTGCTGCAAACCAACAACCTCAACCAAAGACCACACACCAGCACTAACAGGGCAGTAATGGCCAGATTCTTCCAAGAACCTTGCTTACCATCAATAAGAGGAGGGATTAGATGGTAACTGTGATTACCATCAATAGGTGAAGAAGGGAAAGCAGTTGGTCTAGCAAAATATGCATTGAACTCTATAACTATATGTTCATAGTTAGAGTACTTCTTGTATTTAACATTCTTGAATCCAAGCACTTGATCACTACACTCATGCCATGTCATGTAAATCTCAGGTCTATTGCCATGAAAAAACACATAGGAAGGGCCCATTTTCTGAAATAGAACATGTATGGCCTCAACTTTTGAAATAGGTTTCTTTGGTTCATGTAAGAAAGTCATTTGTGTCTGCCATCCAAATGAAAATAACAAACCAGTAGAACATAACATGTCATGTGGCTGCCATGGAACCCTATTGTGCATATCCACTCACTACCATGAGGCATTAGTAGGTAGAAGGTGTTGTTGCTAAGGAAAGGATGTACACAAGTAGGGCTCGATGATAGTCATGAAAGATAATCAAAACCCATATAAACAAGGCAGACACTTTAATCTGTAATTGTTTGCATCATAGACCATACATATTTCCAATAGTTTCCCCTAATAAAAAAGAAACAAAAAACAATTCATAAACAAGAGAAGCATGAACATATGATCTAAAAAAGCTTTGTCCATGGGACAAAGCCATGCATCTGGAGTACCATAGTTTATGATCTATGGTGCTAGCACTGTATGGTTGAGTTTCATGGCCAAAGACCAAGCTACATGCACTAATAGCACCAGTCAGATGAAAGGACTGAGGTTGTCCATGAGTGTGGAACTTGAAGATCCACTACTACATAATTTATTTTGCATAACACATGGAAATTATTAACCATTGCGGTCAAACCTATAAATCGTCACGGTTAATGTTGGGATTAACCGTGGCGGTCATTTTTTATTAACCGAGGTGATCACATTCAACCAACTCGCAAAATATATTAATCGAGGCGGTTACTTGTACAAGGTCCGTCTGGCAAAATAGGACTATTTACGATGGTGGTTGCCTAAAAGAGGCCCGCCTCGGTTAAAAGGCCGAGCCCAAAAGAAATGCCACTCAATCCGAACCGATCACAACACATATATATGTAAATGAAAACCCTAACTCGCTCTCTCTCTTTCTCATGATCCGCCACTGTCTCCATCTCCCGTGAGATCAAAAAAAAATCTCCCTCTCCCGTCTCCATCTCCCTCACTCCAGTCTCTCTCTCTCTCTCCCATCTTGATGCCGACGTGAGGCGCGGCGGCGACATCGACGACACTCGGCGGCGGTGCATGTGTGGCATCGCTCCCCTCGCCCAGGCTCCTCCACCGGCCTCCTCCAAGCTCCTTAATTGGTGGCCGACACGCGTGGTGGAGACCGGATCCGGTGGCGTGGTGGCTGGATCCGGCTTCCCCGCGATGGATCCAGCCAAGACGACGTGGTGAGGCAAGGAGGGCGTGAGGCGGCATCGTGGATGTCACAAGGCGGGTCGCGGCGGCGTGGGCGTGGCGGCACTCCTCCATGGTCGAGTCGCTTCCTTCTCTAAGCCCCCCCTCCCCTCCACCACCACCTTCGACGGCAGCCACGTGAGGGCGGTGCGGGCCGCGCGAGGACGGCGCGTCCGCAACGCGAGCGACACGAGGCCACGCGAGGGCGGCGCATGAGCGCACGGCGGCGGATCTAGGGCCGCGCGAGGACGGCGCGACCGCGCGGGCGGCGACAAAGGCTGCATGATTGTGTCGGCGGGGCTGCGCGACGGGCCAGCAGCCTAGATCCAGCCCTAACCGGGTCTGGATCTGGGCTTTTTTTGTTTTTTTATTTGATTAACTGTGGCGGTCACTTCCAACCGCCACCATTAATATTCGATTAACCGTGACCTTTGATCCGTGACGGTGGGGTTCACCGCCACGGTTAATCATTTTTGACCGCCACAGTTAATCATTTTTGTAGTAGCGATCTATGGTTATGCAACCAAATTTTTTATCCCAAATTCCTCATCAATGAACAATATCTGCAACATCATAACAACAACAAGGACAACACATGCTAGAATTAAAAGTTTGGCCTCAACATGAGAATTTGGTACTTCAATTCATGAAAGTTTAGTCATTGGTGGTTGGACAAGTATTATTTAATTCCAAATAGACTATAAAGAAATAGCAACCCAAAATCAAGGCTGCCATGAAACCCATCTGTCTAGAGAATGGATGGTTCGGATCAGTGTCGGATCTAGAAATATAGGTGAGGAGGGGCTTAATCTTCTTATTTTTTACACTTAGCCTCTCCTTCTAAGCTACAATGGCTATAAGTTTGTAGCATGGGCTTATGAGGGGCTCCATGCTTCTGGCAGCGGTAAGGGGTGGGGGGGGGGGGGGTCGAGCCCCGGTAGCCCCGGTGTTGCATCTGCCCCGGTGTTGCCACCTCATTTTGTTATTCAAAGTTTGCATCATAGGCCATATCAGAACCCACGGTAGGCACCAACATATGGAAAGAAAACCAATAAAGCTAATAAATGATACACATGATAGTTTGTTACAATAACAAATAAGGTTTTAAATGAGGTACATGCTGGCCTTTGACACATATAGTTAGCCACCCACTAACCCAAAAGGATAGGTGTTAGTCAACCAAGTAACCTGCACAAAAGCCTACAATAAAGTGTTTCCAACTGTAGTCAAAAGAAGAGAGAGTGGGTGAGGAAGGTGAAGGAACTATACATCTCAATAATCAACCCCATATTGTCGGCCATGGGTGGAAGGAGGATTCACGACAGTGGAGTGGAGCAACGGTGCGACGGGGAAGAGGAGGTGGCGGGGGAGAAGAAGAGTTAGGGAGAGGGAGAGGAGCAATACCTAGCTAATACTATGTGAGAATGATAATGGTGGCCTTAAGTTTTCATTCATTGAAGCCTCTTTCTAGGGGCTCTGCCCCTCCTGCTTACTCAAAAAAAAACAAGAGATTTACAATACAAGATACATGACTCTTCATATGCTAGGACATTTCATTCTAAGGTATTCACATTCTAGACTTGTCATATTCTAATAATTAGGATGCCAAATTGTAATCACTACTTACTATCAGGTTTGTAATTGAAACCTGATATTTCCTTTTGTCCAGGGTTCATGTCAGTTTGTCTATTGGTATTTGGAATTCGGATGAATGTCTTCTGAATCTTCTTCAATAGTTTGTGCAACACTTTCTGTCTTTGAGACTGTGAAGTGAGGCCACAAGGAAGCAACTAACAGCCTGTTCGCTTGACTTTTCAGCCGGCTTAAATCCAGCCAGAACAGTGTTTTTCTTTCACAAGAAATCAGTCAGCAGTGCATAATCCTGTCAGAACAGTGCATAATCCTGTCAAACGAACATGCTGTAACTTGTAACAACAAACAACAATAGAGCCATTCGTACCCGAGCAAATTGGTGCTGGCTAAATCAGTAGTTTTCATATAATAATGAGTTAGTTTTCTATCTAGTGCCAGTGGAGGCAAACGTCAAGGCAAGTTCTACTTCTGCGAATCATTAGTTGGTGCTACGTCAGATTTCCATTGAATGCATATCTTCTCGAATCTCTACAGAAAATTGAAGCATTGTTTGTTCCAATTGATGTTGTCATGTCCTTGTCAGTGTATTGTACATGTTTCACCTTTCACGTCGTTCTCGGTCAAAGTTAGTAGCCTGAAACCAGAACTTGTATCCAATAGCAGGCTGCAGGCCCAACTCTTATTTGTATATAATCCATTGAATTGAAACAGTCCAACGAAGCAGCTATCATCTCCTTTTCTCCTGTCACTGTAACGAATAAGAACAGAGAAAGTGAGGGATTTAGCCCGACGCCCGCAAACTGTGCATCTAGATCAAACAAGAGCAATTTTTTTTCAGAGTACCTTTGATAAAAATTCCAAGCCAACATAGTGTATTTGATCTCTCTGAAGTCAACTATAGGTTGGGGGTATATGTACGTAGCCACATTTATATCTTCTGGAAGTGGACCAACAACAAGATGTGTTTGCAAGATTAGTCGTTTGTCTGAGCTGTTGCCAGACCTTCAGATGCCAAGTTGGAGAGACTTTCTCGTTACTAGCTGAAAGATTTGTTTGGAAGAAGCAACGTTGGAATGAAGATAAAAACACAGTAGCGCACCTAACATTTAGAGAATGTTATAATCTTCAGTATTATTCTGTTCGTTCGTCTACCTTTTTTGTTAGCATTACTACTTCTTCCGTATCCATTGACTGCATGGGTATGGCAAATGAATCATGGGTCAGCTACTGAGGAGCACATTCAGTTTGAGTACGGTTTAAAAAGATGAAAAGTTGTTGAAAAAAATCCTGTAGCACTTTTCGTTTGTATTTGACAATTAGCGTTCAATCATGGACTAATTAGACTTAAAAGATTCATTTCGCAAAGTTAAATAAACTGTGCAATTAGTTTTTGATTTCGTCTATATTTAGTACTCATATACCGCAAGTTTGATGTGACAGAGAATCTTCTTTTTACATAGTGCCAAAGTTTGAACGCTGACATCTCTGACCTGATCTGCTACGTTCAGACTTAGTAGTTGAGAGAAAAGTCCACTTTTCAACGTTCAACGCCATTTATTTTTCTTTGAAAAATATGTTTATATACTCATCTGATATTCGATTATCAGTTGACGTTCGCCGGCCCAGATATACATATAAATAAACCGATGCTCTGTGTTAATTTGCAGCTCCACTCCACCTCCACCTCCACCAATCCAACCAGCCATTGGCCACTGCAAAGCAAGATACTTTTAACAATGGGCTACTCGAAGCTGATTGCCCTCTTAGTACTTGTCCCGGCTCTTGTAGCCGTCGTCCATATCCCAATCCTCCCAATGGCCGACGCAGCGAACTCCAACCTGTTCCGGGACTACATCGGCGCCATCTTCAACGGCGTCAAGTTCACCGACGTTCCCATCAACCCGAGAGTCCGGTTCGACTTCATCATGTCCTTCGTCATCGACTACACCACCGCCACGGAGCCGCCCACCCCGACCAACGGGCAGTTCAACATCTTCTGGCAGAACTCGGTGCTGACGGCCTCCGCGGTGGCCGCCATCAAGCAGAGCAACCCGAACGTACGGGTGGCCATCAGCCTCGGCGGCGCCACCGTGAACAACCGGCCGGTGTTCTTCAACATCACCTCCGTGGACTCGTGGGTGCAGAACGCCGTGTCCTCCCTGACGGGCATCGTCCAGGAGTACGGCCTGGACGGCATCGACATCGACTACGAGCAGTTCCAGGCGGACCCGGCCACCTTCGCCAAGTGCATCGGCCTCCTGGTGACCACGCTCAAGAGCAGCGGCGTGATCAAGTTCGCGTCCATCGCGCCGTACGGCAACGCCGACGTGCAGCGCTATTACCAGGCCCTGTGGGCGAGCTACGGGAGCGTCATAGACTACGTCAACTTCCAGTTCTACGCGTATGGCGCCAGCACGACGGAGGCGCAGTACGTGGACTTCTTCGACCAGCAGCTCGTCAACTACCCCGGAGGCAACATCCTGGCCAGCTTCACCACGGCGCCCACCACGACGTCGGTGTCCATCAACACGTCGCTCAGCGCTTGCCAGACGCTGCAGTCGCAGGGCAAGCTCTACGGGATCTTCATCTGGGCCGCGGACCATTCCAGGAGCCAAGGGTTCAAGTACGACACACAAGCACAAGCACTGCTCGCCAACGCCCCTGCGGGCTACTAGATACTACAGTACTATATACGTACACTACTGTATAGGATAGACTACGGTACCTTCAATGCGTTTTGGTTCGGTTCGGTTGGATTTCGATTTTTTTTTGAGGTGTACACAGTATTATGCATGTATGTAATAAGACCGCAATTATTGGAGTGCGGGATATTTTTTTTAATGCTCCTGTTTTTATTGTAAAAATGAACCTTGCATTCCACAGGGCGTGAACTGTGGGGAGCTAGGCATGGATGCAGTCCTATTATTATTATAAATTAATAAATGGCGCATGTGCTCCTCGCAGTGTCCATTGTTCTGTAGAATTTGTGTCTACTATTCTAGTGAGAGAGGGAGAGAGACCGCTTTGTCAGCAGTGCTACATATCTGTTCTCCATTTCCAAAGTTGTGGTATCTATTCGTATTCCCATTGCTAAATAGCTGCTCTACCAGCCCTACTATGAGACCGTCTCTGTTTTGCTTGCTAGACAGGCTACCCATTTGTTCAGAATCGCTCTATGTTCAAAATATTTTTAGGTGTTCAGTTTTTATTTATCCCCTTCTTAATTTTCTCCGAGATTCATTTCTTGCCAGCTCCAAACTACTTGTCATGTTTCTGTTGACTATGTTGTATGATGGTTCTAGAAAGATCGACATGCATGCACAAAATATGAACACGCACGGGAACACCGGTGGCCTCGATAAAACTAGGCTGCAGCTGGAATTTGGTCTAACTTTGCAAGCATCATTTTAGTCTTACCCCCATCGTGATCTGTGAAGGTAGGCTTTGCAAGTCCTTTAGACCAGTCTCAATGCAATGTTTCATCTTCCGCTTTCCTAGTTTTATAAAACTTAACATGAAATGAGTCTCTCTTTCAGTGCATAGTTTCATACGAGTACCAATGTCTCTCTTTTCTTTCTCTCTTATCTCTACCATACATTTGTTTTGCATGCATCCCATAAAACTAAAGTCAGTCTCAACGAAGTTTCATCACAGTTTCATGAGCATTAAATATGTTGACGTGACACTATATTAATGAAGAGAGATGATGAGAGTTTCATGCACTACAGGAAAACCGTAATTGCCGAGTGTGGAATGATTTGCCGAGTGCCAAATATCGGACACTCGGCAAATTATTGATTTGACACAGGAGTCAAGGAGTCAAGGAATGCAAGATATTTGGGATTGCCGGTATATATGGGGAGATCAAAAGCAAGTGTGTTTAGATATTTAAAGGAAAGAGTCTGGAAACGAATACAAGGGTGGAAGGAAAAGTTGCTATCAAAGGCCGGTAAAGAAACTTTGATCAAGGCAGTGGCATAATCAATTCCCTCATATGCCATGTCAAGTTTCGATCTCACTAAATCTCTTTGTGATGAGATGGGCAAAATGATATGTAGGTACTGGTGGGCACAACAAGATAAAGAGAATAAAATGCATTGGGTCTCTTGGGATGAAATGTGTAGAAGGAAAGAGGAAGGTGGTCTTGGCTATAGAGACCTTCATCTCTTCAATTTGGCGATGTTAGCACGTCAGGGCTGGAGAATTTTACAAAATCCTGATTCATTATGCGCGCAGCTATTGAGAGCAAAGTATGGCACAAATGGCTCTTTTATGCAGGCTCGGGAAGGACCGGGTATATCGCATACTTGGCGTAGCATTGGACTCCAAGCATTGCGTAAGGGTCTGATTTGGCGGATTGGAGATGGAATGCATATTAAAATTTGGGAAGATCCATGGATACCAAATGGGATCACCAGGAGACCGATTACACCTAGGGGTCATACAATTTTGACATGGGTTGCAGACTTATTGCATCCAAACACGGGGAGATGGGATGAAGATCTGGTGCGTGATGTATTTTATTTGGGAGGAGGATGTGCGGTATATATTAGCAACACCGACCAATCCAGATCATGAGGATGTTTTATCTTGGCATTTTGATAATAAAGGACACTTTTCTGTAAAGTCGGCCTATCATGTGTTGAATGATGAGAAGCACAGGGAGAAAACTCGACAACAAGGAGAAGGGAGCAGTAGTGGCAATTCTTGGAACCAGAAAAATGCTATTTGGCGCAAAATTTGGAAACTTCAATGTCAGCCCGAAGTGCGACATTTTCTTTGGAGATTGGCGCGGAACAGTCTTGCACTCAAAATGAATATTCAGAGAAGGGGTGTGAAACTCGACACAAGATGCCCAGTGTGTCACCGATTGGATGAAGATGGAGGGCATTGTTTTTTAAAATGCAAGCTGGTGAGAAGATGTTGATCTAGTCTTTCACTTGAGTCTGCTCGTCAACGCTTGCTACTCAAGCAATCGGCATGGGAGGTGGTAACTGAAATATTGGCTTTGAAAGAAGAAGTTCGAATAAAAACTGTGCTACTTCTCTGGAAGTGGTGGAATATGAGAAATAATTTAAACAAAGGGAATAAGGGTCAGACTGGGGAGGAAGTTGCTGCATATGTGTTGAACCTGGTATTTGATCTAAGCAAGTTAGAGATGAAGGAGCCGATACGACAGATGACTGGGAGTGCTGGTTGGAAAGCTCCACCGCCTGGACAGCTCAAGATCAATTTAGATGGATCATTTATCCAGGAGACAATGCAAGGGAGTTGAGGTTTCATTTTCCGTGACCATGAGGGTGACGGCGTGCTTGCAGGAGGTCGTATGGGACCAATCCCGGATGCAATGACAGCTGAGGCAGTAGCATGTGCTCAGACATTACAAATGGCTGCAGATTATAGGATATCACACGTACAAATAGAGGTGGACTCAACAGGTCTTCAACAAGCCCTCCTATCATCCTCCATGGATCTCGCCACTTGTGGAATGGTGCTAAGTGACACCTGCTTTTTGCTTCGTGAGCAATTTGTATGTAGTAAAATTATTTCAATCCCTAGAGCATGTAATGGATTAGCGTATAATTTAGCCAAGTTTGCTATGAGTTGGGATCCGGGTAATTGCCATGTATGGGCAAACCCACTCCCAGAATTTGTAAACACTTTTATTGCTCGTGACAGTGTCGAGCTTATGTTTTCAATGACAGGGCCATAGAGCCAGGTTTGAATAAAAAAAAATAGGTAGCGACTGTCAACTCATTTGACTCGATCCGCCGCAAAAAGAAAGAGAGAGAGAGACTCCGCTGCAGACACCGGGTCTACGCTCCCCTTCCCGACCGACTGCCACCACCAGGCTCTGAAGGTCCTCGTAGGCGCTCCCCTCCCATCACTGATCCGGCGGCGTGATACCCGCCCCTTACCACTGCGCTCAAGCCATGGAGCGTCGCAGCAGACGCAGCTGCCCCGTGGCTGGTTGTAATGGCGGCGTTCCCCACCTCACCGGCGCTCCCCTTCCCCTCTCATCCACCGCGACGCCCTAGCTTCTTGGCGGCCGCCCCCCTGCCGCCCTATGGTCAGGCCCATCGGTGGATTGTAAAAGAATAGTGATGGAAGGAGACTCTAATGTGATTGCAGGTTGCTATCAGTTTTGGAAGTAGACTATGTGCTATCAGGCTATGTGCTTGCAAAAATATGTGTTGCAAACTGATTTGGAATTCTATTGTGAATGAAATGCAAAAAAGATGTTGGGTTACTGCAATTTCATATGGCTGCACAAAAGATGTTCTGGTCACTGCAATTTCATCAAGCTGCACAAAATGATGCATATTACTGGGAGCTCTTTTTGGCCGGTAACATTTGATCCACAAAACCAATACTATCTGAAAACCATCTGTCATACCAGACAGCTGCAGAGGGGACAATCTGTACCACTAGAATTCACCAATAACGCTATCTGTCATTGATCTCTGAAAAAAATTTCAACATAATGACCATGTATGATTTAGAGAAAACAATATCTTTGAAATATTACCCTCAATAGTTGAGAGAAACTATTGATAGTTGTGTATAGTTCAAAGATCCCTTCATCAGAGAAGCTATTGATGCCTATGTGTGATTCAGGCAAAGATGTATGGTTCAGGCATGCATTTGGTAGTGTTGCGCCTTCATCGACTAACACTTTTGTAGTCGCCGCCACCGCCCTCCGCCGTCCACCACCGCTGGTCCCCTTCCCCTTCGGTATCTCGTCGGGGATGGAAGTGAGTGCAGATCCGTTGATTTTAATAAGTTTCTTGAGTAGATCAAATCATTAGAGTTAGTGTCTCCATGCCAAAGTTCTTAGTATTGGAGTTTTATATCCTCTTCCTCTCCGACAACTTCGGCGTCACCATCTTCATCGACATGACGATATGAAGATTTTTGTTTTTGAATGGCGGCATCATGTGGAGATGATGTCGCCGTCATCGAATAATTTTCTTCAATCTTTTCTCCATTTTGTTGTGATTAGACCTTGCCACGATGAAAGACTAGAAAAAATAATTTTCAGATCAGTCTTCCTCATTCTTTGGTGATAGAAAAAAGAAGAATGAAGACACTAGAAAGAAGAAAAAGATCCTCAATTCAGGAATGTTGGTCGTCGTTCGTTGGCTAGTTGTTCTCAGATCATTTACCATCTTTTTACCTATGTGGTTCTCCATACTGCAGAAGCGATTAACAAGTGAAGTTTTGAGTTGTGCTATTCACAGCGTGGGCACTATATTTTGTAATGCAAAATGTTTGTAACGTATTGATGTACTCAGGTTTTATATATAAAATATCTTTATCTTACACAAAGAAAGACTAACTCTTTTGTAGTTTGTTGCTCCTAATCAGATAAAAGAGAATCAAATCGTCAAAGTATAATTGAAACTATTTGTAGTGAATACAATTACAGAGAATCTGATGTATTTTGAGTTGTCAGATACTTTGAATATCGTTCTTTCTCATTATCACACACCTTTGAACTATTTTCTTTTTGTTACCTCCTTTTTTTGTAAACTTGTGCCTCTTGTCAAGACAAGTTCTTCGTAGTTCAAGGTTTTTTTTCTACTCTTTTTTCTTTAGGCTTGTTGTACTCATCAATTCATTAGGCAGAGTAACGTTGGTGCGAGCGATGATGGGACCGATATGGTTGCTCGATGTCCCAAATGGAATAATTTGCGAGTCATATTTTTTATACCGAAGCATATCATCTTGTCTTGGATTCTCTATTATGTTTTGGCCTTGATTATCTTGTATTGTTCCACTGTGTGCTTCTCAGTGTCCATCTCACTTTAGGGCAAATTGTGTGGGACCTGATTTGATATTCAACAGAGAAAATGGATAGAACAGTAACAACAGAGAAGCAAGAGATGGTACCCAATCCACACCTATCAGGCTAGGATAGTAGCATTAGTTCCACATCTTTTTAATATAAATTTCTCTTGGGAGTACATCGGGTAGTGATTACCTGATGTCTGATCCATGATGTTAGATGGATCTTTTTTCTTTAGAGAGTGAGAATCAGGGAGATAATAACATGATGTGGTTGTTACTCATCTGACCGAACCTTTTTTGTTAGCGCAATGTGCTGTCCTGTAGGCAAAAGATTCAGAGCACCAATGCAAATTGAGAGCTATGAAAATACATAATGGAGCATCCATGTAAATTTAGATCTATGAAAATGCATCATGAGATTAGTCTGAACCTTTTGTCACCTAGATATAATAGCTGTCAGGCATAATATTAATACATTCATGTAAATTCAGAGCTCGGGGGATAATAAAGGGCTTTTGCTTATTGTACACTGACACTGCACATGCAGGTCATAATTTGATCTAATTTCGATTACAATGTGTGTAGCTTTGGATATAGGCACCCCCATTTTAGCCCTTAATAGGAAATCACATCATAGGCACGGAACTGAATTGCACTTACACAAGAACTACTACTACAAAGTAATATCAAAGCAGGAATATCTTTCTTCCATCGATGATACATATGTACACAAGAAAGATACTTTCTTCCATGGATGTACACAAGAACTACTACAAAGCAATATCTTTCTTCCATGGATGATACTTTCATGCGATGGTGCTGCAGTCAAGAACATGGAGCACATACTTTTCTCCTTGATTATTGATTTCTTCCACATGGTCTTACAAAGTGTAAGTACATATGTGAAGGAAATTAGAAATTTGCATAAGAAAAAAATGGAGAATATAGCACACCAAGGAGGGTAGGATAGGGTACCTATCAGTGGTGGACATGGAGTACATGGAGGTTCTTGGTTGGACAATGAAGCAGAGCGGATGACGAAATCGTAGTTCACCAAGGGCGGTGGCTTTGGGCCGGCTGCCATCAACAACTTTGTCACTACCCAACCATGGTTGGTGTTGATGATGTTGAGGAGGCTAGCTTAGACCTGATCCAACAATACAACCGGGCAGAGTAAGAAGGGAGGACGGCCACCGCAGGCATGGTCCTCAGCCCTATGCAGAACACCACGCCTCGTGGTGGCACATTGCGACTAAAACTCCTTTGCTACTACTAGATATAAGAACTGA
Source organism: Microstegium vimineum (assembly GCA_022036555.1). Classification (NCBI taxonomy): domain Eukaryota; kingdom Viridiplantae; phylum Streptophyta; class Magnoliopsida; order Poales; family Poaceae; genus Microstegium; species Microstegium vimineum. Next base: position 29,891,193 of record CM039124.1, on the reverse strand, counting down.
GAAAAAATATCCAATAATCTCGCCATGTGTATTGAGAGGCTCCAACATGCACCATTTGAGATCAGATCAAGATGGACAGAGAGGAGGGGCCAGGAACTTGGACTTGAGGATGGCGGCGAGGTACTCGACGACGACGACGATGTGTAGACTTGGTATTAGGGGAGGTATGTGCTTGTTGGCGGGCTGGTGATGAGGGTGGCCTCGAGCCGGTGATTCCGGCTTGGTCCCAGCTACGACGGATCCACGCACACAGGCAATGGCACCCGACCGTCGTATCCGTGTCGAGATTGGGTGCACAGGAGGTGAAGCGGGGGAGAGGAAGAGGCAACGAAGCGGGGCGATGGAGCGGGTGAAGTTGAAGGCGGAGGGAGCGAGGCGGCGTGGGCGTGGGCGATGGAGCGGGTGAGGCAGCGAGGCGTATCGGTGCGGGTGGGGTGATTTTTTTTCTCTCGTTTTTTTTCTTTCTTAATATTCGGTAGAGATAAGATCGCTTTTGATCACATGAATGGAGAAGCTAGTATACATATGGAGCAGGGAGGGCCCATGTGAACAGTAATTGGAGGTTTTTGCTGGCCTCCAATCCTTTAAGTGCATGTGCGCATGCATCTCCCAATCGATCATGCACAATAATCACCAAATTACATACACATGCATGAATGATGCAAATCATGGCAAATAGTAGTATACTAGTAGTAACGAAATCAAGCCCTGCTAACAAATCATAGAGCCCCGGCTCTGTCACCATCATTATCGAGCCCTGACGACAATAATAATTAATAATTAATTAATAACGGCTTCTTCTTCTTCTTAGATGTATCTTGATCCATCGATTAAGTACGTTACTAGTACATGATGAGAAATCGAAATCGAAATCGATCGATCGACGATCAATCAATCATGACGACGAGACCTTGTATGTGGCGCCGTCAGGGAACCTGTAGGTGGTCTCGTCGACTGGCGACACCTTAGGCACGTGGATGGGGAGCACGTCGATCTCCGGCGTCCACGGGTTCCCCTCCTCGCCGCCGTCCACCGTGCGGAGCGCCTTCCAGACGGCGCTGTTGCACTTGAAGCCGGACCCGAAGGCGATCTGCCAGACGCGGTCCCCTTTCCGGATCCGTCCCTTGGCCTCGCAGTAGGCGAGCTCGTACCAGAGCGAGCTGCTGGAGGTGTTGCCGAAGCGGCAGAGCGTCATCCGCGAGGGCTCCATGTCCCACGCGCTGAGCTTGAGGCTGCGCTCCAGCTCGTCCAGCACGCCGCGGCCGCCGGCGTGGATGCAGAAGTGTTCGAAGGCGAGCTTGAAGTCCGGCAGGTAGGCGCGCACGTTGGCGCGGAAGACGCGGTTGAGCACGACGGTGGCCAGGAACCGGAGCTGCTCCGACATGGGCAGCACGAGGGGCCCCAGCGTGGTGATGTTGGTGCGCAGGGCCTCGCCGGCCACCACCATGAGCTCCTTGGACAGGGAGACGCCGACGCAGCCCACGTCGTCCTCCTCCTGCGTCACGCAGCCGAAGCTCTGGTCGTGCGCGCCACGGTGGGTGCGCACGGTGTGGATCAGCTGGTACTTGGCGCGCCGGCGGTCGGACCCGCGGTTGGAGAGCAGGATGGCGGCGCCGCCCACGCGGAACAGCGTGTTGGTCACCAGCATCGGCCGGTTGTTGCCCATGTAGGCGTTCAGGGTGATGTTCTCCGTGCTCACCACAAGCGCGTACGTGTCCGGGTGAACCTGCATGCCATGCATCGCCCAGATTAATTTTTAAGGGATCGATCGATTAGCAAGAATTAATAATTAATATATGACCGTGGTCAAACATATAGCCCCTGCCCCTGCACAGCTAGCATGCTGCTGTAACTAGCTATCAGGCGCGGCAGTCGAGCACACATGATTTGCCTGAAGGGCCTGCCCCTTGTCAGACTACTCCCGCTAGCAGAGCTTGCCATTTCACAGATGCATGCATACAGTACGCACCAGTGACTGACTGATCGATTTTTAATAACCGCGGTAATTAATCTACATACTACGGACGGAGAGCTGGGGCCCGGACTAGGGGGGCAGCAGCAACTGAACCAGGCAGAGTGCTGCATGCTGAAGCAGTAGTATGAGTTGTTATTGCTGTCGCTGCGACGACGATCGACGATGGTTGTTATATACTGACGAGGACGACCGATCGAACCACGCACCGTACCGGCACATGGTTGCGAAAAAACAAACTCCCTGCCTGCCTGCCTGCATATGTGCCCTCCGTTACAATGCAAACACATTATTCATGTATGTGCTGTTATAATCTTGCGTGTACGTGCTCGGTCTGTGGAAAGTACTATACCAATTATATTGACCCCACTCGTACATGCATGGAGCCACAAAATAGGTATTTTCAGTTCTTTACTAGCTTTCACGGTTTGCGTGTGTTTTTTTTTAAGGAACATCATCCACACATATATATGACCACTGCCGTTTTTTTTTTGGATAAACGACCACTGCCGTTAGAACGATGATATTGCTATATGGAGTATGTAGTACTACTACATGTGTGCCCAAGTTTTCATGACATAGTGATCTCTTCAATTTTATTGTGATTTTCTTAATAAAAAATTAGGTACCGATCAAAGTCTTATACATTATACATATATATATATATATATATACACATAGTACCCTATGGATCCCCAAACTTTAATCATACAGAACGGTTGAGTTACTACTGTACATAGTGAACCAATCGACACAACACAACTGAGATTCTTAATTTAATTTAGATTAGATGGACATAACAATTAATCATTTCTTGTTGTTGTTGATGTTGTTGTTGCTGCTGCTACTACTACTTTTGGAGCAAGTTTTGTCTGGGAGCAAGTACGTGCAATTACTTGATCTATTTGGTTGAGCCAAAAATGATTTGATTTTTGACAAAAGGAGGATCTCTTTCCTAATTCCATGTTATTTTCAGGGCCGTCTATTGGACACGCTACGCTTTTGGTCCATCCTTAAGAAGGATCGAGAACGACAAGGCCAACTATAGAGTGGGCATGCCGTATTTCGATACAGACTGTATTAATGGAGATCTTCGCCAAGTGGGTGGTTGTGTTATTAATAGGCTTAGTGATTAGTTTGGTACACAAGTTTATTTATGTTTTTTCTACATTTTGAGGGCGTGATTTCTTTTTTCAGTCGGAGACTGGGTTTGTAAAAGTGGATGGTAACAACATCTCCAAGAGTATCCAAAATTTTCTTTCTAAAAATAAAATAATTTTGTAACTCCTAAAAAGTATTGGCAGTGATCGGATAAAGATCATCATCTTCAAAAGTTTCTAATAATTTACTCCTAAAATATAGACAATTTAGCATTAGAAATCCTATATTAGTTCTAAGTTATCGTAACCACTTAAATATTCTTTCTCTTTTGTACATTCACACCACCTTTTCTTTATTCTTTTCACGCTCTTCCACCTCTAGATCATCCGACAACACATGGAGGGGGGGGGGGATACGTATGACTCGGAAGCGCATAATTTTATCTTTATTCTTTCCACGTCCTTCCACCTTTAGATCGACCGACAAACTTATTAACACGTGAGTTGAGAGAAGATACGTGCGACTTAGAAGCGTATAATTTTGAAGGGAATATATATGGTAACTTTTCCAATTCAAAAAATTTGAGGAGAATGGATTACAAGTTGTTGAAGAGGTTTTTTTTCTCATCTATGTAAAAACGAATTAGAAAGGGATTTAGAAAACTTTTGGAGATACTCTTAAGTGCATAATTAACTTATGTGCCAGAATAAAAAGGTTCCTTTTTCAAACTACTACTACGTTTTTGAGCAATTATCACAATTTATTCAACAAGGGACTTTTTGAGTTGTTGATGTCAATCGTTTTAAAGTTCCAATGTATATATGTTGATTTTTTATACTTAGAATTGATAAGGTACGGTGGTTTGTGTGAAAAAATAGATTCATAATAACGTTCGCTTGCTGTGTGTTATAAATTAATATGTTACAAAAAAAATAGTGGTAAATGCCATGTGTTTGAAGACTGCGTGTGGTGGACGACGAAATTTCTATTTTTTTTTTTGAAATGCAAAACATCAGCTTCTTGTGTGACCCCAGTGGGGGAGCATGTAACAAGATAAAGACCACTCCAAGGCAAATAGCAGTGCAATTTAGGCCCGTTTAGATGGAACCCAAAAACCAAAAATTTTCAAGATTCTCCGTCACATCGAATCTTGCGGCACATGTATGGAGTACTAAACGTAGACGAAAAAAAAAACTAATTACACAGTTGATCGAGAAATTGCGAGACGAAACTTTCGAACCTAATTAGTCCATAATTGGACAATTTTTACCAAAAAACAACGAAAGTGATACAGTAGCCAAAAGACAAATTTTTTTGATCTACACGCGCCCTTATGGAAATAAACAGGAATTGGAAGTAGTTTCCCAAGTGCAGCCAGATCCAAATGCATGTAGTATGAAACAGGGGCAAGGCCGGGCTGAAGGGACCTACGCGTTGGCGCTCTTGTCGTCTGTGCTCTGCTGCCTTCCTGGCATGATCTATCGTAGTCAGCTACCCTATTAAATTATGGGTTCAGAAGAAGTAAAGGACCCGACAGCGATCCATCGGCCATCGATCAGAGATGCCGGCCAGTACTGCATGAGATGTCTTGTACAGTAGTGTAGGTCGTGCCAATGCATGCATTACTACTAACCTGATCTCCCGTAGCTAGTTTTATTTTAAAATAAAACAAAGATGCATGCTTGTGTACGTGTTCAATTCTTGGGAAAATAGGGTAAAATAATCTACTCTACGTACTTGGCAACCATGTGCACACATAAATAATCTGCAAAACCAGCCTGGAAGCAGAACACTACTGTACTCATTGAGCACATGCAGTAATAAACTTGAGCCGTGCCTGAACGTCTCGTGCACATGCATGCAGTAATAGTTGACGTATAGTAATAAATAAAGTAAAGCACGCGATGCAGTAGGTATATATAGCTGGTTGTGCTGAAACTTTTAGTTTGTCTACTTTTCATTTCTTTGGTAATTTTATACTGCGTGCAAACAATTTACTACTAGTCAAGGTCAATAGTAAAATGATTATGATTAATAGTACAGTAGATTATTCTGAAAACTAAATACTCCTACTCTACTAGAGTGCGAGTTATTGCTTGTAGTACGTACACATCAGAATTAATAATTAAAGCAATATATGTATAAACTTTGGCCGGCCTCGGGTATCGTGCATGCATGCATGTATCGGCCGGGTGCCGTAGGAGGAGTACTACTACGCTACTAGCTACCTATTCACTCTACTGACGACGCATGCATGCATGCATATGCATATACTGTGGAGCATCAGCACACAGTACTTGCCTAGTGTGCATGTGGTGGTATGGTATCGTAGAATAGTATATACCTGGAGCAGTCGCTTTGCTAGGTCGATGGCGATGATTCCTGCGCTGCACCCCATCCCGCTGAGGTTGTGGCTGACGACGTCGTGTCGCATCCCGTAGCGGTTGACGATGAGCGATGTGAAGGACGGCGTGGGGCTGAGCAGGCTGGAGTTGAAGATGAGCACGCCGATGTCGCGGGGGCCCACCCCCGCCCTGCTGAGGATGTCGTCGACGACGCCGAAGATGACGGCGTGCGACTCCTCCCTCGCCGTGCGGAGGCACATGTCGACGGGCACGCTGATCAGCGACGCCGGGAAGTGGGTCTGCTCCCCGAGCCCCGACCGCTCCAGCATCCGCTTCTGGAACGCCATGCTCTCCTCGCTGAACCGACCGCACCGCCCGAAGTGGGCGATCGTCTTGGCGCGGGACGCCTCGTGCGACGCGCCCGCGACGTACCCGGACAGCTCCACCAGGTACACGTGGCGCGGACGGGACACCGCGTACGCCCACGCAGCCGTCGCCGCCGCCCAGCACGCCACCGCCACCGCCGCAGGGCTCAGACCAGCCACGTTCAGGTCGAGCAGCAGCAGCACCGGCGACAGCTTCTGCGGGGCCACAAAGGCGACGACGGCAAGGAGGAGGAGGAGGAGCGGGATGGCGTGGCGGCTCATCACCACCACCTTGTTGGTGGCCTGAGTCGTCGCCGACGTTGGGGCACCCGCACCCATCGTCACCTCCCTACTACCGGCCATTATATTATATATACTCCAAGAAGGAAGAAAGGACAGCAATGGCGCGCGATCGATCGATCTCGATGGTCGATGGTGGATGGAGGAGTGCGATCGAGCGAGGCATAGCGGAGAGCGGATTTATAGGGCTGATCGATGCATGGAGGAGGGGGTTAATGGCAAGCAGCAGCTGGTAGGTGATGGGCCGGGCCGCCGCGGGAGGAGGGGCCGCAGTGCCAAGCTGCCAGCGCAATAACTGCGGCGGTGCATGTACTGCTACAGTACCACAGTACGTGTAGCCATATGAACAGTAGAGCCTGCAGCGCCATTGCTCTCAGTCTCAGCTGCATGTAGTAAACCCATGTGTGTACCGTCTTGAGCACCCAGTACTTCTCCTACCAGTTGCAAGGAGAGATAGAGAGATGAAAAACGACTAGTAGTAGGTGGCAGTGAATTCATTCATTGTTCAGTGCACAAGTAGGGGACTGGAATTCAATTCCTGTCCTCTCCCAGGTCACCTCATTTGTACTACCACGTTACCACCGCTGCTCAGCTCCATCATCAACATGTTTGCTGGTGCAGCCAGTGTCGTTATTTTTTCTATAGCCAGGCTTTAATTAGCACAGGGTTAAGGCATGTTTTGTGCTTTAATTAGTTTGAGCGGGCGGCCTCATTTTCTTTGGTCCTACAGGCTACCGGCTACATGAACTTAACTGAATTGAAGCTGATGTAGACATGCATGCAGGTTTGTGTAATTTTTTCCTTTACTTCAAATATATACACTACTACAGAATCGGCAATCACTGCCGGCCCATCATTGCCGGTTGTATTTGGGCCGACAGTGATGCCTCTTCACTGCCGGTTCTGTCTCTGATAGACCCCCAATTATCGGGGGCTGAGGCAGAACCGACAGTGAATTTCAATATCACTTCCGGTTCGTGGCTTGAATCGGCAGTGATGTCTCTATGCCGTATCACTGCCGGTTCAAGCCACGAACCGGCAGTGATAAGGCGATTCACTGCCAGTTTGTGGCTTGAACCGGTAGTGATACGGCTAGGTTTTTATTTAAGCAGACACTGGCGCGCTCCGAAATGTTCAGACGAGCGCCAGTGCCCACTCAGCCGCCGCAGCACGCCGCCTCCGCTCCACGCCGCCGCCGTCGCCGCGTGAAGGCCGCAGGAGGACGGCGCTCCACGCCACCGTCCTCGCCACGGTGAAGGCCGCAGGAGGACAGACCTTCCTCCACGACGCCTGTCCACCTCCCTCCACGGTACCATGGTGTTCGACGAAATGTCTATTTGAGATGTTATTTGATATGTTATATAAAATTTAATATGAATAATATATAGATTTGATAGATAGATAGATAGGTAGAGAGGGATAGATAATCTTAGTATATGCTATTTGATATGTGATATGAAATTTAATATAGATATAGATAGATAGGTAGAGATAGATAGAGAGATAGATAGAGAGAGATAGATAATCTTAGTATATGCTATTTGATATGTGATATGAAATTTAATATAGATATAGATAGATAGAGAGATAGATAGATAGATAGATGAAATATAATATGAGTATATGTGATTTAATATATAGATGACTGGACGTCGTAATCTCCCACCACCGGAGGAAATTGGTCGGAATGGTTATTGTACTTGGATGGGTTTCGATCCGGTATTCCCGGTAGCCCCACGGAATTTTCCAAACATAGTAAGTTAATCAAAATATGTTTCATATGTACGACTAGATCATCCAAGTTATTAATTAACATGTCTTACATGTAATGTAGATGATTGATCCAGTTGTTTGGCTTAAATCAACACTCGCCTATTTTGGGGTTGACAATGTGAATGTTCAGATTAATTATGTAAACAATGGTCCAGAACTCCAATGTTGTATTTTATTTTCAATTACCGTTAGGATGGGTCATGGTCGTGGTCATGGTAGTGGTCGTGGCCGCGGTGGTGTTGGCGGGCGCAATGTGTTACAAATCTCAGAGGTGTGAATACAGACAAGCCAGCGGGGTATTGCTATTAAGTATGCCGTCTATGCTTGTGCTGTCACGCTCTCAAGAAATGGGATCACACTTCCTACTCTGTCTTCAGTGAAGATTGAAGTTATTAATCGCAACATGTATCCTGATATTCGGGGTTTATGTACACGAATGACTCAGAACTCGCCAAAGGTAAGTTTAAGACTCATAACTTATACCTAGATTTGTTGTTATATGTTGTTAATATTGCTCTCATAATTAATCCTATACTTATAGGTAGAGGAGTATGACATGACCTACGCAGGATGTAGTTTTGAAGCCATTCTGAACCAAGTAATGGATGTATTGGGTTATGACTGGCAATATGCTGATGAAGAGCCAACACTAACTACTGCAGGCTTTCAAGCAAAGTTGATTGCGACTAAGAAGGGAAACCCACCAACTACTCGACCACCGTTAAACGTAGTTAGTACACCATGTGTTCGTAAGTGTGAAGCAACAGAGAGTGTACTATTTAATACGTTGTTGTTCATCGATGAGATTATTGGTTACAAGATAGGTGACTTACACTTCTCCGATTTGGTAGTACTAAATCGTTGAACTATTGTAATGTACAATAAGTTTAAGACACATCTATGAATTTCTGTAATATAAATGTTGATGATTTCTGTAATATAATGTTGATGGTTTCTGTAATAAATGTAAATTATAAAAATTAAATCACTGTCGGATCACTTAGAACCGACAGTGATATCATACATTCACTGTCGGTTGGTTAAATGAACCGGTAGTGATGGCTCAAGCATCACTGCCGGTTTGGCATAACCGACAGTGATGGCTTGGCCTCATCACTGCCGAATTGCCAGTGCCGGTTTAAAAACCGCCACTGAAGGGGGGTTTTGAACCGACACTGTTTTGATGTTCTGTAGTAGTGATACCTCGTGTGTGTAAGTACATCAATAGTTAATACGATCATCTGTTGACGTCTAAACATTTGTATGGAACTGATTATTATACGTAGTGCTGATGGATATTGCATTCTGAGCTATGTACAACAGTACTCCTTCTGTATCCATATATTAGTTGTTGTTTTGGAAAACAATTTAAGTTAAAGAATATAAAACATGAATAAATTTGAAGTTGTTGAGTTTAGAAAAATAAAAATTATATCAACAAATTTATCTTAGATTTGTTTTAAAAAATAATTTAATAAAAATATACATATATTATATTTTAATAAATATATGGAGGGAGTACATACGCCGGTCCAAACGGAAGGCTGCACTCTTGCTCTGTCTTGAGCTTCAGGCTGGCGTTTTTACTTTTCACACGGCCTAGGGATGGAGTAGTACTAGCTGGGTAGCACATGCGCTAAACAAGGCCTTCAATTGCACAGCAGAATTTGTTGACACACACTCTCTCTATGTTGCCATTATAGATGCATACGCACTCCCTTCGTATCGTAAGTAGATGATGTTTTGAACAGTGACACGGTCTTCCAAACACAACTTTGACATCTTATTTTTATAAAAATATTTATGGAATAACGATATATGTATACTTTAATGAAAATATTTTTCAAGACAAAAAAAAACTAACTCACTTTAACGCTTGCAACAAATGCTTAGCAAGAGGCGGCGCAACGGAGCGCCCCCCTCTGTGCTAGTATATATACGAGCAGAGACACGGGGGCTAGGGTGTCTCAAATAGTTAGCTAGTATTTGGCTAGCTAGATCTGAGGTGACGGAAAAATACTATAAGAGAGAATAGTCACTAGCGACGAGCAAATAGCTAGTCTATTTCACATTTTCCAAGAATATGTGAGAGGAGCATTTGGGTCCAGTGATATAAAACAATCTTTGTTCTTGTCTCTCACCTCCACATCAGCTCACCAAATAGGTATATAGTACTAGCTTTTACTATTATGGATGCCCTAATGTTGTGTATCTTTTAGTACTATTCTTTATTATTTTTTCTACTAGTCACTAAATATTACTAATAAACAAGCTTTACTGATTAATTTTAGATTGCTTTTCTCATCTCTCGATTATCTAATGTTAAGTGGCTAAATAAAATAAAATATGTGATGTACATTATTGATCTAAGAAAAATGCCTCTTCAATTCTTATCTTCAGTTTAGTTATTTACTTCCTCCATCCTATAATATAGTGCTAACCAAAAAATTAAGACAACTTAAGAGAATTCTTAAATTGTGTAAACTCATAGATTTAACTCAATAAAGATGCTCAATTAAGATATATCTTCTCAAACTACAATACCGTTTTTTAGAAATTTTTGTTAAATCTAAGCATTGAAACCATGTGGAATGCAAATATTTTAGCACAAAATTTGAAATGCATAATACACTATATATTCCAGGATGGATGGAGTAGCATTTATCTAAGATGAAAAAATTAAAGATGATTTTTTATAGTTTTTTTAATCGGTAAAAAATCCACAATTTTTTGAGCCGACATCAAGATTTAGCAAGGACACTATATATTTTTTGTTGACGCTTAGTGAGCGTCGGCCCCCTATATGTGAATCCTGGCTCCGCCCCTGTATATACATACTATACTTATTATTAGGGCTCGTTTAGATGTAGTAGATAAAGTTTGTAGGTGTCATATGGGATGTTATGTGAGGTGTCGCATAGAGTATTTGATCGGATACTAACAAATTACATAATCCATTCCTAAACCACGAGACAAATTTATTAAGTTAATTAATCCATCATTAATACATGTGTTACTGTAGCAGTTGGTGTATAATTATGGACTAATTAGTCTTAAAAGATTCGTCTCGCAATTTATATGTAAATTGTACGATTAGTTATTTTTTATCTACATTCAATGATCTATGCAAGTGTCTAAATATTTGATGTGATACGGTGTAAAGTTTTTGACAGGTAACTGAACTTGGCCTTACTAGCATAAGTTTATAAGTTAAAATTAGCCCTATTTTTTTTATTAAATTTTCATAATTTTCTCCATAACATTAGTTAAACTAGAGATACTTTGAATTTTCAAGATTGATAATGACTTACTCCCTTTGTATGGCAAAGGATTGAAAATTTACAGCAGGCTGTGTTATAGGTTCCTCCATCTCCGCACTGTTTGCTTGGCAGATGAAATAATTACTCATACCATACTAGTCTCTCCTACTAAGTGTTTGGATCCGGGGCTAAAGTTTAGACCGTGTCACATTGAATATTTGGAAGGACTAAACATGAACTAATTATAAAACTAATTACACATGAGTGGATTAATTAGCGAGACAAAACTATTAATCCTAATTAATCTATCATTAGCAAATGGTTACTCTGTAGCATCACATTGTCAAATTATGGATTAATTAGATTTAATAGATTCATTTCACAAATTAGACTCAATCTGTGTAATGAGTTTTGTAATTAGTCTATATTTAATATTCTAAATTGGTGTCTAAATATATGATGTGACATGTCTAAAGTTTAGACACAGGGAAACAAACACCCACATAGCCTGGAATTCCAAAATCGCATTCTTTCTCGGATACGGGATGAAGACTAGGATTACATACTTTTGCGAACGGAGGTATTATAATTTAAAATTTTAGTTTAACTAGAGATATTTTAATTTTTCAAGATTGTTAATGACTTATAATTTAAAATAGAGGGAGTATAAGATTGTGTGGATGTCTCGGTTTATTTACAAACAAAAAAAAAACCCAATTTACTTATGGCAGCCACACTTAAGACGTAACAAAGTTTGGCTAAGAACCAAACACAAATTTGGCCCTTATTTAGATGCAAAATGTTTTGGAAAAACGATATATATTATATCACTTTTGTTTGAATTTGGTAATTATTGTTCTATCATGAAGTAACTAGAGTTAAAAGATTCGTTTTGCAACTTACAGAAAAATGTGCAATTAGTTAATTTTTATTAATATTTAATGTTTCACATATGTTAAAGATTTGATATGACGAAAAATTTTATAAAGTTTTGAAATTTTGAAGACGACATCTAAAAAGGGGTTGCTATTACTGCCGAGCTAGGTACGGGATCGGAGAGAGACGACCAAACGAAACGGCAGCTTTCTGCCGGTGTCCGTTACGGGATTGGACACGAAAACCTTCAATGGTGCGAGAGGTAGCTCTTGCTCAATCGGCATAGTAGTATTTATGTTCTCCTTTTGCTACAAGTACTAGTCATAGTGACCATGCATGCATATTAATTAGTATATATTGTGCGCACATACGCGCGTACTACTACTTCCTCCATATATAATTTAAAAGTTATTTTGGACAAACTTTGAATTAAATTGGAAGTATAAATCATAATAACTTTTAAATTGTTGAGATTAAAAATGTAAAAATTATATAAATAGATTTGTTTTAAAAAATACTTTTATAAAAATATACCTATATCATTATTCTATAAATATTATTATAAAACAAAAGATTAAAATTATGTTAATTTAAAAGAACATGTCGCTGTTCTAAAGGACTTCTAAATCATATACTACGGAAAGAGTACAAACTAGAGTCATCACACCGCTTCAATGCGCCATTGAGGAAATAGATGTCAAGTATAGAGTGTCTATGACTCCGGATTTGAATCATCCAGCCCTTATTTATAGTGTCGCTCGACCCTACTGATAACTCAACAAACCTATTGGATGATTGCCATTTGATGTCCCTTCCGATAAATACTCCCTCCATTCGTGAAAGAATAGATTTTCAAAGTTGTCTTGAGTTAAATTTTTTAGACTTTGAAAAACTTTCTAGAAAAAATATTAAAAATTATGGTATCAAACTAGTATCATTAGATTTAATACAAAATATATTTTTACATAGTACTTATTTTAAGTCGTAGATATTGTTATATTTTTCTATAAAGTTAGTTAAAGTTATAAAAATTTAACTGACACGGATTCTAAGAATTAATTCTTTTGAGTATACACTGTATCCGCTGGGACGCCCCGCAATCCATCTGTGTATTGTTGGCGCCTTGGTAGTTTCGTCCTCTCCAATCTCCATGTAGATAACCATAACCAGCTGTCGTAATCTATCTAATATTTCATTAATTCACATACCTTGCCATGGAGTTACACTACATATTTGCTAGCTACACTACTAGAAACTAGAATTTCCATTTGCATGTAAAAACTAATAGGAAAATTTGAATACCGATGGAGAAATATTTTTCTAACGGTGTACCAAGGAATCCACATGGCTTGCTCAATACAGTAGTAGAGAATATACTTTTATTTCAGAGTTGTGGATCCGGATGGACAAGGAGCTCGTCGCCCTCCCAAATCCGGCTAGCAGTGGATCCAGCGGCACAAGGCCAGCAAGCCTAGATCCTGGTTCTTGCTCGGTTAGGGTGTCTTTTTTATTTTTTAATTCATTTTTGGAGGTAGGAAAAAACAACCACCTCCATTACTTATGATTAACCGAGGTCTTTCATTGGAGGCGGTTGGGGTTGCCCGCCTCTAAAAAATCAAAAGTGCCCGACTCGGGGGCACCCACCGCCGCCTGCCCGGAGCCGCCCTCCGCGCGTCCTCTTCGGCCGCCGTCGCCGCCTCGGCGGCGACGGCCAGCGGCGGCCCCAAAAGGTTCCCCGTCCGCGCCTCCCTAGGCCTCCTGTGCCTCCTCCATCCCCCTTCTTCTCCGGTACCGGTGGTCCCTGGGCAGAGGCACGGCCGTTCCGGCCCCTCCTCGACTGGATTCGTTCCCTCCGTGCCAGGACCTGGCCCTTCCGCGTCCGGATCGACCGGCGGAAGGTCTAGGGCGGCGATGGGGCCGGCGGCCACCGGGAGGAGGCGTGACCGATCCGGTCCTCCTCCACTGGATGAGCGATTCGCCCGTCGGTGCTGCGAGGTGGTGACCTGCTCGGGTGGCGGCCGATCTGGCACGCACCTCGGTGGGCTAGGCGACGCGGACGACGACACCGTTCTCTCCACGATTGATGGATGGACGGACGGTGGCCGGCGTACCTACACCGGTGGAGGGGTCTGGCGGCGGCGAGCCGATCTGGGTATCTCAGGCCTGGATCCGCCGGCTGCTGCCTCGTGTTGCCCCTTCTCGGTGCGAGTGGTGCTCCGACGATGCGGACTCGGGCGGGCGTTTGCCTTGGGTCGGGGACTTTCCCCAGACGGCGGCTTGGGGTCGATCTGGACCCCCGGGCACCGGATGGGGATGATAGTGTTAACACCGGCCATCTCGACAAGCCGTCCAACCCGCCCTCCCACAGACCACGTCGCTCCCAGGCGACCCGTAAATCGGCTCTGACGTCAACATCAAAGGACATCGTCGTCCCCTATTTTTCTGCTGCCTCACTGTAGCTGGTGAAGACCCTGTCGATCATCTCCAACATCTTCGTATATAGGTTCGACTTGGATGTGCCTTGCAGGATATTGGAATACGGAAAACCCTGCCTGGCGGTGCTGGACCAGCGGCGATGACACAATCAACGTCATTTTCCCCCTTGGAGGCGTCGCTGAAGTTCCCTCTTCCTTTCGTTGATGATGGCGTCTGCGGACGTCATTTACCTTCTTGAAGACATCAACACAAGCACACCCGCTCCTAGCCATGCCTACACTGCAGCATTTGGGACTCAACTGTGGCGTCAAGAGCAAACCAAGGATGCCCTCTCGTCGATCAAATAGAGGGTAGAAGCATTTATCGTTTTGCTGTAATTGTCCTGGTCTTGTATAAGACTATGGCTTTTCTCTCTTTTGTTTTTCTATCTCTTTTTGTATTTGTTTGCTGTGTATATCCCCGGATGTAGAGGCCGAATATTGAATATCCTTTATCGAAAAAATAAATAAAGTTTTATGTAGTAGTGATTATAATTGCTTGAATACTTACCTGAATAAGTAGGCTATTGATTCCATCCTTGCTTCTTTTGTTGAGGAGGTGTAATAGTGACAATTTTAGCATCTCCAGTTAATTCTATAAATTGAATTCCTAGATACTCTCCAAATGTTGTTTGAGCATTGAGAGCATCTTGTATAGCATGACAATCCTGCTTGTAGCTGGCTAGTTGATCAAGCCAATCTAGTACAATGTCTAGCTTGGTTGATAGTGCACACACTTCTCTTGGAATTGCTTCGTTCTTATTGCATTGTTGAATATTGCTTTCAGGCCATCCTTGATTAGAGGTGATCTTGCTCATCATACATTTTGCTTTCCCTAGAGTAGTAGACATAAATGATCCTCTAGCAGTTGCATCAAGTTGATCATGAGTTCCCGGGGTTAACCCATAGTAGAATGCTTGCATAAGTAACCATTTTTTCATTCCATGGTGAGAATAATCTTGGATATATCATTCAAAATGTTAGCAGGCTTCTTGAATGGTTTCTTCTTGTTGCTGCTGAAAATTAGTAATCTTTCCTCTTAAGACATTGGTCTGCCTATATGGAAGAATCTCTCTAGAAAAGCATTTGAACACTTAACCCAAGTGTCAACATTGTCCTTGTTGGTGTATAACCACTGTGTCGCTCTTCCTTCTAGTGAGAATGGAAACAAACAAAGTAGTATCACATCTTGAGTAATGTCCTTAATGACGAATGTACTTGCCACCTCTAGAAAATCATGCAGATGATCATTTGTATCTTCTTGTGCTTTTCCATTAAATAGAGTAGCTTCCACCAGATTAATGAGACTTGGCTTGATTTTGATGTCAGTGTCTTCATTGATTTCAAGTGTGTTGGTCCAGTCAAACGTTCTCCATGCTTGAAGCAGAAAACTCTCGTAGTGACTGTTGAGGCATGGCTATAGAAACTGATATGGAGCTTCTCTCCTTGGTTGGATTGTTGATGATTTGATAATTGATGGATAGATCCAAACATATATATACCCTGTATATGATATAGATAAAAACAAGACAAGGGTAAGACTGCAAAAGAAAGTTTAATTATACTCTGAAGTGATAGTGTTAAATCTCTAACTAATTCCTCTATACCGTTTACCTCTGCTAAGCTGTGCGTGGAAACTTCCTAAGCTTATGGAACTCCCCGGATCCGGCACCAGAAATACTTGTTGACACTCCTAACGTTATCCTATGCTAAGCTGTCATCCCTACAACAACGCTGAGAGTATGGTATAAAACTATGCCCCTAAAAATATGATAATAGTTATCCGCAAGCGCACAGATAGAATACTGATGTAGCACTTCACCTAAAATAAGGTTCCAAGTATCGTTATTTATTTTATACCAAGGGAATTAGTAAATAGAGATGGTCTTCACTACACTAAGAATAAACTCTCTTATATAGGGGTGGTCAAAAGATAATGATATGGATAAGGATAAATAAAGCTAGTATTCTAGAGAACTCAACACATATAGCGACTAAAATAATAACAACTTAAAGATTAACTCTTGAATCACTTAACATTAACTAGCCAATAGCAAACCTTTCACTAATCACTCTCACTTATAATATTATTACTACGCATTCGATGACATAAGGAACATTATTCCAGAAAGAAAGATTGCAACAGAGTATGATCTCACTTAGCCACTTAGGAACTAGGTCCTGCTTAGACCTATAAACGGGAGGTGGACTATAAAGGATTCAATGGGTCTATATAAGTCACACCCAAAAGCTACCACATATTCCAAAATATAGGGTGCATCCACAGACAAAAACAGAGTATAAGCACCACGCCTACACTACGCTTGCCACTCACTATAGTACTATAAGTAAGAGCTGTACGATCTTATGCATGAACTTACAATAATAAACTATATCAAATGATTAACTAGAGCAAACTAAGAACATAGAAAACTTAAGCATAAATATATGAAGAACAATGTCTGAATAATGGGATAGATATAAACATTACCGATCTCCCGGATGGAAACTCTAGAATCCCAAAACACTGTGTTAGGTTAATGCTCAAACTCTAATTACTACTACTAGTCTAACTATCTTGGAGCTCCAATCTGGAAACTTGGCCTTCTCTTGACTTGATCTTGATCTCAACTCATGTCGAGGTAGAATTTGAATGAGCCTCACGAGATGAAACCAGATGCTCCAGGGGGTCATGGTCTAATTATATAGCTAGCCCTGCGGGATAAATGTCGTCTGTTGGATCAAACCAACTTAAACCAAGGTTGTAGATCGAAACCCTAGGAAACAAATAGAGTGGCACAACTGCTGGGGCCAAATGGGCCAGGGGGCCATCAGCCGACCCCTAGGGGGCCACTTCTCTGTTTCCTTCACTTCAGGTTTATTCCGGATCCTTCTAGAGTATTATTGAATATCCTTTCGTTCGAATTCCCGAATTATTACGTCGGAGGAGTAAATCCTTGCTGGTTTTCTTGTGAAGTCCCTGGAAAACATAGATTTCACAAAACTATGAAATTCTATCAGTTTAAGCCCTATATTCTATTTTGGTGATCACTTTTCATCCTTTCTCAGATTATATTGACGGTTTATGATAGATCGTAATGACTGTCAATAGCCAAGATAAAAGTTTGGCCGCCAATGCTAAAACCGGAGGCACGAAGAGACCAAATTAAAGTGTGTGCGCCAATGTTAAGTTTATTGCGCGTGATTAAATTTTCTTGTGAGTAATACATGCTCTACAAGATAAATTCTATGTTTCTATGTGTTTTCAACAAAACCAACAAGGTAATTAATATTTCTATGTATGTAAGACCACACACATCAGAGTTATGAAATTTCTGAGTTTTTATATTTTTTGTCTGACACCGACACGATAATCATGTAATTTCCGTCGGCGTGGCAGAAAATTGACAAATAAAATTCATCACCGACAGGTCAATCCCACTTTCCACTTTCCAGCAGTGCTAGGTCGCGGTGTAGTTAAAAAACTTTTATATACTATGTAAGTGGGTGTTTGGTTTGCCCCCTAAAGTTTAGTGTATCAACTAAAGTTTAGGGGACACTTTAGGGGGTGTTTGGTAGTTTAGGGTCTAAAATCATCTAAGTTTAGCTACTAAAGTTTAGGGAACAGTAACTAAACACCCTCTAAGTATATATCGTCATTCCTCTAGGGAGCGGCACGTACGTACCCACAACGAATTTGAGTTGTATGACGAAAGCGCACATCAGTATATGTGTGTGGGTTTTTCCTCAGCATTTCCTCCGGCGGGGCGGGAAGGATGGAATTACTCTTCCATTTCCACCGCCTTGGTCGAACAGCTTTCCACGTACTGCGTCGCCACATGCAATAAGCTACTACTACGTACGCGTGTACAAGCTGCATCTGCATGGCTCTGGACCACTAATAGTAATAGCTCACCAAACACCCAATGCAATGCAACTAGCATCTCTCTGATCTGATACGATACATTAATCATATCATATATATATGTTCGCAAAAAAAATCATATCATATGTATGCATATATAGCTAGATCCGAACAACTCATCATCCGTGCGTGCACCCACTGGCAACCTATAAGATATATGACTAATTTTCTCTAGTGTCAACAATGACTGTGCCAGCCTATATATCGTACTAGTACACCCGGGTCGGTCGGTGTTAACTGTGGCCCAATTCTTGACCTCAAAATTAAATGGGTTGCAATTGCAAATTAATTTGCGGCTAACTGATGACCTCAAATTTGCAGTGCGTTATGACTTATGAGCGACCGAGCGAGCAACGGTTGCACTGCTCGTGCTGCGTCTAACTGATGCGCACTCACTCTCAAACGTACAGATGTTATATAGATACCATAACGTTGTAGTACACCACAGATCTTATAAATTAGTATAATAATTATTATAACTCAAAACGACTATAGAATAAGTTATTTTATACCGACCGACCCGGGTGTACTAGTACGATATATATATAGACTACCACACTGCATGCACTCCGATGCATAGGATCGTACATGTCTAAAACAAAAAATTAAAAATAAAAATACTACAGGCTCTTTATCGCTGGCTTTGGAACTAAAAATAAAAGAAATTTTTTAAAAAATATGAAATTTCAAAATTATAATAAAAAATAAAAAAATAAAAATTCAAAAAAATAAAAATTTTAAAAAATAAAAAATAAAAAATGTCAAATCAATGAACATGTTAACACCGTATTTTGGCACGGCCATGTGCGCGCTTAGGGCCCCTAGCAAGCCTTTGAAGGAGGTATCCAAGATGGACCCAAAAGATCGACTAAGGAAATAAGAGTTCGTGGAGAGATCTTTCGGCCGATTTCAACAGCACGTACGCGACGATCTCGGTGATGGAGTGAATTGAGGCCCAAGTCATGTTTTGTTTCCTTATTGTTAGGACTTGTGTGACGGCCAGTTAGGGTACATGGTATTGTCTATAAATAGCGAGGTCTAGGGAATGAGAAAGACATCCAATCAATCAAATACACAACACTAGTACTTAGTTTTCGGCCTCCGACCATCCCTAGGAGTAGGAGTAGATTTCGGTGAACCTCCGACGGATTGGGCTATATCGACTAGATCGACCTCCGGTTTGCTTGTAAGTCTAGCCTTGGTTCATGTCTCGTTTGTACGGCTGTATTGTGTAACTCGTGCAAGTTCGGTATGAGCTAGTTATCGGTTTGAATCTATTATTCATGGGCTACATTGCTTCAATCTCACATGAATCGTGGCTTCAAGCTAGTTATTGGCTCTATTAGATTGACAATCTAATAGATTCATTAAGTTATCGATATTGTATGTTATGCCTTGTTTAATTTGTTGCTACAATATCATGCCTAATCTCAACTGATGGATTGGCCCGCGCTTTATTTTCTATCTAGATCTATTGTCTCCGATGTATTTACTTTCATACTTAGAGAGACGATAGATCTAAGATCATATCGGTTAATCCTTTGGTTGTGGTTGTCACATGTTGTGAGTTCGAGACATATATTCGGTTATTAGATTAGTTTGGGGGTTCTTGGATCTGATTCAACATACGTGGTACGACTGCATTTACCGGACCCCACTGCCACGTGTGTTGAGTCATGTCTGTCCAAACTTAGATCCGTCCGAGGCTAAATCTATGGATCTTGCTCAAGCTTCATGGATCCTATATCGGCTAACGTAGCTGATCTGGTTATGCTTCAATCATACGATGCATGTACTTTATCGCTTTAATCTATTAGATCTATTGAATGTACCAGACATGGCTTGGCTTGCTTACTTTTATGGCTGCATGGAAACATCCGAATGCTAGTAAATCGGTTAGGTTTTTGGGTTAATTGTCATCATGGCTGGATGAGAACACACCTCTGTTGATGATTAATCTTTATCTGATATGTTCGGTAGATTTAGTAGTTTGATGTCGATGATGTTATATGTGTCGCATCTTTACCTTATTCTTATCATATGATCGGCTAATCATGTACTTCATATTTGATATCCTGTAATAGTCGTTCATATATCATTATTGTGTATCATATTGCTCAGAGTTGACTCTTTAGTCAATATCCTATATCATCGGCTATATGAGAGCCGCACATTCATGGAACTGTCTGGCAACAACCGATATGTTCCATAATTTAACGTTTCATCTCCTTGTCAATTGCAGGTCAAATTGACTGGCACGCCTAAGATCAATCACCAAAGTGGCCTAAGCCGCTTTAGAGGTTTAGGAGATCAAGCTCTGCTGCTGCACGGTCTCCGTAGGCCTTACGCAGTGCTGACGCCAGAAGACCCCATTTTTGGCATCAACACATTTTGGCACGCTCGGTGGGACCACAATCGTCAAACATAGACAAAGGCAAAGCTAGAGTCTCACACCGAACCCAAGATGAGAGACTGAGGGCCCTCGGTCCGGACTCCCGAGTGACTGAGGAAGAATTTCAGGAAATCCTGCGAAGGATGGAGAGACAAAAGGCCTTGCTCGTCTTGGATGGGATAGTCGATCCACCTGGCGCCGAGTAGCTTCCTGCTGCTCAGTCCAGGTGGAGGCGTCAGAACGAAGAAGACAAAGAGAAGAAACCGCTAACAAAGCATTCTAGAGCTGTAGAGCCAATCGACGTGCATGAGAATTGCTCGTTCTTCGCATACTGCCTCGACAAGAATCTGGAGTTTCCTACCAGGGATAATTGTCCTGGGTGCAACGAACGGTTCGAGGAATACAGAAGGCTCCAAGATGACGGTCGATTCACTCGGGGACAAGTGGAATACAAGGAAACGAATAGGCATGTCATCAAAGATGGTGTTCGTGGTTAGCTCAGTACTGAGGTTGTCAGTAGAGACCGCGCTCAATCTCGACCAGGCCAGCCTAATGGGCACCAAGCATCTCAGGGTCCTAGAAGGCTAACCAAGACCCAAAAGAGGAGAGTTCGACGTTAGAGGGCTGACAGGCGGCGTCGCGATGCAGCAGGTCATGTTGCTAGCTTCTTCCTGCCTGTGGAGTTCAGGGAACCAGTGGACACCGAAGTCTATTTCGACTTTGATAAGTCGGAGTTTGGAGGGCAGGCTGGTGCGCTCACATGTGAATTCCAGGCAGTCTTCGGCAAGCCTACGAAGCATAGACACCTGAAGGCACTGTACATCCAAGGGTACATCAACGAGAGATTTGTTGGGAGGATACTAATCGATGGTGGTGCCTAAATCCACTTGATGCCAGCTCACATCATTCCAAAACTAGGGCTGGAGTCCGAGAAGCTCTTCGATAAAGATCTGGCACTTGGCGACTTCGGAGGGAGGAAATCCGAAGCCAATGGGGTTCTACAGGTGGAATTGACAGTTGGTAGCAAGACTTTGTTAACAACTTTCTTCGTTATTGATGGAGATGGTTCATACAATCTACTCTTATGTAGGGATTGGATTCATGGCAACTGTTGCATCCCGTCTACAATGCATCAGGTTGCAGTACAATGGCTAGATAATGACGAACTTGAGGTCATTCCGGCCGACGATTCAGTTTCCATAGAAACCATCGACCCTGCTCATTGGGATTTGGAAGATTATGCCTGTGATTGCTTTTCAGGCCGAAGGTTGCAAGGAGACCTCCTCACTGTCAATATGGTGTGTCAACAGCCGATCCGAGCAGTGGGCTTAAAAAGGGTGAAGTAGCGCATACCCCGATCGATGACGACGAGGGTAAGTGTTGGTATTTCTTATGACTATTGGATAAATCCACAAGCGCATAGATTATACCTAACACTTCACCCAGGAGTATTCCGGGGTATTGTAATTTATATTTTCCCAAGGGAAAGCTGGGCTAGAAATGATAATCAAAGAGAGATCCTAGAGGGTACCTCAACTTAGTACCAACTAGTATAGGGGGGTAAACGATATATGTGATAGGAAGGATTGATGAATGAACAAGCCAAGATAAATGATATCTTAGGATAACTAGTAAGTATAGCTAGGTGGGAGAACAACGAGATAGATAGGGACTCCTATGTAATTCACTTCTACTTTAGTGTACTTAGATAATTAATTAGTCTAAACACAATAGTATACCTCCTCAATACAAGTATGCTAGGCGAGAGGATAGATCAGTAGGAGAGCAAAACTCCTACCGGACCACGCTCTCTTTTTGTGGGGGCCTTACCTTTTAAGAACTTGCCTAAGAACACGTGGTGGAATACGAAGACTAGACAAGGATGTCACTCTCTTGCTAGCTACCACAAACAATCCGTGTAGCAAGCGGTAACCAAGGGTAAAATGATATATAAGCACCACACTTACATACAACTTACTACTTTAATTATGATCTATAACCAAAGCACCCTATAACAGACAATGATCGCATATGAGAAAGGCCACAAGGATCACAGACTATTAATGTAAAGGCTAGTAATAAGAAAAAGCACACAACAATACTATAACTAGTATAGTAATGCTCAAAGTAAATACTAAGTTAAGTAGAGGAAAAGTAATATATAAAGTAAAGTCTACAAAGAAGGAAAGATACAAGAGCTATACCAGACTTCCCAAAAGATGACTCCGGAAATCCCAAGCATAGCTCGACTCAACTATAACTCCCACACTAGACTAACTACTAAGAGAATTCTAAGTGATTGAGCTTATAGGCTTGTCCACCATGAGTGAAGAGGGGGGAGTGAGCCTCTATTAATAGTGAGAGGTGAGTAGGGGCTACTCCATCGCCACGTCATCGATTCAGGAGGCTTAAACTCTCCACCCTTGGATCCACCGCCTCTAAACCGCCTTATGATGGATGGTCTTGATATTCAACATGTGTTTACTATGTGGGGAGGTCACCAGGCGCAGCACCGACCTAGGGGGTATCGGTCGACCCCCCTATGGTAGGTGGGCCCTGCCCCCGAGCTTCTAGAACATGCCCCACTGGTCAGGGACCAAGTGGGGGGTGGTGCCCCCAGGTAGGGTATCGACCGACCCCCTATAGGGGTCTTGGGCCCACCTCAGTCTTCCAGAAGGTGTCCCCACTTGTCATGTGTCTTGGTTGGTTCTTTTGAGTTGTTGGGAGAAAGCACAAGTTGATCCAAGGGTTGAGGATCACTTGGGAGTGCTTCTCCTGGATCATGGCTAGAGTAGAGAGTCGGTGGGCCGAGTGGTGGTGTTGGCCGACCCACTATGTGGGTCCCACTGGCCCTCCTTTCTCCATTTCTTCTAATTCTGTATCAAATACTTCATGGATATGTGGAACTTGTTATTTTATAAAATATGCTCATGATGTGATTATCTATCCTTGATCCTGGGGTTGTTGACACTATTTTTTTTTGAATCTTTCAACCTTTATATTACTCATCTGACCCGACCAAATCGCCGGTCACCAAAACCTCAACCTCGTTAGGTACACCATCCCAAAAGGTTTTACACTCATTTGGGAACTTACACGCTATGACAGCTAGAGGGTGTGCTACATTATTACATTCACGGCGACAAAGACTTATATTACAACGACTGAAATCATCGTGCATCAGCAGCTTCGCTTCAGTAATGACACCCCCATCGTGGACAGACAATAATCGTTGTTCTCCAAGGCTTCCTTCACTAGGGACGCGTCCACCTCCAGTGTTATCTGTGCAATGCCCATGCTTGCCGCAACCTGCAAGCCTGCAAGACATCCCAAGAGTTCAGCATGGAATGCGTCTAGTAGAGGATCCACTCTCCCAGCTCCTGATCGCACCACTCGACCTTCATTGTCCCTGATTACAAAGCCCCAGCCACCCTTCTTACTTTCCTCATTGAAAGAACCATCAGTGTTCACTTTCAGAATACCAGCTTGTGGTTTCTTCCGGTGCTCCTTCTGGTGCCTATCCGACAATATCCCATTGTCCTCCATTTTCTGGGATCGGTCAGCCTGGAACGCTAAGTTCAGGGCCTGAACGCCTCCTTCCTTCTTCTCGCCATGTATTTCTCTCCCCACCAGAACCACAACAACATAATTACTGTTAGTTGTTCCTTTTTCTTCAGTTTAAGGACCATTTCCATCATTTCCTTTGCTGAGCCAGCCTCCTTTAGCTTGCTTCGAATTTCTTCCAAGTTCAAAGCTCTGCAAACTGGTTTTACCTCTTTACAATTAAACAACAGGTGCCCACCATCTTCATTGAGACGTCCACACATGCAACATTTAGTGTCCAATTTCATACCTCTCCTCTGTAGTACTCTCCTGAATGCCAAGGTATTGTGGCTTAGTCGCCAAAGAAAATGTCTTATTTTTGGGGACAATCAATCTGCCACAGTTTGGACCAAAACTCTGTGCTTCTCTGACTTCCTCCCACTGAACATGTGATGCGTTGTTGTTGCCTTGATATTGAAGATCGATGAAGTTTATATGCAGATTTAACTGAGAAGATGCCTTTTCTATCAAAGTGCCATCCCACAATGTCTGGCATGTCTGTATGAACTGGTATTGCTCTGATGGCCTGAACATCCTCTGTCCAGAAGGTTTGTTCCAGAAGTGGCACATCCCATTGGGCAGTAATTGGGTCAATCAGTTCATCCACCCTTGTCATCATAGGCCTCCCCTTTGGCGTGATTGGTTGTCTTGTAATTCCCCTCGGCACCCATGGATTAGTCCACATATTTATGCTCTGACCATTGCCAACACGCCATATGGTCCCAAGTTTCAGTGTTTGTATCCCAAGTTGGATGCTTCACCAGGTATAGGAGAAGCCATCTCTTACTGTTGCTTCTAGAACGCCAGTGTTTGGGTAATATTTTGCTTTGAGTATTTTAGCACATAGAGAATCTGGACGTTGCAGTAATCGCCACCCTTGCTTGGCCAACATAGCCATGTTAAAAGAGTGTAGATCTTTGAAACCCAGCCCCCCTTCTCCTTTGGGGCTCACTAATTTCTCCCAACTAATCCAGTGCATTGCATTCTCTTTGTCTTGATTGTTCTACCAGAAACGTGCTATCATTGAACTTATTTGGTTGCACATCTCCTTGGTTATATCAAAGCACCCCATTGCAAATACTAGTATCGCTTGAGCCACTGCTTTTATCATAACCTCCTTTCCCGCCCGAGACAACAGTCGCTCTTTCCAACCTTGTATCCGTTGCCAGACACGCTCCTTCAGATATGCAAACGTCTGTGATTTTGCCCTCCCCACATACACAGGCAAGCCTAGATACGGTTCATTCATTGTTTCAGACCTTATATCCAGCACATTCATCACTCCTTGCCTTTGTTCGTTATTTGTGTTAGGACTGAACATCACTGCTGACTTCGCTGCATTTATTTTCTGTGTGGAACACTCTTCATAGATTGCTAGAATTTGCTTAAGCTGAGTAGCTTCTCTTGAATCAGCCTTGCACAAAATTAGAGAATCATCGGCAAAGAGCAAATGTTGACACTATTTTAGATATATAAAATTGTGTCTCTCTTGGTGTCAACAAGATCCCCCAAGCTTAACCTTTGCTCGTCCCGAGCAAACAATCAAACTTAGCCTCGATGGATTAGGAGTTGCTACTATGCTTCATATTTCAAGAGTACTAAATCTGCAACAATATACTTTTTTTTGAATGGAAAAATTAGCAATAAAAACTCACCCATATTACCTTAGTCCTCCATGGGACTTATTGCTTTATCCTTTGTCTTGGGTGGTTGAGAGATAGAACAACTTGACTTGAACACTAGTTTTCTTATTCCTTCACAAGTATCATATCGTAGGTTTTGTAATGTTTTGAAAAAGAAAACTTAATGTTCCTCAAATGGTACTCTCGAGTCGCTCATATGGTGTATGATTCCTCACCAAGGCACATATCAAAGTTTGGCTTCTTTTCATCTTACTCTAAAGGCTTATGTGGAGCTATAGGTAGGGACAAAAGATGTAGCAAACTTACCTTGCATATATTGTAAAGTCAAATTTCGGATTCAAGGAGAGAAGTGTCATACTATTAGATCAAGATGTGCAAGTGTGTGAAAACATGGCAATTGATCAATACTCCTCTATTTGATATGATCTCTCTTTCTAACTTATTGTTATGAGACATAGCTATCTTTATTTTTCTTTCTTTTCTTTTCTTTTCTATGAGCTTTGATATGCTCATCATTTTTTTCTAAGATTTGGGACCTTCATGTGCCCCTATATTTTTTATTTTTTCATAATTTTGCATAGTCTATGTCTCATTTACTAGCACATACTAGAGAGAGATACTTATTTTAGAAAATGGAGCATGAACTTTGTGGAAAATGAAAGGCATGTTTTTGCGTACTTCCTGTATAGAAGCAGCATATATATATGTATATATGTATATATATGTGGTGTGTACGTGATCTTGATCTTGGGAGCATGATAAGTCTCTCAACAAGGGTCACAAAACTTGACCAAACTCAACACAAAACAAGCAACTTATGTAGAAAGCTTATATCATGAAAGAACATATATGGCTTTGGTAGGAATTTTCACCATTGAGGAACCAGAAGTGTTTTTATTATTTTAATAAATAAAACTCCGATAGTCATTCTTGCTTAGAACAATATTATAGTAGCTCTTGTCTTATTATATCATGTCTCACAACAACTTAGACTTAGTTACAACATTTGCAACCCACAAAAGTTTCAGGATCATGATGGTTTCTTTTAAGCCAATTAATCCATACTTAGAGAAATACCAAGTTGTAAACTAAATACTAGAGAAACATTTAGCAGAGCAACTATTCATCATTTCCATAAGGGATATAAACATTCATGGAACATGTGAGAGTAGAGAGAAGTCTTTATGTTCTTTTTATCATATTCATATATTTTTAGATGCAAGCAAAGATAAGCAAGAAAATGCATAAATGTAAATGCTGAAATTAAACACTTACCTTAGTGGGGGGGAGGGAACCTCCCCCAAGCTTATCCTTTTCTCAATAGTGTGGTGGCTGATATGGATGTTGTTGCCACCACAATCTCCACTGCTGGATTTGTTCTTCTTGCAACGCTTGGATTTGTTCGGTAGTTTGCTGGACTATGCCTGCTGTCACACCATGCATAACGCGAAGCTCACCCATAGCATTGGTGAGGAGATCCATTTGTTTTTGCCGCTCACGATGCTCCCTATCTCGTGAGGACGAGAAGGATGCTCGTGGTCTTTGAGGACATGGTGGCCGAGCAGGCATGCCACTGGAAGTGTCCATGGCATCGGAGGTTGCATCCTCCTCCTCCTCGCCAGCAACTCGTCGGGAAGGACCACCTTGCTCATATTGAACAAAGTATAGCCCCTCCTATGCTCTCCTGTGTGAACCTGCAACACCTCTTTACACATTTCCTTGATCCAAATCAAGGGTTAGTTTACGTGTCCTATACAACTGACGTTGCCTATTTGGAAGAGGAACCTCAGTTGTATGGGCACGATAGATCATTTTTAGTCCACCCCTGGGACCTCTTTTTAGCATTTGAGCAAGTGTAAGATATTCTTCCGAAATTACTGCTCTAGGTGAAGAGATGTATTCAAAAGGATAAGTTCCATCTAGAAAGTTCATGGATTTGGCAAGAAAAGTGATAAAGGATGTGAATTGTATCGATTCATTACTTTCAATCGATCTTTGCCAAAATTCTACTAAATATCTCACAGGAGATATTTGAATCTTATTAACCATGGCATATATCAATTTTAGCTCTATGGTGCTTAGCATGCTAGCATTATTTCTAGGAAACATAGTCATGCTCATCCAAAGGTGCATAAAACGCAGGGTTGGATTATGAATCTCCTCAGGTTTGGGATTTGAGCAATCATGCAAGGCAGAGATAAGCCACCAAAATTCCCTTTTGTTGAATCTACTCATGGTAGGTTCTAAATCAAGCAAGCATGTATTATCAAAACCAAGAGCAACATTTAGATGACTCCAAGTGAGATTAAAGCTTTGATTAAACATATGGAAAGATATTTCATCATTAGAGACTTGTAGAGAGCACAAGAACTCTATGGTGAGTAATTTAATTCCAAGTTCATCTACTTGCCAAAAATTAGACCAACCAATGGTAGAGAAGATAATATTGAATTCGGTGTTCATACCTGCGTTGGAGAGGAGAGTTGGATTCAATATCCTTATATGCTCGAAGGATCGATCCTGAAGAGAGAGATATTCTGGTACTCTAGTTGGTCAAACCAGAGACCACTTTGTTGATCATACGTCCTCATCGGGGGAACCATGAATGCATCAAGATGAGGTACCTCCATCGGTGATTCTTCCTCCTCCTTCGGTTGTCCTTTGGTTGGGATGTTCTCCCAAGTGTATTGGGCAGAACCACCCCTTCTTCTTCCTTGGGAAGTATCCTCGGATTGGTGGGAGCGCCGAGATGAGCTCCCACTTAGAACTTGCTTCACTTTCTTCATTGTGGACCTCAAAGGGTTCTTCATTTTATAGAAAGTGAGATAGACACAAGAACAAGACTAGGACAAGGATTAGCGTTAGCGTGAGTTTCCTAGTTCGCCTTGCGGGGAGAGGCTTGAGCTAAGAGAAGCTTGATGAAGACAAGGTATGTTTGTGGACTTTAGAGGGAGTAGCACTACTTCTTCAAAGAGCTAAGAACTTCACTTGAGGGAAGTGAGGAGAGAGCAAAGCAAAGGCAAGGAAGAACTTGAACTGAATTCTGGTTGGAGTGTGAAGATTTGAGCTCTCCTTGCATGGCCTTTTATAGCGGGAGAAGATGGCACCAAGGAGGAACCATGGGGGTATCGGCTGACCCCCTATGGGCTCCTCCTTGGGTGCCATGAGCAAGAGCTTTATGGAATGCCATACACAAAGCAAAAGGGGGAAGTGGAAGTGATAATAGGGTGTCGGACGACCCCCTATGATGGCTCCAAAGTGGAGATTCCACCCACACTTTTCCTAGTGTTTGCTGAAAGGTAAAGCATGCTATGTGATGTGATCAAAAGCTGAGCTAAAGTGCTCAAGATCCACCTCTTTAAACAAAGAGTAGTGGGACAAAAGTGTGTCATGCTTTAGTCAAAAGGTGATTGATGTGTTTTCTTTTTTAAAGCGTGACAAAGTTAAAGAGATGTCTCCTAAAGCAAATTCTGAATTTTGAAATTCACACACTACTCAAATCATGAGATTCTTAGACAAAAGAAGATTGGGGTGAAAGAGATGTGACCAAAGGATTGCTAGGGGTGTCGGCCGACCCCCTAAGCCTCCTTTTCTTTTTCTTTTTTTTTTCTTTTTCTTTTTCTTTTTCTTTTTCTTTCACTAAGGTCACATTGTGTTCCACATTTAAGAAAACAAGGTTAGGGTTCATAGGGGTGTCAGCCGACCCCCCTAAGGACCTAATCTTGGTCAGATTTTAGTGCTAAACTAATCTCAAGGTTTTACTAAGTCTAAAATTTATTCTTCTAAATTTTAAGCATGATGAAAATTAAAGAAATGAAATAAATGTAAAGGGAAATAAAAGATAACTACTGATTTACCTTTTGGCGAGGGCTCCTTGATTTTAAGTCCAGCAGGACTCCTCCGTCGTGTTCATTCTTCGGGTGCACTTGATGGCTCCGGTGATGGAGACCGAGGAGTGTGCACCTTCTTTGCTTTCCAAACCTGCCTTGGATTGGCAGGTTCATCCTTCTTGAGTTCGTTGATCTTGGCCTCCGGGTATTGCTTCTTTTGGCGTGGGGCTCGAACTCTTCTTCTTGGTGGATGTGCTTTAACCTGTTTGTTAAGTTTATAACCATTGAAAGCACATTTTACCTTGTGACTTGGGAATTGGAAGTGCATCTGGCCCGATCCCACGTAGATGACCGCATTGGTGGTGTTGAGGAAGGGCCTTCCCAAGATGAAGGTGTTGATATTTGTTAACGCAAACAGAGAAATCACTGGGAAGTATTCCGCAAGCGCACGGATACCAGTGAACACTTCACCTGGGAGATTATCCAGAGTATCGTAATTTATTTTTCCACAGGGAGAAAGGGTGCATCTGACTAACCAAATCTATGCTATTAACCCTTAGTCTACAAACAAGGTGATTTTGATATGAGCGATTAGAGAAGACCGCGACAACACTCTCGTTCTAGTCTAAGCAAGATATGTGTTATTATTCTATTGGGGAGAACCGTCGTGATAAGAGACACCTCAGAGGATGCTTAGCACGCGGCCTATAAACACTACCTATCCTTCTAATGGGATTATGGGTTCCAAAGGTATCTATGGAATTGTCATGTTCCGAGCTACTACCACAGATCCGGTTAGACAGGGGATATCTATGAGTATCTTAGCCCAAACACCACGTTTACGCTAAAGATGATTACCCTACTCTCTACGCGAAGAGAATAAAGTAAACTCACAAACCAAAGAATAATAAAACAGAGAACTTACTAGAATTAGAAGTCGAAATACCGAAGAAATCCTACTAGCAAGCCTCGGGTTAGGAGTCTTGATCCCGTCGATACAAACTGGAGAAGAGACACCGACAGGCAGGGCTTCCTCCAATCCACACCTCCACTCTAACTCTCTCAATCTAGAAGAGTAAAATCTAATCTCACATAGAAACTAAGGATAGTTTCTCTTGATTGCTAAGCCCTAGATAATAGATCCATAAGGGATCTTCTCTGGCGAATCCTCTCTGGAAAATATGTAAATGAATAATGGATTGCCTTTTGCCAAGGGCAGTGGTCCTCCTTATATAGCCCCCTCAAATGAATGTCGGCCGTCGGATCAAACCGACCTTAGGCGAAGGGTTTAGATTGAACCTCAAAGGTGGTGGAGCATGATCCACGAGGTTGGTGCTGATTGGTCAGAGGGGCAAGGTGGGCGTCCTAGGAGTTAGGGCGGGCGCCCTGACTCCGGACCCGTTTCGCCTCCCGTTCGTTCTCGTGTCTTCTGGAACCCTCTAGAGTATATAAAATTGTGCGGTTGATAATTATCTCTATGTAAACATGACATGTGGGCCTTTCCTCCATATTTCCTGATAACCCCCTATAGAAACATACATTCACCAAAACTCATGGAATTCTGTCAGTATAAACCCTATGTCTAGGTGGTGTGTTGCAAATATATCCTTTCTAATGCTTAGTTGACGGTTAAAATTGGTACTTAAGGACCGTCAACAACTCCCCCAAGCTTACCTTTTTCTCGTCCCTGAGCAAATATGAACTCAAAGATGGATCAGGAGTTGCTATAATGCTTTCACGCCTTAAAGGTACACATGCGTTCAAACAAGAATTCTCCTCTGGATTAGAGTAAACTATTGTGACTTTCAAACTTACCCATATTACCTTTAACCATGGGGCTCATAGCCATCACTTGGGTCTTGAGCAATTGAAAAGTAGAATGATCAAGTCAAGCACTATGCATCAAGCTCTTCACTTTACCTTCATCCTGGAGTTTTGCAAAGTTTTCAAAATAAAACTCAAAGTCTCTTTTGTATGACCCTCTCAAGTCTCTCAATATGTGGTATTTTTAGATCCTCACCAAGGCAACAATGGTGTTATGCCTTCTCTCACTCACCCTATAACTAATAGGCAATATATGGAGTTCATAGGTGGGGAGAAACAACACATACATAATTGCAAAGCATATATTGTAAAGTCAAACCCATAGAAACAGGGCATACAATCAAATCAAGATGTGCATGTGTACGGGATATATGGTGGATGTATGGGGATGAATATATATATGTGTAGTGGATATATGAGGTTGTATGATGGAAACCTAATTCTACTATGCTCCTTGAATACAAATATACATACATCTCTCTTTTGGAACTTGGAACTTTTGAGAGAACTTGGGCTTGCTTGCTTTTTTTAGAGAGGCGGGCATCTAAGTACCCATTGTTTTGATAGGACACTTGTCCATGTTTTACTCTCTTTATTATTATTTATATATATATTTTTTTCACAACCCCAAGTCTCTTTCTATAATAACACTTTTGAGAGATGATAACAAGGAAATCTTTGGAGCAGTTATATCTGTGGTAATGAAATATATGGATAGGTGGAGAACTTGGATATTTTTGGTTACTTACTCCCAAGGTAGGAGTAGAGCATTTTTCTGGTGGATCTGGATGACATATATGTGGATGCGTACTTCCAGGATAGAAGTAGCATATATGAGTGGAGTGTACGTGATCTTGATTTTAAAAGCATGACAAGTCTCTAAGGGTCAACAAAGCTTGACAAAACTCAATGCAAATACAAGTAGTAAATATGATAGTGAATGTTTTCTAATCTATCAGGCATGTATATATGACTATGGTAGGAATTCAAGCTCTCGTCATACAGAAACTTATCATGTAATATTTTCAATTTTCAAAAGATAAATTCTCCAGAACTCTAGTATTGCTAGGAACAAGATAAATAGCAGCTCAACTTTATCATATCATACCTATCAACAACCTAGACTTAGCTCAAGCATTCGCAACCCACAAGTTTCAGGTTCAGAGTAAATCTTATGTCAAAACAATTACATCTAAAACTCGGGAGGATTTAAGGCTGAAAACTAGGTACTTGAAAGGAATTACGGCAGAGCAACTATTCATCATTTCCAAGACAAAATTATTGTTCATGGCTTTTATTGACTCTAAACAAATTAAACACACACCCTAACTATATATATATATATATATATTTAGGACTCTTAAGACTCGACAGACATGGACCTTCATGTGCCCATATGTTTTTAGCAATTTTAGATTTTCTTATGATACTATGGTGAACCTTCATGTGTTCACATATTTTTGATATTTTTATGACTATAAGATAAACTCGATAATCACATAGATATACTTACCTGATAATTGGGGGATGCCCTCCCCCAAGCTGGATGTTTGCTTATAGTTGCTTTGAATGATCTTTGGAAGTAGCCTCCTAGTTGGGCTCACTCCTCTTTGGTGCTTTCAATCCTGCATGGTTATACTCCGACAAGAACAAACAAAACTCGAGGTTCCATCATGACAATGGGTTAGCGGTCAGCCAAAAGAGTAATTGAATATTCTTATGAGCTAATTTAAACTTTAATATGTTCTAGCAGGAATTGAATATCTCATCTATTTTTTAGAATTTTCTATTTTATGATGTAAGAGAAAAATAAAAATTATTTTTGTGCCACCATAGTAAATTCTCTTATGGTATTACCATAAGTTCTCTCACATGGGACTTAAAGATTTTTTTTTGCAATGCAGAAATGTAGATATGTCATGGTAAAGATGATTATGCAATGGAGGATATGAGGAATAAGAATAATTCTAGGATGCAATTAATGCAATTAAGTATCTTAATAGATTGGCGCTAAGGATTTGTTTAAGTTTATGAAGGTGATTATGCAATGGATGATAGTAGAGAAAAACAACACTAGAAATTTCGAGTGTGTAAGCTAAACTAATGAGTGTGAAAATTAAATATGCAAATTCGATTTTATGTTAGTTAATAGCGCCAGAATTAATTATGGTGGTGGAATGCAGAATTAAATATGCAGATAACTTATCGAGTTTACCTTTCGGCAAGGTTCGGATATTTAGGTCCGTCGATCCGGACATCTCTTCTGGTTAAATTATCTTCAGGAGTGTTATCCAATCCTGATGAGGACTTGGATGTTTGTTTACCTTGTGTTAATGTTTTGATGAACTCTCTTCTTCCACCCTTTCTTAGTCTGAGGTTTCACTTCCTGCGATTCACTGTTTTGAGGTTCTACTTCTTCTTTTCTGTCAGTAGCTTGTGATACATCCTTCGTTGGTGGTACGACTTTCTTACTCAGGAGATCTTCATTATTGGATTGGTCTTCATATCTTGACTTTCTCTTGGATAATCTATCCATCCATCCTTGGTGGCTTGTTTCAATTGGCATTGAGAGTGATGCTTCCTTGTCTTCTCATAAGTGGTGTGGCTATTTAAGTAGCAATACATCTTCTCTTCAGGAAATTGGAAGTAGTCCTCTTTTGATATGAAGATGATTGTGCTGGTGGTGTTGAGGAAAAATCTTCCTTGAATAAGGTGGACTCCATCTTTATCTCCTATAAAACCATGAAGTCGGTGGGAACATAGTAATCTTTGATTATGATGTCTTTTGTTATTCCCTCCGGAAATTGGAATGATTGGTCTGCTAGCTGAAGCTGTACATATGTCTAGTATAGTGGTCTACTATCATATAAATGTTGATAGGCTACCACAGACACTATGTTGTCACTTGATCCAATGTTGCATAATGTCTTGTGTGATGTACTTTCCTTGATCTTGCGATCAATGGTAGGTACTCCTGGATCATCCAGCTTAGCGAGGTATTTGATAGAAGGAGTTGGCCATACCCTAAATCAATAGTGTTGATCATCTGGGTCTTCTCTTGGTTGTGGAGCTTTACCCTTCCTCCTTCTATTATTCTACTTCCTTGTAGCAATAGTTGTGTCCTCGTAGATGTAGGCCTCTAAGGATGAGTAGGAGACTTGAGTGTACGTTTCTTGAAAGTGAACCTCTCCTTCTCATCCTTGATTGGGAAACAGATCTTGGCGCTATCCGTGTAGATGATGGTATTAGCTGTTCTGAAGAATGGGCGCCTGATAATGAGGGATTTCTCATCTCTGTCTGTTTCTCCAATCACAAGGTTTACTGGTACGAATGAGTGCCCAACTCGTATGCTGATATATTACGGAATTGCCTTGGGGTAGCATAGTGTATGATCTGCAAGCTTGGCATGATGTTGACACTTGCTCCAAGGTCACAGACAGCTTCTTCAAGAGTGTAAGCTCTAATGGAGTTTGGGATGATAGGTCTTGAATCTCTTGTCTTCATTGGTGGGGTGTCATCCACCCATGCTCTTGATGGCATTGTGAAGAAGTATCCTGCTCAATAAACAAGGCAGAGATCAAGTGCATGGTCTCTATTGGTGGGAAAACACCAACAAAACCAAAGTTTTATTCATTCTTATCTAGCCTAAACACATCGAGAAAAATTGAGTATTTTGTTTAACCATAACATGGGTGCAAAAATCAAAAGATAAGTATGAGTGTAGCACTTTTTCAGCCCATATGGTTAAATTTGTGAGAACAAGAATGTGCTACTAGGAACATGCTTTAAAGAACTAACATGTTGAGTTTGTGAGGTTGGATCAAATAATGTTGTAGTTCAACATGTTTTAGATATTTATTTATGTGAATACCAGAATCAAAGAAATCCTTTTAGAGTGATGATTACTTACCTTTAATTTTGAAGAATGATGGTCTTGTAACACCTCATGGAAGCTTCCTTTGATCGGCTGGTTGAGCATTAATAGCTTGTCTCCTTTGTTCCACTCCTCATCCTTGTTCCTCTGATCTTGTTGGTCTTTTCATTGTCTTGTCTTGAATTTTGTTCACCTTCTCTTCCATGGATTGAGTGGTTTAAGGTTATCCTTGTCTTCTCCTTGCTCCATGGAATTCATCTATTGGTGAATTAGTTGTGTCTCTCTTGTGAAAGTTGTTGAAGGTCATGTGTCTCTCTTCATCTCCAATGTGAGTTTCTCTCAGGACTTTCCCAATTTGATATTGAAAGTTTTCCTACAGGGGTTAGTCCAACAAAATATCCGATATCTACTACAACATACTATCAGTTCAAAAATCAACCTAGACACCACGTCTAATTTGACTTAGGAAGATATTTTAACCTAAGCACCACGCTTAATTTAAATGTCTTTCGAAGTAATATCCAAATACCTTTAATTTAAACTAAGCACCATGCATAATTTAAAAGATATATGAAATTTCTTCAAAACCTAAACATATACTATACCAAACAAAGGTAGCATGAAAGTATCATGGAGATTTACTCATGTCAAGATGAAAGAGTAGGATGTTTTTTTAGTTAGTAGTTGAGCATGACTTAAAGGTAGGTACACATAAGATGATGTAGCAACATGGAAAAAGATGTTTTTATGATGGGTTATCCCACAAGCTTGAATTTTGCAAAAATCAAGATTGGATGAATGTAATTCAATGTTGCATGATGATTGGTTGGACATACATTATGCTTGTTATTCCTTCATTCTTTCTGTTCTATACCTGGAAAGGTTAGTGACAAAAATACCTGAAGGAATATAATCATATATTTCTATGCTCATTTCACAAGGTAGACAACAAAAAGGGTGAATACTCATGTTAAGCTCTCAGAAATGCTTGTTTTAGGACACTAGGCTTGTCCTAGGGAAACCTTTCAAGATGTGCTTTTAAAAAAACAGTTTCCCTTTCATTACCTATCTCAAGATTTACACAATGAGATCTACAATATTTATGAGAGACATATGCATCGACAACCGCCCTTTTAAAGTTTTTGTAAACAAAAAGAGTGAGGGTGTTGAAGATGTCAAAAATGGTAATGATAAAGAGACCAATGGGTATGGGAGATGTCTCATATGAGCATGGATTTAAATAGATAGTTATGGAATGAATTCCATGCTCATTGCTATCATCTTCCTCTCCAATCTCTATGGTTGATTGTCGGATACCTAGAAATAGGGTACCCAATATACTGCACTCCGCAAAAACAAAATCCTCCCCGAGAGCTCCTCCGCCTCGCCCGAGCCAGGGTGACGTCATCACTCCCAGGGACTTGCCGCCTTAACCAAACCAAAAGGGCAATACTCCCTCGGAGGGTCTTCCGCGTCGTCCGAGCAGGGTTGACGTCATTCGTGACGACATCTACCCTCGAGGGCTTCTCGCCCGAAATGACTAAGGCAACAACACTTCATCGGGGGCTCCTCTGCAACGTCCGAGCGGGGGTGACATCATCCATAATGTCATCCGCCCTCGGGGGCTTCCCTGCTCGAATCGACTAAGGCAATAACACTTCCTCGGAGGATCTTCCGCCCCGTCCGAGCCTGGATGACGTCATCCGTGACGCCGCCCACCCTCGGGGGCTCTTCCGCCTCGACCGAGCCACGGTAACGTCATCTGTGATGTCACCTGCCCTCGGAGGCTTCCCAGATCCATGGTGCACTTTGGCCCGTGGTCAAAAGGTCCACAGTACAGACTCGTCCTTGGGGATGGGGGTTATAGGCATGGAATGCCATGCCCACCCCTGTAGAATCCTTGCGGTACAAGCTCTAGTACTACCGATTGACGTCCACCATCCCTCCGACGAACATCTGAACAGGGATTAAGGCATATTTGTCCCTGTATGACAGAACGTAAGGGTACCGAGCCCTGTTCTACCAACCTCAGCCCATGCCCAAATATGGCAATAGGAGCGCCACCAAGTACAAAGAACGTGGCCACAGTGGCATCAAGGACGAGCAGGACCCACGGCATGCCAACAGGCGAAGCCTTCCCTGGGAAGGAAGGGGCACAGGAGCCAGGAGCGTCCCCCAAGTTAACAACCTATACCGGGCCCACGTTCACTCTCCCTCTTTCTACTGTACTCCTCCATCTCTCCCTACGTATAAAGGGGGAGAATGGATCTCCAACCACCTCTCTTGACTCTCTGGACTCATTCACACACACTCATACTCGCATCCACGTGAACTCTCACAACGAACCTCGAACCTCATACGCACGAGACTTGGGAATCCGCTTCCCTCTCTCACCAAAGCTTGTAGATCCCCTCTACGAGCTCTCCACACTCGGTAACACGACTCAACAGCAAACTGGACGTAGGGCGTTCGTGCTCGAACTAGTATAAATCTTGTCTTCTCTGGGTGTAACCATCCGATCTCCGACACACTTAGAAATTTACTCATTGGCCGTCTAGACCCCGCCATTTTAGACACCGACAGTTGGCGCGCCAGGTAGGGGGCTTCGCATGTCACTCGTATTTTTGAGTATCAGATGGCTTCTCGCCGCGTTGATTTTGCTCTGGGCTCCATTGTTCGTTTTGGTAGCCTGGACTTCTAGTGCCACGGGCAGGAGGCCGACCTGGTCCTTCATCGCCCCACGGTCTCCTCTGAGGTAGCCATGGACGCCATCTTGGCATCCATGGCCCATCTCAACCTGCCTCCCTCCGGGGAGCAAGTCGCTCACGGGATAGCCGTCTAGCGGGCCGACTATCCTCAGTTCGAGCGCCAGCTCGACATGTTGATGGGATCCCAACCGACGTAGTTGTCCCTACACAACCTCTACTTCGCATTCACCAACATGACGACGCAACTCGCGGGAGGGAAGCCGCTCTCTCCCGGGCGCATCAAAGCGCTCGTTCCGGAGGCACTACCATTCGGCATGAGGAATTCCACCGCGTCGTATTCGGAGATGGTGGCCGCATGGTTCCACGCTGACCCTGCAGAAGGGATACACATCGAATTGGCATCCCACCACCCCCGGTCGGGCTCCGACCTCCTCACAAGCTCCGAGGCCACCTCTTACGCCGACTCCAGCCGTGGGAGCGTTGATCCCTGGGATCCCCTGGACTTCGATGGTTTGGGGGATAAGGAGGCCTTCTACGATTTTCTTCGCGCCAGCGATTACCTGCTCGACTCTAGCTCGAGCGACCACAGCAA
Organism: Microstegium vimineum; assembly: GCA_022036555.1. Lineage (NCBI taxonomy): Eukaryota > Viridiplantae > Streptophyta > Magnoliopsida > Poales > Poaceae > Microstegium > Microstegium vimineum. Next base: position 29,852,336 of record CM039124.1, on the reverse strand, counting down.
GGACTACGGCCGCAAGTGCTTCATGTGTGATGCGTCGCCACTCGGAGACGCTGTCGACCCCACCCTCATCGACGAGGGGGATGACGGCGATGGCAACCACACGCCCATGCACCAGACGGGCGTTCTGGTACCTCCACCTCGGCCTGATCCGCAGGCCTCGGAGGCCAGGCAGCAGTAGCTTCGCGACCTCCGCGACATAGAGCAACAACTCGCAGAGCACCAGCGAAAGGTGACATTCGAGCGCGAGAAGCTCGAGCGCAAAGCCGCTAGGGATCCCGTAGAGGCACACGCTCGCAGGGACGCCCAAGCAGTATACCAGCGCATCATCAACGACAAATACGGCACGCCGCAGTTTACGCGGGCTAGCCAGAACATCGCGGTAGCAAGGATGCTCCTCCACAACCTTCCGGTTCCCAATGCTCCCGACGGAAACTCGCTCATGACGAGTTGAAGACCCTTCTGGAGCAAGCCATGACACAATAGGCCGAGAGCTCCGCGTCGCGGAGGCGCGGGCTTAGCACCGGCCATCCAACCGTCCTGGCACCCAACGACCGCGAGGGGTCGGTCCACCCAGATCCCGCACCGGCTGAACACCGGCGTCCGACGGTGCATGCTCGCGTAGGCGAAAAGCGTGACGTGCGCAACACGCTTAACCCGCGCAAGCACGCCAAGCAGGACGGTGCCAGCAGAGGCTACCATGTCCATCGTGGAGGCCAATACGATAGCGACGAGAACCGGCCTCCCACGCCGGAGCCGCCGGGCCCCTTGGCATTCATTCGCTGCATCTGTCGCACAACATTCCCGCAACCGTTCTGTCAACCAACCAACATCGTCTGGTACTTCGGGGAAACGAACCCCGGGCTCTGGCTTGACGACTACTGCCTTGCCTGTCTTGCCGGTGGCGCGGACGATGATGACTTCATCATCCGCAACTTGCCTCTACACCTCTCGGACTCGACCCGCACGTGGCTCGAGCACCTGCCTCCCAACTCCATCGACGGTTGGGATTCCCTACGAATAGCCTTTGTCGGGAATTTTCAAGGCACCTACATGTGCCCAGGGAACCCTTGGAACCTCTGGAGCTGCAGGCAGAAGGTTGACGAGTCCTTCCGGGATTACATTCGTCATTTCTCCCAGCAATGCACCAAGCTCCCGACCGCGACCGACGCATACGTAGTCGGGGCTTTTCTCGCAGGCACCACCTGCAAAAAGCTAGTCCACGAGCTGGGCCGCAGCAACCCTTGCACCACCGAGAGACTCCTCGACATCGCCACGAGCTACGCTTCGGGCGAAGAGACGGTCGGTGCAATCTTCCACCCAACAAGGGTAAGGGCAAGGAAGTAGAGACCGCCAGCGAAGGCGGCTCGAACCGCGCCCAGAACAGGAGCAAGAAGAGGGGCAAGCCGCAACGTGGCGGTGGCGACAACGTCATCGCGGCAGCAGACCGCAAGCCCCCCCATTCCCAGGGCGAGAAGAAGGTGGGCAAATTTGACGACATGCTCACTAAGCCGTGCCCGTACCACAATGGCCCGGTCAAGCACACACTCTAGCAGTGCGACATGATGACCAAGTACTTCAAGGCTGTCCCTGACAAAGACAAGTCAAATCAGTCGGAAGGCCAAGACATGGACGGGGGTCACGATGACCCCTACCCCCACGTAAGCAAGTGCCTCATGATCTTCGTGGGCTCGGAGGCCTATGGCTGCAAACGCCAGTGTTGACATTTCTTAACACCACTTAGAATACTGGGTTGTCATCCCCAGCATGGCGTTAGAAATGTGCGGTGGTATTTATGAATGTAAAAGGCTCTCTAGAAAATATGTTTATTCTATCCGCAAACGCACAGATAAAATACCAATTGTAGCACTTCACTAGGAAGTAGGTTCCACGTATCGTTTATTTACATTTTGCTAAAGGAAAAGCAAACATTGGTGGCATGAACTAACAAGGGTTTAAGACTAGAGATGGACTTGCAGAGCATGATTGCTTATGAGAAACTCGATCACACAGTCACTTGCATCGGCAAGGGGTAAGCCATAATAATTATAAAGATATTGAAGTGTAAGCTCAAAGATAAATAACACATAGATTAGAGATAGACTACTCCATATAAATGTAAGGTGACGTCGGACTAGTAAGAGAATAACTTCTAAATAGGTTCTAATCTATTAAGTCATAATCTACTCTAGCACATATACAATCATATATAGCAATAAAGGACTCTTCATCTATGTATAAGGAACATCGCTAAAGAAAGCCAGGATATAACAAGACTTACTTCACCGTGGGTCCCCCAAACTGGACCTCTAAATTATTTTCATTCTTCTGATGTATTCAATTCTAGAGGTGATGCTTCTGGTGATTCTTTTTGATGAACTTCCTTCACTGTGGGTTTGTTTTTTGGTCTAGGCTTGAATGTGAAGTGTTCTTCTTGACCATTTATGTTGAACTTGATTTCTCCCTTTCCGACATCAATGTGGGCATTGGAGGTGCTCAGGAATGGCCTTCCAAGGATGATGGACACTTTAGAGTCAGGGCTCATGTCCAGTACCATGAAGTCTACTGGCACAAAGAAATCTCTTATCTTGACTGGAATGTTCTCAGCAACGCCCAAGGGGTACCGAATTGTTTGATCTACTAGTTGTAAGCACATTGATGTTGGTTCTAGTGTTGCATAATCAAGCTTCTTGTAGACTAATGACGGCATCACACTGACACTTGCTCCAAGATCACAAAGTGCATTGTTGAAGTGTTGGTTCCCGATCGAGCAATCAATAGTGGGGTATCCTGGATCTTCTTTTCTTCGTTGGTAACTTATTTAGGATGGCCGCACTATATTCTTCTCTCAGCTTGATCACCTCAGTGGATGGCAGTGGTCTCTTCTTGTTAAGAATATCTCTGATGTACTTTGCATATGTAGGGACCTGTATGGCATCAAGTAGAGATATGTTGATATATAACTTCTGGATGACCTCTACGAACTTTCCAAACTCCTCATCCGACTGCATTCCTTTGTTTCTTCTGGGAAATGGCAAATAGTTGGTGTCGTGATAATCTTTTCTCATTTCTTGGTCATTTGGTGCTTGTAGCAACTCTTCTGTTTCATTGGAATTCTCTTCTTCTGCTACTACTGGTATTGCCGGTGCTCTTCTTGTTCCTCTTGGGTGAGGGGGATCTCTGGTGGATTTCCCTCCTCTTGTAGTTATATTCTTTACCTGCTCAAAGTTAGTGGCAACAAGCAAAACAACAGCTAGGTTTGTTAACTTAAGCTCTACCTTTTTATCAAGAATATTTTGTTCATCAAAAGCAGATACTAGAAAATCCATTTTATTGTGTATATCTTTTAAAGATGATTCATTTGTATCTAGCCTTTGCTCAAGATTTGAATTAATTTTATTTTGCTACGCAATTAAATTCCTCAAGGTAGATTGCTTTAAAGTATTACCTGGATTCATACCTTTGCTATTGGGTTGACATGGAGTAGGTTGATGTGGGCATTGGTATGCCGTTTCAACGACCCTTCGATCTTCTTTATATTTGGCCCTCTGGTCAAGCCAATGGAGTAAATCATCCATCTTGGTTGATAGTGCATTTACTTCTTCGGGTATTTCTTCTGTTTGGTGACAATGTTGAACTTTATCTTGGGACCAGCTTTGGTTTTCAGCAATCTTTTCCATAAGTTCCTTTGCTTTCCCAAGTGTAAGTTCCAAAAACGATCCTCCAACAGATGCATCTAGGCACTCACGAGCCTTCTGAGTTAATCCATGGTAAAGGGTCTGCATGAGTAACCATCCTTCCATTCCATGGTGAGGACAATCTGATAGGTATCCTTGAAAATGCTCCCATGCTTCTGGAATGGTTTCTGATTTCGGTTGTTGAAAATTGACAATTCTAGTTTCTGATTGGTTTTGCCTATAGGGAAGAACTTTGCTAGAAAGGCATTCGAACAGTTTTCCAAAGTGTTGATATCTTCCTTGTTGGTGTAGAACCACTTCCTCGCTCTTCCCATAAGTGAGAATGGAAAGAGGAGAAGTAGTATGATATTTTGGGTGTATCCGTTGATGACGATTGTGCTTCCGATCTCTAAGAAATTGTGCAAATGTCCACTAGCATCTTCATGTGCCTTTCCACTGAATTGTGTAGCTTGCACCATATTGATGAGGCTTGGCTTGAGTTCAAATTCAAATTCTTCTTCTCCTTCTTCTGCCTCAAGTACCAGACTATTGCGAATATTCTCAATGCTTGGAGCAGAGAATTCTCGCAGGGTCTTTTGTGGCATAGCTTCAGTAATTGGTGACTATCTTCTTCTTTCTTGATTGCTTTGATTCTAATGATGAAGAGTTAAATGTATCAAAGTCAATCCTGCAATACCCTGTATAAAAATATAAACATAGAAAACAACAGGGGTAATCCTGCCAAAGCAGAGGTGCCTTGTTATGATTCCTCATTAAGTAGGTGTTCATGCAATTTTTCTCCATAGTCTAATTTTAATGTAAATCTATATTCTATGCGTACCAATGTTTTATATCCCCGGCAACAGCGCCAGAAATGCTTGTTGACATTTCTTAACACCACTTTGAATACTCGGTTGTCATCCCCAGCATGGCGTTAGAAATGTGCGGTGGTATTTATGAATGTAAAAGGCTCTCTAGAAAATATGTTTATTCTATCCGCAAACGCACAGATAAAATACCAATTGTAGCACTTCACTAGGAAGTAGGTTCCACGTATCGTTTATTTACATTTTGCTAAAGGAAAAGCAAACATTGGTGGCATGAACTAACAAGGGTTTAAGACTAGAGATGGACTTGCAGAGCATGATTGCTTATGAGAAACTCGATCACACAGTCACTTGCATCGGCAGGGGGTAAGCCATAATAATTATAAAGATATTGAAGTGTAAGCTCAAAGATAAATAACACATAGATTAGAGATAGACTACTCCATATAAATGTAAGGTGACGTCGGACTAGTAAGAGAATAACTTCTAAATAGGTTCTAATCTATTAAGTCATAATCTACTCTAGCACATATACAATCATATATAGCAATAAAGGACTCTTCATCTATGTATAAGGAACATCGCTAAAGAAAGCCAGGATATAACAAGACTTACTTCACTGTGGGTCCCCCAAACTGGACCTCTAAATTATTTTCATTCTTCTGATGTATTCAATTCCAGAGGTGATGCTTCTGGTGATTCTTTTTGATGAACTTCCTTCACTGTGGGTTTGTTTTCTAGTCTAGGCTTGAATGTGAAGTGTTCTTCTTGACCATTTATGTTGAACTTGATTTCTCCCTTTCCGACATTAATGTGGGCATTGGTGGTGCTCAGGAATGGGCTTCCAAGGATGATGGACACTTTAGAGTCAGGGCTCATGTCCAGTACCATGAAGTCTACTGGCACAAAGAAATCTCTTATCTTGACTGGAATGTTCTCAGCAACGCCCAAGGGGTAGTGAATTGTTTGATCTGCTAGTTGTAAGCACATTGATGTTGGTTCTAGTGTTGCATAATCAAGCTTCTTGTAGACTGATGAGAGCATCACACTGACACTTGCTCCAAGATCACAAAGTGCATTGTTGAAGTGTTGGTTCCCGATCGAGCAATCAATAGTGGGGTATCCTGGATGTTCTTTCTTCTTTGTTAACTTATTTAGGATGACCGCACTACATTCTTCTATCAGCTTGATCACCTTAGTGGATGGTAGTGGTCTCTTCTTGTTAAGAATATCTCTAATGTACTTTGCATATGTAGGGACCTGTATGGCATCAAGTAGAGGTATGTTGATATATAACTTCTGGATGACCTCTATGAACTTTCCAAACTGCTCATCCGACTACAGTCCTTTGTTTCTTCTAGGAATGGCAAATAGTTGGTGTCGTGATAATCTTTTCTCATTTCTTGGTCATTTGGTGCTTGTAGCAACTCTTCTGTTTCATTGGAATTCTCTTCTTCTGCTACTACTCGTATTGCCGGTGCTCTTCTTGTTCCTCTTGGGTGAGGGGGATCTCTGGTGGATTTCCCTCCTCTTGTAGTTATATTCTTTACCTGCTCAAAGTTAGTGGCAATAGGCAAAACAACAGCTAGGTTTGCTAACTTAAGCCCTACCTTTTTATCAAGAATATTTTATTCATCAAAAGCAGATACTAGAAAATCCATTTTATTGTGTATATCTTTTAAAGATGATTCATTTGTATCTAGCCTTTGCTCAAGATTTGAATTAATTTTATTTTGCTGTGCAATTAAATTCCTCAAGGTAGATTGCTTTAAAGTATTACCTGGATTCATACCTCACTGTTATTGGTCACAGGGGTAGGGCGGCTGCCCCAACCCTAGGGCGGCCGCCCTGGGTGTGGGCCCTCTCGGCCTCCGGCTGGGTCCAGTTGCTTCTAGAGTATTCCTGAGTATTCTTGATTGTTCGGAGGTCCTTTATCTCTATGTAATCATGACATGTGGACCTTCTTTTGCTGTTTTCCTGATAACTCCTATAAAAACATAAACTCGCCAAAACTTTTGGAATTATGTCAGTTGGATCCCCTAAGTCTATGGTGGTGATTCAATTAAGTCCTTTTTAGCTCTTGTTGACATATAGAATTTGATACTTAACGAGCGTCAATAGTCGGCAGAAGAAGAAGCGACGCGACTGGTCGGAGCCTGACATCACCTTCGTCGAGATGATCACCCGAGCCACGTTCCCCATCCGGGTCGTTATCCACTCGTCGTGGACCCGGTCATCGGGAACGTGCGCTTCACCAAGGTGCTAATGGATGGAGGCAGCAGCCTCAACATCATGTACTACCATGCCTTCGAGGCCCTCGGTCTGCGTAGAGAAAAGCTTCGATCCTCGAGGGCTCCCTTTCAGGGAATCGTCCCCGGAAGACAAATGGTACCCCTGGGCAGATCGTCCCGCCCGTCACATTCGGGGAGCCGGACAACTTCCGGAACGAGTCCCTCGGTAACGCCCCTGCCGTGGTGCGCAGCGAGGAGCTGGTGGCGGTGATCGAAGCCATTGACAAGATGGACGTCGACCCCTAGAGCGCGAAGAGCTCGGACGCCCACAACACCAACAGTTATGTCATTTATCTACTTTTTACTAAGTACTCTAGCACATTGTAGATACGCATGTAACCTTCTATAAGAAAATAGTTCGAGGAATAAAAATTGGGGAACTCTCGGACCAGACGCTTAGCAAGGTGCACTCCCGGCGCGCGCCAAAGCACACCTCGCTCGGGGGCTGGGAAGGGGGGAACCCCTGCTTATTCTCTCCAAAAACTTTTGCACGCAAAACATCCGCACTTCTTCCCACCGAACAAAAGCTTCATCTTCCCCCGACCAAGGGAGAAAGTCTCACCGGACCGCGACAACGGGCCGTGAAGCACCCGACTCCCCGAAGTCAAGTACTTCCACCCGACTGCCCATCCGAGCAGATCAAATCTCTTATCAGGAAAGGCAAAGCAAGTAGGACAAAACGGAAAAGACGCGGAAACCAGAAAACAAGCAAACTAAAAGCAAGCTTGCTAAGGAGCAATAAAAACTTGTCCAGCGCCCTCCGGGACGCATCATGCAAACGGATAACTTAGATTGTTTGTTACAAGGTCCCTCGGCCCTGATCACTGACCACGCATGGTCACTCTTCCGGCGGCGGTGGGAGAATGGATCTCCAACAACCTCTCTTGACTCTCTGGACTCATTCACACACACTCATACTTGCATCCACGTGAACTCTCACAATGAACCTCGAACCTCATACGCACGAGACCTGGGAATCCGCTTCCCTCTCTCACCAAAGCTTGTAGCTCCCCTCTACGAGCTCTCCGCGCTCGGTAACACGACTCAGCAGCAAACTGTATGTAGGGCGTTCGTGCCCGAACTAGTATAAATCTTGTGTTCTCCGGGCGTAACCATCCGATCTCTGACACGCTTAGAAATTTACTCGTTGGCCGTCTAGACCCTGCCATTTTAGACACTGACATTGATTCTTCATGTAAGTTCAAAATTCCACTTGGATTGGTAACTCTCAAATTGGTCTTGTGTGGGGCCTCCTCTATACTTGGATAATTCATATTTTCAAATAAAGTTAAAACTAAACCAAGGCTAGAGAAAGATTTCTCCCAAACCATGGTGGAGTCTCCAACAAGTCGCCCTTTGGAGTAGAGTATTTATATATGTGGTAAGAAGAAAATGGTAAGGTGAGAAAGATGGTAAAAAGGAAAAAGGAAAAAGATAAAGTTTTATCGGATATGCCTGGCGTGGAATTTAGATTTTCCATAGGTAAGAAATTTGAAAAAGATAAGAAAAGATAAAAGTATAGGTACAAGACAATAGCAAGATTCAAGGTTATCTCAGCAAACCATCTTTCTCCCCGGCAACGGCGCCAGAAATGCTTGTTGATATTTGTTAACGGAAACAGAGAAATCACTGGGAAGTAATCCACAAGCGCACGGATACCGGTGAGCACTTCACCCGGGAGATTATCCAGAGTATCGTAATTTATTTTTCCACAGGGAGAAAGGGTGCATCTGACTATCCAAATCTATGCTATTAACCCTTAGGCTACAAACAAGGTGATTTTGATATGAGCGATTAGAGAAGACCGCGACAACACTCTCGTTCTAGTCTAAGAAAGATATGTGTTATTATTCTATTCGGGAGAACCGTCGTGATAAGAGACACCTCAGAGGATGCTTAGCACGCGGTCTATAAACACTACCGATCCTTCTAACGGGATTGTGGGTTCCAAAGGTATCTATGGAATTATCAAAGGTTGCTAATAGCTTAGTCGCAGGGGATATATATAATAGGAACAACCCTCCTAGATAGGTATGAAAACGAAAAAGAGTTTCTGAAGATAGGCTATATGAAAGGTCACCACGAGATGGCTTCCCGAAGTGGCTTCTCGTGACTGTTGACCTCCAGAGCAGTTTCTACTAAACTGATCATAATTCTTCATTGGGAAGTCCAAATGACAAGCTGTTTATTGGGTGTGAAAGTAGACTTGAAGAGCTTTCCAGACATGTATACCATGCATAACGAGAAATTATAGAATGGTACAGTTTTGCAGAAGAAGTTAAACCAACATTCTGTCATGTGAAACTATTCACCTTATGAGCAGTCTTCACTAATCTGTTCGTATCTCAAAATTGACACGTCCATAAGTGATGAGGTTTATTGCATTGGAAAGTAGACTTGAATAGCTTTCCAAAATGTCCTCATTGGCCTCAAAAGCTTCTCCGATAAAAGAAATATGATCATTTCCTTAACTAGTCCGTTTTTGGAACTGAACTGGTCCGTTTGGGACAGGTCCGATTCTTCCTAAGAGAACTGATCCGTTTTTGGTCTGTAACTTTTCTTCATGTAGAGTAACATTCTCCTATTGATATGTATACCTAATTACAATAAAAGTAGAACACTTAGATAGTATAACATTCTCATAATTATTAAAATTAATTTCAGCTAGGAATAAATTCACCTCTTCATGTAGTTTAGTGGCACGACTACATGTAATTGGACGATGATTTGTATCATTTGTATAAGATGGTGAATCTTCTTCATGTTCCACCACATGATGAGCTGACATGTCCTCATCATCCTCCCCCTCTTGAAAAGGAGTCGTCCTAGACTCTAATTCTTCTAGTCCAAATAATTGTGCTAGGACATCGCTTTGTAGTATTGTGATAACATCAAGGTCTCCTTCCATCACACCAAGGTGTTTGAATCTATAATCATATAAACCAAGTAGTAGACGTATACTCCCTCCGTCCCATTGAAAGTGTCACTTTAGAATCCGTGACATCTTCTTAAAATGTTCGTCTTATTCAAATTTTTTGTATAAATATTATTTATTTTTCCATGACTTGTTTTATCATCAGAGATACTTTAATAATAATTTATTTATTTTATAATTTTCAAAAATATTTTGAATAAAACGAATGGTCAAACACGATGTCAAAAAGTCAAAAACGTCACTTTCTATGGGACGGAGGGAGTAGGTGGAAGCCAAAAGGAATTAGAATAAAGTGTAGCTTTCACCTTGAATGGATACTTAGAACTAATGGTGAATGTTGATTGCCTTGGCACGGTCTCATCATCCTCCCTCCCTTTATGAAAAGTCGTCCATGACTTTTGTTTACCTGAAAACATTCTAGAAAAAACAGAGGATGGATGTACATGATAATTCCAATAATCCATTATTTCATTTTGTCCATTTTCTTGTTTATAATTCACATTCACATTATTTCCATGTAAGAAATACCCTCTCAACTTTGAAGAACCCGCAAATAGTTTTGAACATGGGAGCACACAAATTTCTTCCAGCCCAATCATTTGATTCATGTTATCATGTTTTATCTTTTCAAGATCACATATATCAAAAGATAAGAATGAAACATTCTTGACATCTGTGGGTCAGAGAAGCACCTGTCAAACTCAATGGTTCCAAAAGATGATGAACGATTTTGTAGTGGAAGAATTGAACATATTTGCTCAAGATTTGTTTCTTTAGATAGAAGATATGAACAAGGGAACAACATTTTTGATTCTTTATAGAAGTTACTAGACAATCTTTTCATCTCAAGTTCAGAAAAATATGGCTCAAAATAATTATTACAACGTCTATTTAACTTTGAATCAGCAAGCTTATCACAAGTTATGGAAATAGCATAAACATATAACATACCTACAACATGATGTCCAATCAAATTGAAAGTAAACATGTAGCTATAGGGAGTATTCAAAGATTTCAAGGATGATATATTAAAAACATTGTCAAGGATTTTATTAATGTCAACATATTTATCAAACTTGGCATAGCCCACAAAAGAAGGATGGGATTTTTTTGTGAAGAATTCATCATGAGTATATACTTTGACACTATCGAATCTATTTGCAAGCAATGTATCACATATATGAATGCACAACATCATGTGTATTAACCATATCAAAGCATAGAAAAGATCATGTATGTTTGAACATTGGTTATCAACTTGCAAAACTTCAGCACATAGATGAGCATGTGAATCAATCAAATCAGTGCAAATATTTTGTGTATGGTCAATCCCATCTGAACCATCTGCTTTATCACAATTGTTATCTATTTTCATTTGCAAACTCAGATCTGAAATGTTTTCATTATCTTTTATAGTTTCAAATGGTGCAAGTATCATGGATTGTGCCTCTAAAATTTTACCATTTTCCTCACCATGGTTTAGGTTTGGAGCAGCACACAATTGATTCGAATAGATGGATACTTTCTCACTTCCCTCAACAAGTATGATGGTGTCAACAGTAGCCATCTCTTGCTTATTCTCGTTGCAAACCTACACATTTGGAAAGACAACACTAGGAGTAGAGATAAGAGTATTAGTGTGACAGAACCTTTTAAGAAAGGGCCCACTTGCCAGGATTAATAGTCCATCCGACTTAATCCCTAACAAATGAATCAATTCTTAATTAGTTCGCCAGGTGTCACCACTTTACAGCGAATCATTCACCTCTTTTCCGAACAGGATCTCCTCATTACAAAGATTGCAGAAGTAATACGAGAAATTTATATTACATCAAAGTAGCGGAAATTTGGAGTTATATTACAAACCATAGGTTTTTGAAACATACTTAAGTGTCATACAATAACATAGTATTAAGCTGCTGATAGAGTATAAACAAACAACCGAGGTACTCTTGCCCAAGAATCAAGCAAAGACGACTACTCTTCATCCTCATCAACTAAAACAACGGTCATGCAGCACGAAGCCACACAGACCGGATTGGGACCCTCATCTGCAACAGGGGTTAACAAACCCTGAGTACGGGGTACTCAACAAGACTTATCCGACAAAAGAATATATTTGGTGGACAAAAGGTATGCAAGTAATAGGATTCAAGGTGTGGTTTGCAAGAATCAAGTATTTTGCATAAATGAGCATTTATAAAAGAATTGAAATTCATTTAATTCATTTAAAAGGATTACTCAAGTACCAATCTAAATTTATGATTGATGACAAGGTAATAACCATCCAAGAAAGGAACCAACAAGTATCCAATTTAAGTTTCATTAACTACGATGTAAAAGGAGGGTCATGTTTCCATATCCGAGGAACACGACGATTCGAACCGGTTTATCCCAGCTGGGGCTTCCCAATCACACGACATATACAACCGCTTAAAGCACGCATATGACTACTTTTCCCTAGATCCTCTCGCCAAAACCGGGGTTCTGCCACCCGAGAGCATAGTACACCTCCATCAAGTTCCACAAACTTGGAGGGTACACACTACTCTCTCCATCTCTCTACTCCCAGTGCGGTTTGACCGTTCTTAAGACGAGGATAGCCAGAGTCCGTCTTTCCCAAGGTATGTGATAAGTACTCCAAAGTCACAACCCTCTATCTTTTTACAACGGCAAGGCCCTAACAACACAAGCGGAAAGAACCCGCTCACCAGACACCGCTGATGGCTCTCCAACACCATGTCCGCTCGGTCACGAATTATTACTTCCAACAACACACCTTTCTCAAAGGATCATAACCATTTGCCAAAGCAATACGCTTAGATTTTGAAAATCATGTTTAGGGTTTAATCCACCCCCTCTGGGAATTAGGGTTTGGATTCAAATTTAAATTTTGGAATTTGAAAAGATGACCCTGCAATCACACCATGGATCAAACATAAGCAAGTAAACTCATTTTAGTTCAATGCATATCCAGGTTTTCAAACAAATGAATGATGCTTAATGCATATGATGACATGTTCAAGTTTTAATTAAGTGATTAACACCAGGGGTGTTACAACCCTTCCCCCTTAAAGAAATCTCGTCTTGAGATTAAAGGTGAAACAAAGTAATGGAAAAGGAAATGTATCAAGAACTTTTCTTTTTCACATCATCCTTGTTACAACTATGACCAGGTCTTACAAAACAGCTCAAACAATAGAAGCATAAAACTCTAGGAAATTCTCTAAAAGATAATCTTCAGATTCCCAAGTAGCTTCTTCTTCAGAGTGTTGGTTCCACTGAACCTTGTAGAACTTGATGGTCTTGCGACGAGTAACTTGATCTTTCTGATCAAGAACCTTCACAGGATACTCAGAGTACATCACATCAGGTTCCAGTTGCACTCCTTCAACTTCCACTATCGTATCCTTAACTTGAAGACACTTCTTCAATTGGGATACGTGAAACACATCATGAACGGCGGATAGAATGTCAGGCAATTTTAAACGATAAGCCACATTGCCTATGCGTTCCAGAACTGGGAATGGACCGACATAGCGAGGGGCTAACTTGCCTTTCACTCCAAACCGTGAGACTCCTTTCATAGGTGAGACCTTCAGGTAAACATGATCACCAGGTTCAAACTGTAAAGGACCTCTCCTTTTATCAGCATAACTCTTTTGCCTAGACTGGGCGATCTCAAGATTAATGCGGATATGTTTAAGTTTTTCTTCCGCTTCCTTAGCTATGTCAACACCAAAGAACTCACGTTCCTCGGGTTCTGACCAATTAAGAGGAGTTCAACAACCCCGACCATACAAAGCTTCAAATGGTGACATCTTTATGCTCTGCTGGTAACTATTGTTGTAAGAGAACTCCGCCCAAGGTAAGCATTCATCCCACTTCTCAGCAAAGTTAAGCACACAACATCTCAAAAGATCCTCAAGAACCTGGTTCACCCGTTCTGTCTGACCATCAGTTTGAGGATGATAAGCTGTGCTATACAAAAGTTTAGTACCCAAAGACTCATGGAGATGTCTCCAGAAAGCTGAGACAAACTGAGTTCCACGATCAGATACGATGGTCTTGGGAATACCATGAAGACTTACTATTCTTGCCAAAAAGAACTTAGCATAGCCAACAACATGCATTGTGGTTTTTACTGGTAGAAAATGTGCAGACTTGGTAAGTTGATCAACAATAACCCAGATGGAATCATGACCACTAGAGGTCTTAGGCAAACCTACTATGAAATCCATACTGATGTCTTCCCATTTCCAAACCGGAACTGGTAAAGGTTGAAGCTGACCTCCAGGTTTCAAACGCACTGCCTTCACTTTCTGACAAGTATCGCACTTGGCCACATAGCCTGCTATCTCAATCTTCATCTTTGTCCACCAGAACTTCCGCTTCAAATCCTCGTACATTTTGTTGCTTCTAGGATGAATGGACAGACGAGAAGTATGAGCTTCATCAAGAATAGCTTGTCGCAACTCTGGAACTTTAGGAACCAGAAGACGATATTTGAACCAAAGCACATCTGCTTCATCTAACTTGAAACAAGTAGGTATTCCAGATTTAACCTTTCCTTTAAGATGAGCGATGCCAACATTGGTTTTCTGAGCTTCGATAATTTGATCGCGAATGCTGAGTTCCACTGAAATATTAGCTAGTCTGCCATGTTGCACCATAGATATACCTAGCTTTTCTAACTCATAACAGAGTGTGGAATTTACCGTCTTCAGACTTAGACAGTTGCAACTACCCTTACGACTTAAGGCATCAGCTACAACATTTGGTTTGCCTGGATGGTAATGCACTTCAAGATTATAATCTTTAATAAGCTCCAACCACCTTCTTTGCCTCATATTCAACTCAGACTGAGTGAATATATACTTCAAACTCTTATGATCGGTATAGATATGGCAAAGGTTGCCCAGAAGATAATGCCGCCAAATCTTCAAAGAGTGGACAACTGCCGCTAGTTCAAGGTCATGAGTTGGATAGTTCTCTTCGTGCTTCTTCAACTGCCTAGAAGCGTAAGCAATGACCCTTCCTTCTTGCATCAAGACACACCCAATACCAATACCGGATGCATCACAATACATATCGAAGGGCTTCTCAATATTAGGTTAAGCTAATACGGGAGTTGTGGTCATTAACTTCTTCAAAGTATGAAAGGCTTATTCACACTCATCAGACCATACGAACTTGGTCTGGTTATTTAGTAGACTGGTAATGGGTTTCGAGACTCGAGAAAAGTCTGGAATAAACCGACGGTAATAACCAGCCATACCGAGGAAACTTCGAACTTGATGGACTGTCGTTGGTGGCTTCCAATCTAGAATGTCCTTCACCTTACTAGGATCAACCGCCACTCCTCCATTGGACAAAACATTCCCAAGGAATTGCACTTCTTTCAGCCAAAACTCACATTTGCTGAACTTAGCATAAAGTTGATGCTCTTGCAATCGAGTTAAGACAACTCTTAGATGGTGGGCATGTTCCTCTTCATTCTTGGAATAGATAAGAATATCATCAATAAAAACCACAACGAACTTGTCCAGCTCAGGCATGAATACTGAGTTCATAACATACATGAAGTATGCCAGTGCATTGGTCAAACCAAACGACATTACCAGATATTCATAAAGCCCATATCTAGTGGTAAACGCCGTCTTGGGGATATCTTCGGGCAGAATCTTGATCTGATGGTACCCCGATCGCAAATCGATCTTGGAGAACACCGTAGCTCCAGCGAGTTGATCAAATAGAAGATCAATCCGCGACAAGAGATACTTGTTCTTGATGATCATCTCATTCAAGGGACGATAGTCAACGCACATACGGAGAGTATGGTCCTTCTTCTTCACGAAAATAACAGGACAACCCCATGGCGATGAACTAGGTCGAATGAAACCTTTATCGAGTAACTCATTCAATTGAGTCTTCAACTCTGCTAGCTCTTTGGGAGGCATTCGATATTCCCTTCTAGAGACAGAGGTTGTGTCAGGCTTTAACTCTATAGAAAACTCCACATCTCTATCGGGAGGTAAGCCAGGTAAGTCATCAGGAAAGACGTCTGGGAACTCACGCACTACTGGAATATCATATATCCCCACTGCAGTTATAGAACAGACTTTTTCCACTTCCCTTTTGGGCACATAAAGCTGAATCAAGAGTTGAGATTTACTGTTTGGCACATCTACCTTGATAGTTCTGTTTAACACATCGATCACAGCTTTGTGCTGCTGCAACCAATTCATCCCTAGGATCACATCTAAGCCCTGCTTTGGAAGCACTACCATGGTCGTGGGAAATATATGCCCACCCAAACTCAAAGATACTCGATATACCAACTCTCTAGTTGAGATACGACCACCCGGTGTTTGCACATGAAAGTCCATTTTTAACTCAGACAAAGGATTACTATGCTTGAGCACAAACGACTTATCAATGAAGGAATGTGATGCACCAGAATCAAAGAGAATAACTGCAGGATAATCGTTGATAGGAAACGTACCCTGCAACAATGGTTCTCCTTCCGGCATCCCTTCCCCCTAGGCATGAAATACCCGCCCAGTCTTCTGCTCAGTCTTGTTCTTCTGATTTCCAGCATTCCCCTGCTTCTGCTGCTGCTGACTCCTAGCAAACTTCTGATTATACTACTTTGGAAGAGGACACACATTGGAATAATGTTCCACTTTTCCACAGTTGAAGCAGGCATTACTGGTTTGCTTTGCAGCCACTTGATTATTTGGGCCAACATTCTGTCTAGGATACTGAGAACCCCCAGAGAACTGTTGCCCAGACTGTTGCTGCTGAGGAGGACGATACTGGAAACGATTGTGATTCTGAGGGTGGTAGATGATCTTCTGCCTCTTATGATTACCACTAGAAGAACCAGCAAACGATTTCTTCTTCTTTGCCTCCCTATGGATGCGCAAAGAATTCTCAGCAGAGATAGCCCTGCTCACTACCTCATGATAAGTAGAATTAGGATTATGGTTAAGCATGGTGTGCAGCTTAGTTGAAAGCCCCCTGAGAAACCACCTCTTCTTCTTAGCATCAGTACTGACATGTTCCACAGCATACTGGGAAAGATGGTTGAACTTGCCCATGTACTGCATGACAGTGGAATCTCCCTGTTTCAAACTCAGGAACTCCTCCAACTTAGACTCCATGACACCATCAGGAATATAGTGTGCACGGAAAGCTTCACGAAATTCCTTCCAAGTGGCACGATGACCCTCAGGTTGCATAGATGTAAAAGTCGACCACCAAGATCCAGCTGCACCACGAAGCTGCTGAGCTGCAAAGACTAGCTTCTGCACCTCTGTGCAATTAATCAGCTCAAACTTCTACTCCATGGTGCGAAGCCAATCATTAGCTTCCAATGGCTCATCTGCCTTAGTGAACACCGGAGGACAGGTGTCTGTGAAATCGACATAAGTCGTTTCCTGATTATTATTATTGCGCCCCCGGTTCCCATGACCACCTTGGTTGTGGTGCTGAGCGAGCTCATTCAAGAGACGAGCATTATCCGCAGAAACACTGATCAATGCCGCCAAAGTTTGTGCCAAGGTTTTTGGTGGAGGGGGTGGATCAGGAAGTTCCCCATCATGTGCCCCAGCATTGTTATGTTTAGGCATCTGTTTGCACAAACATACTTTTATTGAAACACAAGCATAAAAGTACCAAAGTGTTCACTCATATATTACATGACCATCATAACACAAAGGTGTTGGAAACTAAAGAGTTCTGAAAGCGATAAAGGTAGATTATATTACAACATCCACTACTCGCACTCGAACTAGCTAGCAAGGCGATACATGAACTACTCATCGTCACTAAGGACCACCACCTCTAGCTCGTCCTCAGCGATCACCTCTGGCTCAACTCCACCCTGAGCCTCAGGAGTGGGTGCAAAGAACTGGTCCCCAAAGGACAGGTCTGCCTGCAGAAGCTCTCCCAAGTCCTCTGCCATGGCCTGCTGCTGATACTCAGGGTTCAGCAGGTTGGTGAGGTGATGCACTTCCTCGTGAAGGACATTGATGTACACCTCAAGGTTACCTGCATAGTGCCCCAAGTTGAGGTACAACTCGGACAACAGAAACTCTCGGTCCCAGGCTTCATTCCTCTCTCACATCGCCTCGTACATGAAGCCCTCAGCGAGAGTCACCTCTGTCGCCTTGTCAGCCAGTTGTGTCTCCTTCTCTGCCAGCTGTGCATCCTTCTCTGCCAGCTGATCCTGACACTGCTGCAACTCAACCTCCAGCTCCTCCACCTTGTCCTCCAGGTTGTGGGTGCTGCTAGCAAACTCGTCCCTGTTGGTCGTCATCTAGCACAGGTCGGCCCTCAAGTGCTCGATCTTCAGCTTGCGACGACCACAACAACTAGTACCCTGCTGGCTGCTCTCACCACCGTCTCCACGTGACGCCAGCCTGTAGCGAGGAACTCCCAACGGTCCGGACGACTTGCGAGCCGTGCGCTTAGTCCTGGCTATCCTATAGACAAGATTTTAAAGGAGATAAGTAACATGATAGATTTTAATTGATTAAGAACAAAATTTTAAAACCCATCCCAAGTTGTATGATATGATGCATGATACGTCCTACGAATACGATAATATTTACATAACATATTTATAGGGCATATATATAACCATATTCATACCATCAGCTTGATATTCCTAAGAACTACTCTCCTATTATATAAACAAGAGAAGAGGTAAGTTAAAGAAATTTTTGGACTCAAACCAAATTTTAATTTAAGATCCAAATCATTTTTGAAAGATTTACAACTGCAAGATCTGTAATAAGGAGAGCTTTGATACTAATTGTGACAGAACCTTTTAAGAAAGGGCCCACTTGCCAGGATTAATAGTCCATCCGACTTAATCGCTAACAAATGAATCAATTCTTAATTAGTTCGCCAGGTGTCACCACTTTACAGCGGCTCATTCACCTCTTTCCGAACATGATCTCCTCATTACAAACATTCCAGAAGTAATACGAGAAATTTATATTACATCAGCGGAAATTTGGAGTTATATTACAAACCATAGGTTTTTGAAACATACTTAAGTGTCATACGATAACATAGTATCAAGCTGCTGATAGAGTATAAACAAACAACCGAGGTACTCTTGCCCAAGAGTCAAGCAAAGACGACTACTCTTCATCCTCATCAACTGAAACAACGGTCATGCAGCACAAAGCCATACAGACCGGATTGGGACCCTCATCTGCAACAGGGGTTAACAAACCCTGAGTACCGGTACTCAACAAGACTTATCCAACAAAAGAAAATATTTGGTGAACAAAAGGTATGCAAGTAATAGGATTCAAGGTGTGGTTTGCAAGAATCAAGTATTTTGCATAAATGAGCATTTATAAAAGAATTGAAATTCATTTAATTCATTTAAAAGGATTACTCAAGTACCAATCTAAATTTATGATTGATGACAAGGTAATAACCATCCAAGAAAGGAACCAACAAGTATCCAATTCAAGTTTCATTAACTATGACGTAAAAGGCGGGGTCATGTTTCCATACCCGAGGAACACGACGATTCGAACCGGTTTATCCCAGCTGGGGCTTCCCAATCACACGACATATACAACCGCTTAAAGCACGCATATGACTACTTTTCCCTGGATCCTCTCGCCAAAATCGGGGTTCCGCCACCCGAGAGCACAATACACCTCCATCTAGTTCCGCAAACTTCGAGGGTACACACTACTCTCGCCATCTCTCCACTCCTAGTGCGGTTTGACCGTTCTTAAGACGAGAATAGCCAGAGTCTGGCTTTCCCAAGGTATGTGATAAGTACTCCAAAGTCACAACCCTCTAACTTTTTACAACGGCAAGGCCCTAACGACACAGGCGGAAAGAACCCGCTCACCAGACACCGTTGATGGCTCTCAACCACCGTGTCCGCCCGGTCACGAATTATTACTTCCAACAACACACCTTTCTCAAAGGATCATAACCATTTGCCAAAGAAATACGCTATGTGTAAGTGACAGGAAATCACCTACTAGAAAACTCTAAGCATACTAGCATTTTTAGCCAAAAGTTTTCATCTTTAAACAAGTGTCAAGGTATAAGGTACAATTAACACAAGGAGAAGGCTATGCATCAAGTAGGAATTTAATAAAGTAAGAACAATGCAGTAATAACCATAAGTGTATTTAAATAAAACATTTTAAATACAAGGTAGGCCTTGAATGCACCGGGGCTTGTCTTGGTTGGAGGGATACACAAACTCGGGCTCAGATTCAACAAGAGAGAAATCCTGTTCACAAGAGGGATTATCCAACCCAACCAACGAACAATCTACACGATACAATGATACACTTAGCTGATGCTTGAAAGCATAGACATGATGATTTGCAACACACAAACAACACTTAAAAGATGAACAAAACAGATTAAACATCTTGAGTATAACTTTCCTTCATGAAGGAAAAGTTAAACTAAAGAATAAAGTAATTTACTTACAACATGACTAAAGTAATTACTAAGTTTAAAATTATATCCAAAAGAACTGAGCAAACAACAATACATCATACATATCCATACTGTGGTTGTCACTGAACAGTTGACCATTAACCATAAACAATCCAAAATCACTCAAAATCTAAAGTCATTAGGATTGCTAATCATTTTATTATTAATTAAACAAATATCCATGTTCAACAGTTCATCCAAAAGTTCCCAAACTTTTTGTACAGCAAGATATCAGTGTATAAAGGTTACACAAAAATTTCCAGAATTTTTGGAACAATACACAGAGCATGAAAAATCATGGAAAAGTCATTTTTCAATTAAATTGAGCATTTTTACAGGATTAAAAATGTACTGAACATGGATATGTTATATTTTTCTTAAATACTACACATGACAGAGAGCATACACAAATTTGTACAGAATTTATTTATGCACAGAAATAAATACACAAAAATAACAAAAGTTACTACTGTGCAAAACAGGAAATAAAGAAAACTCTTCGCTGCTCTCACTGACACCTGGGTCCCACATGTCAGTGTCCCCAAAACAGAGCAGCGACGTCGGTGACCACAAAATACGGCGGCGCGTCGCCGGCGGCTACTGTGCGGCCCAAACAACTCATGCGCTGGACTTTACTCGTCATCCTGAACTCATCGAGGTACGGTAGAGTCCTTTCCTTCCCTTAGAACTCCCTCGCCGGCGACATCCGCGGCGGCCCAAGCTCGGTCGCTCGAACTCCAGCGAGCACAAGCCGTAAACGCTCAACCAACAACCCCAACATGCTTAGCGGCCCCCAAACAACGCGGACCACAACAAGAACGAAGCAAAACCTTAGCGAAACGACCTCGCCGACGGCCATGGCGGACGGCGAAGATCTGAGCGACGCGCGCCGGCCAAAACACGCACGCGCTCGATCAACCAACAACGTGAATAGACTCAGGACAGCTAGGCGAAGCTAGCGCAAGACTCCGACTCGAAAAAGATCAACTAACGCGAACGACCGACGAGCGCACCATCGTGACGGCCATGAACCGTGGCGGCGCTCGTGGACAGAGCACTACGCTCGATTCAAGAAAAACCAAGCGTGTGGATAGTTCGAGGTGCTCACCCTAGTCACGGAACACTTGATATCACAGTCGGAGATGAAGCAGAGGGAGCTGGCGACAATGACCGTGCCTGCGGAAAAGATGAACCGAGCGGCAACGTCGACGTTCCCGGAGCTACGGTCCACCATTTGCAAAACGGAGGATAGCAACGGATTCAGTGAAGAACAAGGAAGATGAAACAAGAACCAAAAGAACAATGTGGCTCCTATGTAGCCGGTGAGACTGCGAATCAGAGCGGCGGCGCTCTCGCCGGAGCCGAGGAAGAAAGCTTCGCGCCGGGCGATTCACGCGTTCGTAGCTTCAACCAACTAGTGCGGGAGGTGTACTAGACCTAGGCGAAAGCCATTGCGGAGGATTGGAAGCTTGGTAGTGACTGAAACGCTCGTGCGAGCTCTGCAATGCGAAGTGTTCGCGCGAAGGAGCAGAGCAGGGCAGAACGCGCAGCGTCGAGCGTGGAAAGAGAGGGCAGGGGTGGATGGCGTCCCATTTTGTAGACGGCAACGGGTTCGTGGTGATGCCACGCACGCGATGGAACGCGCGTCGCGGGCAGACGGCGAACGGTGGTGTTAGCAGCTGGCCGGACAGGTGTCGGCGCCATGGAACCGTTCGAGATGCAGGTGTTCGTTGAAATGCCCAAACTGCCCTGTGACTGTTTTTGCAAAAAGCTAAACCTTCCAGGGGTTTGCATGAAAAACTTAGAACACCAAAGTTTCTCCAAATTTCATGATCTACACTTTTGGTAACATGCATTTTTTTAAAATTCGGCCTAGAAATGAAAATGCATTTTTAGAAATTTGAAAACCTTTTTAAAAGAATTTACCCCCTTTCTAATTACTTTAAAAACTTGAACAACACTTTAAAAACTATAAACACAACAAATGCAATTCAAACAGAGATCTATCACATTGCTTAAACAACCATATGCAAATTCTTTATAGATTTTGAAAACCATGTTTAGGGTTTAATCCACCCCCTCTGGAATTAGGGTTTGGATTCAAATTTAAATTTTGGAATTTGAAAAGATGACCCTGCAATCACACCATGGATCAAACATAAGCAAGTAAACTCATTTTAGTTCAATGCATAACCAGGTTTTCAAACAAATGAATGATGCTTAATGTATATGATGACATGATCAAGTTTCAATTAAGTGATTAACACCAGGGGTGTTACAATTAGTTTCAAAAATGTCCTCACATGACCTGCATTCTAACACTCCATTTTTTTGTGGTGTATCTCTTACACTCGCATTGTGGATACTCTCAACCTCATAGTGTGTGGAATCACACAACTCATTTGTGGTTTCACTCTCTTTCAGATTGGCAATATGGCTCTCATTCTCACATAGGTTTTGATGCACAATCACTTCAACATCTTGTGAAGCAACATATGCATATGTATCATTGTCCATGACCATCACTTCATCTTCCTCGTCAAATATTGGGGGATGGTCATAATTCACCATGTATGTTTCTTCATGAGCCTGCATCACACAAGTAACAAAACTAGAAGAAGGTATTATCATATTAGTAGTAAATAATTCCTCACATGATTCATCTTATTTTTCGCTCACTTTTTGTGTATCTCTCTCACACTGAATGTTGTGGGTCTCCTCCTCACATATAGTGGAATCTCTCATATTTTCATTTTGAACTCTCACTCTAAATTTTGGTTGGTGGCACTCTTTCTCACATGGGTTTTGTTGTCCATATGATCTTCCATGTGCCTCTTGCTGAATTTTTCTTTGGGAGGACATACAATAATCTTCAAAATCAATGAGCACACGGGGGCAAAAACTATGCCCACGAGCATCTCTCCCATGCTATCCACTACGGGCAATGAGACCATAGCGAGAGTTGGACCGGCTATGTTGTTGTGGAGTCCGCCCACCCACAGCAGGGAGATGTTTATCGAACATCATCTCCATGGCCTCCACTAAAGAGTGTTGTAGTTGACGAAACTTAGTCCGTGTGACTAGTGATTCCTTTTCTCCATATCGACCACCACGAATACAAGAACTGGATCCTGTCATATTAGCACTTATGCAAGAAAAGTGGATAGGTAAATTTGTGGAAACACACAACCTCACCTCTTACTTACCAATATTCTTGCCCGTTCTCAAGGACTGTGAAAGTGCTAGTGCAGTAGCTCAACGGAAGTGATTGAGAGGTCGAAAGGATTACGAATCGAACGTCCCGGTTTCAGATTTTGGTGGAGCTATAGGTGGCTATTCAAGGAGGGCTATGATATTGTAACAAAGTGAAACAAACCGTTCAAACAAGATATGAATGTTGTTGTCCAGTACACCACAAACTTGAAATTTCAGATATGAAGCTTGTATTTCTAGAACCCGCAACACAACCCCTTTTAATTTCCTTCTCTTCTTTTTTCTTCTCTATTTTTTTTCTTCTCTATTTTTTCCTTCTCTCTTTTTATGACTTTTTTTCTTTTTTTTCAGCAAACACGAGATAATATATGAGGGGTGCGGATAAATGTTAAACAAGAGGGGTGACTAGCAACAAGATGAACAGGATGAACACAAAGTAACACAAAATGGCTATAGGATTTTTTGTGTGGCTTTTTAGTGGACTGTAGGATATAAAAAAACACAAATATATGTGATGGATGAAAGATAGTAATATATGGTAATAAATGGATATATAAATGGGTGATGATGAAACCTACCATGACAATGATAGCTCTGATTACCACATGACAAGACCCGATATGGATCGGTAAGGGATTCCCCCGATCTTCACGACAGTAGGTCACGAATCAAGAGAAAACTTGCTACGAATAGCGGGGGGATAACTAGCTTTATACCTGTCCAAGGTTGATTGCAACCAAGCGACGGGGAGAGAGGCACCGTAACCGCGAGGACTTTGACTCGATCTCCGAACGACCGCAGAACCACAATCTAGAACTAATCCACATAATACGACGCAGCCGAATGGAAGCCGTAGAGCACGAAGTAGGGGATTCCAGAGGAATCACTTCATAAGTCCAAGAAGAACAAGGAAGAACAAATGTTTGAGTAAGGCACTCGGCAGCTCAGCTGCAATATGTGACTGTTTATCAAATTATCAAAGATTGATAATAGCTTAGTCGCAGTGGATATATATACTAGGAAGAACCCTCCTAGATAGGCATGAAAACGAAAAGGAGTTTCTGAAGATAGGCTATGTGAAAGGTCACCACGAGATGGCTTCCCGAAGTGGCTTCGCGTGACTATTGGCCTCTAGAGTAGTTTCTACTAAACTGATCATAATTATTTATTGGGAAGTCCAAATGACGAGCTGTTTGTTGGGTGTGAAAGTAGACTTGAAGAGCTTTCCACACATGAAAATCATGCATAACGAAACATTATAGAATGGTACAGTTTTGCAGGAGAAGTTAAACCAACATTCTGTCCTCTGAAACTATTCACCTTTTGAGCAGTCTTCACTAATCTATTCGTATCTTAAAATTGGCACGTCCATAAGTGGTGAGGTTTGTTGCATTGGAAAGTAGACTTGAATAGCTTTCCAAAATGTCCTCATTGGCCTCAAAATCTTCTCGGAGTAGAGAGATATGATCATTTCTTTAACTGGTCCGTTTTGGAACTGAACTGATTCGTTTTGGACAGGTCTGATTCTTCCTAAGAGAACTGGTCTGTTTTTGGTCTGTAGCTTTTCTTCATGTAGAGTAATATTCTCCTCTTGATATGTATACATAATTACAATAAAAGTAGAACACTTAGGTAGTATAACATTCTCAGAATTATTAAAGTTAATTTCAGATAGGAATAAATTCACCTCTTCATGTAGTTTAGTGGCACGACTACATGTAATTGGACCATGATTTGTATCATTTGTATAAGATGGTGAATCTTCTTCATGTTCCACCACATGATGAGCTGGCATGTCCTCATCATCCTCCCCCTCTTGAAAAGGAGTCATCCTCGACTCTAATTCTTCTAGTCCAAATAATTGTGCTAGGACATCGCTTTGTAGTATTGTGATAACATCAAGGTCTCCTTCTTCCATCACACCAAGGTGTTTGAATCTATAATCATATAAACCAAGTAGTAGCTGTATACTCCCTCCATCCCATTGAAAGTGTCACTTTAGAATCCGTGACATCTTCTTAAAACGTTCGTCTTATTCAAAATTTTTTGTATAAATATTATTTATTTTTCCATGACTAATAAAGTGTAGCCAAAAGTGTAGCTTTCACCTTGAATGGATACTTACAACTAATGGTGAATGTGGATTGCCTTGGCACGGTCTTATCACTAAGGATAGTTTATCTTGATTGCTAAGCCCTAGAGAATAGATCCATAAGGGATCCTCTCTGGTGAATCCTCTCTGGAAAATATGTAAAAGAATAATGGATTGTCTTTTGCCAGGGGCAGGGGTCCTCCTTATATAGCCCCTCAAATGAACGTCGGCCGTCGAATCAAACCGACCTTAGGCGAAGGGTTTAGATTGAACTTCAAAGGCCGTGGAGCATGATCCACGAGGTTGGTGCTGATTGGTCAGAGGGGCAGGGCGAGCGCCCTAGGAGTTAGGGTGGGCGCCCTGACTCCGGGCCCGTTCCGCCTCCCGTTCATTCTCGTGTCTTCTGGAACCCTCTAGAATATAGAAAATTGTCCGGTTGATAATTATCTCTATGTAAACATGACATGTAGGTCTTTCCTCCATATTTCCTGATAACCCCCTGCAGAAACATACATTCACCAAAACTCATGGAATTATGTCAGTATAAACCCTATGTCTAGGTGGTGTGTTGCAAATATATCCTTTCTAATGCTTAGTTGACGGTTAAAATTGGTACTTAAGGACCGTCAACAGACGGGAACATCCACATTGGCTCCCATGTCCAAGATGATGAAGTTGGTTGGGATGTATTCATCTTGGATATTTACCAAGATATCCCTTGAAAGTCCTGCAGGAAACTGCATCGTTTGATCCGCCATCTGCAAACGAACACATGTAGGGAACAAGGGTCCCCCTAAACAGTTATCATACGTTACCTTGGACATGATGTTGGCGCCTGATCCAAGATCGCAGAAGGTGTTGTGGAAGGATTGTTGTCCAATTGAGCACTTGATCGTCGGATGGCCTGGATCTTTCTATCCTACCAACGGGGGGGTGGACTATATAAGAATCAATGGAACTGTCACTTCCACGAACTACCACGCGACCCGACCAATAGGATACATTTGTAGGTAAATAGCATCTAAGCACCACGCTTACATGTGATCTACCACCTAACTCCCTCGAGGTAAGAGCTAAGCGCTTTGCAAACTTATTCATAAACTCATTATCAATCATAACCATATCAAATATAGAACTAGAATAAACTAAGAACATAATAAATAGAAACATAATGCTATTTAGAATAAAGTCGTAGAGAGAGATACAAGATAATACCAATCTTTATGACGAAGATCCAAAATCCAGAGCGCGATGCTCTACTTCTCTAAATCTATCTCATCAATCCTATAGAACTTGAATGAATTGGGAGTAGCTATTCTAATTCTCTCGTGGAGAGAGGGATATGAAACCCTAGTTTTTATGGCTTCCTCTAATAATGATTTCTCCTCCTCGTCAGGGGTGGTAGGGCCTTTCTTATATAACCCCCTCAAATGAACGTGGACCGTCAGATCAAACCGACCTTAATCGAGGGTTTAGATTCATCCTCAAAGGCAGTTAGGCGTGATCCGCGAAGTCCAAGGCCATTGGCCATAGGGGTAGGGTAGCCGCCCCAAACCCTAGGGCGAGCGTAGTAGGGGTGCCCCCCCCCCTCCGCTTCTGGCTTGGTCCAGTTGCTTCTAGAGCCTTCCTGAGTATTCTTGTTCGTGCAGAGGTTTTTCTCTCTATGTAAACATGACATGTGGACCTTCTTTAGCTCTTTTCCTGATAACTCCTTGTAAAAATATAAACTCACCAAAACTTGTGGAAATCTGTCAGTTAGACCCCCTAAGTATATGGTGGTGATTCAATTAAGTCATTTTTAGTTCTTGTTGACATATAGCAATTGATACTTAACGACCGCCAACAACATGCTCAATTGGATCCTCTGGTTTCCCAGGAATCCTACCCTATTCTAGAGATGGCATAGCTGCAGCTAATTGAGCTAGTTGGGTTTCTGAAAGGTCCTAAGTGATGGCTAGAGGGGAGTGAATAGCCTAAATCGAAAACTAAAAACAAACTCAACAACAAGTTAGATAGCAATGAGGCGAAGCTTAACTTGCACTAGCCTACTAGGGGATGCAACGCCTCCTAACCACAATTTCTATCCTAATAAGCTCTAGGATCACTCAATGCCTATGCAATTCTAGAAGCCCTCTAGGCACAACCTAATATACTAGGACAAGTATGAATAAGGTAATGCAAAGATGGGAAAGGAGATTATACCACCGGGGAGACTAGTAGGGGATGAACCAATCAAGTGAATACCAATGAAATCAATCAATCACAAGGAACAATGGTTGACACTTGATTTTCTTCCAAGGTTCACTAGTTTGATTTTCATCCGAGGTTCACTAGTTTCTGAGCTATGCACAGGCGACGGAAGCTCTGTCGCCAGCGTCCGACGCCTTGACCTTCAGCGTCCGGCGCCTTTCTTCAAACCGCCCGTCTGCATAGCTCTCTGGAAGCCCGACGGACGCTCCGTTGTTTCGCGACGGACGTTGCGCCTCAGCGTCCGGCGCAAATTCGTTGCTCTCGGGTTTCTGAGAAAATTCCAGGAAATATTTCCAGACGCTCCGAGTCAAAGACACCAGCGTCCGATGCCATCGTCCGACGCCCTCAGCTGTAGCGTCCGGCGCCCTTTTCTCTTCTCTGATTCTTCCACTTTTGCTCCAAAGTCGCCAAGCACTAAGTACCTCTTTAGTGAACACTTTTTGGCATGTTTTACTTGTCAATTAACATGGAGAATGTCACTAGGTCCTAAATGCACATGCAATATAGATAACACCTAGTGGCACTTGACAAACCGCAATCACTTTTGAATTTCCCCTCTTAATAGTACGGTTGTCTAACCTAAAAATGATCACACCGACTTGGTGTCTTGACCACCAAAATAAAAGGCCCTAGCTTATACCTTTGCCTTGAATTGCTTAGGGTCTTTTCACTTTCCTTATTTTCCAAGTGTGAGCTCTTGCAATCACTTTGCTTCCCTGATTGATCCATCACTTGTCATCATCTTCCATGTGTGTACTAAACCTACTCAAACACTTAGAGCTAGGTTAGTACTTGAGGTTTCAGCAATTATCCAAAACACTAGAGATCTCTCAATCTCCCCCTTTTTGGTAATTGATGACAACCCGGTATAAATGATATGAAATATGATTTTGAATTCACAATGGGTTTGAAAGTGTTTTACTCCCCCTACATATGTGCACTTCTTATGATTATGAGTCAAAGTTTTGCACATATGCTTAGATAGACCTTTTGGGAGGGATAAATCACTTGCAAACTATGACATGATGTTAAGGTATAAGAAATGGACCTTTGAAGCGTGATACCATTCGAAGTGCGCCAATCATACCTTCCTTAGCAACATGGTTAGCTCGATACCAATTGGATGTACACAAGATATTCTAAGGATCTAGCTATCTTCTATACATGCTAGTGATCAATTCATCAATCAAGATCATACTAGTCATGTACCACACAAGCAAGTCATATTGAATTGAAGTACAATGCAAGCAAACATATGTGTAAATGCACATCCAAATGCAACAACTTGTTCATAGGCTTGTTCCCCCTACTTGTGTGCTCAATTTTTAATTTTTTAATTTTCAAAATCCTATTTCTCCCCCTTTACCAAGGAATTATCATTTTATCACATTTTCTCCCCCTTTGTCACACATTACCACAAAAGAAACCACTTGTAGTAACATGTATCACTTGAGGATACTTAGGAAGATTTATTTATCAAGTCAATTGAGAAAGGGAGTGGGGTTAATAATCTTTTATAGTTCAACCTAGATCACTTGTCCTATATACTTAACTGATGAGGACATCTCAACCATGCATGCTACTTCAAGTACTAAGCAGCCATCATCAAACATAAATGATACAATTCAAGGTCCACTTACAAGAAGTCGCGCTAAGAAACTCTAAGAGAAGGTGAATTCATTCCTTATTGATTTTAATCTTGGTACTTCTAAGAATATTATAATACCTAAGTGTTATACTTTTGTTGTACTTAGGTATATACATCAAGAGGAGGATGTTACTCTACGTGAAGAAAAGCAACAGACCAGTTCTGACCAGTCCAGTCCAAAACGGACCAGTTCAAGAAATGATCATATCTCTCTACTCCTTGAAGCTTTTGAGGCTCAAGAGAACATTTTGGAAATCTCTTCAAGTATACTTTCTAATGCAGCAAACCTCACCACTTCTAGACGTACCAATATTGAGATACAAATAGATTAATGAAGATTGCTCTGAAGGACAACAGTCAGCCCGATGGTTAAGTTCCCATACAAAACTGTACCATTTTATAATGTTTCGTGCTGCATGGTATACATGGTTGGAAAGATGGTTAAGTCTATTTTCCAACGCATTTAACGGTGTGTCATTTGGACTTCCCAAGATGGAGTTATTGCCAATTTAGTGAAGACTGTGCAGAAACCAACAGCCTCGCGAATCCACTTCAGAGGAACATTTCGTGCAGGCCTTTTCATATTCTTAGTCTTTTCATTTTCATCTCGTGTTTACACCTATCTAGCAGGGTTGTTGCTAGTATATATACCCCATTGCATCCTTGCAAAACTCAGACTTTTGATAATCGAAATATCGAACCTTTGTTCAGTTGTGTGCTAATAAACCCCAGAGAGAGATTCTCTACCCCTTTTCTCTTGTGTTTTCCTTCGCGGAGATTACAGAAGCGGCCGCGTCATCGGCACCCAATCTGTGCTCCTGATCTTCGAGTTTAGGTTGCGTAGGTTGGTTTCTTTGAGAGTGTGGTTGGACGAATCCTTAGTTCAGGCTATCGTATAGAGACGGTGGTTGGCTCCTTATGCGTGTCATCAGGTTGCACTAGTTATCGCTGCTTGCAGCAAGTTATCGGTCAATCTTTGGCTAGTTATCAAGATCGGGTTCCTACGTCGTGAAGATCGGGACCGTACCTCATCATCTGGTATCGAAGCTTTAGTTGTCACGGTAGGAATTTTTATCCTTAGCTACATATATTTGTGTTCGTCCTATCCACTAAAAAAGCCACAAAAATATTCTGCCATAACCCCGTGTTTCAATCTGTTGTTCTTGTGAGTTTGGTTAAATTTGAGTTCATTAGAGTCTTTATTTAGTTGTTGATCACATTATCCTCCGTGTGTCATTTGAGCTTCTTTCATATATCTACAAATCCCTATATAAAAAAATCAGAAAACTGTATCATCCTTCGCGTAAACTTTGATCCTATCAAGTTAGAACGTTGACGGTTGTGTCTTGTTTCCAAAAAAAGGGTGTATAAGTGTTATCTCTGGTCTTGTTCTTAGTTATAAAAAAAGTGTGTCAGAAAAAAAAGAGAAGAAAGAAAAGTGCAAACAAAAGAGTTGAAAAAGGTTGTGACAGAGAAGTCAAAGTTCAGTTTGTTTATGTGTACAAGTTCTGAAATTTTATATCAAGTTGCACAATCAGTTGTTATCTATCCTTTGGTGTAAAATATTGCTTGGGTTTGATTGCAACACTTGCATCCTAGGCATACTCCTTGTTTGCATCAAATCTGAAATTATCTTTGCGTGTGTGTTTGATCCATTTACACCAATCATATCTTGTGGTCAGCACTAGACACTCAACTTCTATTTTGAACTGCGATTTAACTTTACAATATCGAGAATTCAGATTGCATTCCTTGTTAATTATATCCCCACCAAGCTCCACAAATAACCCACCATCATAGGAACGTTGATCTTGTATTCTCCCAACCATCACTTTCGGTTTCCACCTCGCATTGGCCCTCTGTAATCTGCATGGAATTCATAAGAGCTTTAGTTGATAAGAGAGGTGAGATTGTGTGAGTTCCACATATTATCCTATACCACATATAAACTTTTTGTTTTGTATATGCATTAACCATGACAGGCCGAAGATACACCAATCTTCCATTCTATGGAAGTAATGATCCCGAAGAGTTTCTTGATTGGCAAGAGCAAATGGAAGTTGAACTTGAAGTCCAAATTTTTTCAGAAGCTAAGCAAATAGCACGAGTTGTACTTGAATTTGAAGATTATGCTCTTGATTGGTGGAGACAATATCCACAGAAGCGTCTCATCAAGAATTGGGAAGATTTGAAGAAGGCCATGAGAAAGGAATTTATTCCTAAAAAATATGGGCTGATTTTGCTTCGTCGTTTGGAGAATGTGAAACAAGGTAGTAAATCTGTCCAAGCATATTATGACAAGCTATATTCATCCTTGTATCGAGCAAATGTTGTTGATGATATGGAAGTAATCAGATACTTCAAGATTGGTCTCAATGCAAGAATTGCTGCTGCAATTGATGGAAAGTATTTTAGAAGTATGCAAGAACTTCTAAGTTATGCACTTAGAGTGGAGAAGAAAATGATGAAGGTGCACCAAGGCAATACCACACAGAGCTCTAATTTGTGCCAAGATAGATGTGCTAAGCTGCAACCCAAAGTTTCTTCTATTATTGGACATAAGCAAGCAACAACTCCATGTAGGACAAGAAGACTTGTCTGTAATTTTTCTTCAGTTGAATCTAGTGCTAGAAGGAGTGGACATCAGCAATGCAACCCCAAGAAGATCTCTGTTGAGTAGCAAGAAGATAGCTTTGTGCCTCAAGTCCATAAGAGAAATGATGAGTTATGTTGTCCTCTCAGTTATGAGCAAGATCAAGAAGAAAAATTGTTGCACATGCCAAAGAAAGTGAGCTAGAAGAAGCCAATATACAAGATATTGAAGATATTGTGCATCCACACCCACATGAGAATGAGAGCCACATAGCCAAATTAAGTGAGAGAGAAAATAAAAGTGAGTTGTGTGACTCTACGCAATGTATAGATGAAAGCATCAACATTTTGAGCGTGAGGGATACACCACATAAAAAGAGAGAGTTTGATTGCAAGACATGTGAGGATGATTTAAACGCTAACCCACTATTTTGTAGTTCTAGTGTTGTCTCTCAAAATGTGCACATGTGCAATGAATGTGAGGAAGAGATTGATTCTCATAACACCACCATACTTGATGAGAAAAGTGAAAAGATAATCGATGTTGATAATCAAATCATTGTTGTTCCAAGATTGAATCATGACAACAATGAAGGTAAGAATTCAGAGGTACATTCTAATATACTTACACCGTCATCAAATCTGAAAGGTAATGGAAACAATTCAGATCTAGGATTACCAAATCTTTGTCCTAATTTGATACATTCACATGTTCATTCAGGTGCTGAAATTTTGAAAGTTGATAACCAATATTCCATCAAGCATGATCAATGTTATGATTTGACTAATCTATGTGATACTTTATATACCAATAACATGGACCATGTGAAATTGTATACTCATGCTGAATTTTTTACAAGGATATCCTCTGTTGAATGTGTATTCTATGTCAAGCTTATTAAATTTTCTGAGATTGATAAAATGCTTCAAAGTGTTCTGGACATATCATCTATGAAATCTTTCAATAGTACATATAGCTGCAAGTTTACTTTTAACTTCATTGGACATTATGATGAAAATAAATTTTATGCTCGTGCCCTTTGCATAACATGTGACAAGCTTGCTGAAATGAAGTTTATTAAAATGACTAATACATCTTGTGAACCATACTTTCCTTCGTTTGAGATAAAAAGATTCCTTAGTGCTTATTGTTTAGAAAAATCCATGTTATTCTGTTATTCATATTTTTCATTAAAAGAAAGAAATTGTGTGCAAACGTGTTTCAATTCACTTGTGAATTCTCTATCCATATGTAAGACCATTGAGTATGAAAGGTACATTTCTAAACCTTTACATGAGTTGTGCATCAAGAATTATTGGAATTTCAAATATGCTCCATTATCATCTTTTGATAGATTTGACTTTGCTAAGATTAAACATGATAATATTAATCAAAATAGTTGTTTGAAAGAAATCTTTGTGCTTCCATCTTCAAAGCTAACTGCAGGTCTAGAAAAATGGAGAACCTATCTCGCTCATGAGAAAAGAAACAATATACATATGAATTATAAAGAGCACAATGAACAACCTTCAATAAATTATCATAGTATTTGGCATATACATCCATCCTGTATTTTGTTTCCACTATTTTTAGGACAACAAAAGTTGAGGATGACTTTTCTTGAAAAGAGGGAGCACGATATGACCATGCCAAGGACATCAACAATTACTCCTAATTCTAAGGATCCATTAAAGGTGAAAGCTAAACTTGATTCTAAACTCTTTCGGTTTTCACCTACAAGACTACTACTTGATTTATATGATTACAGATTCAAACACATTGCTGTGATGGAAGAAGAAGAATGTTGCAGTAGAAACACACCATCTACCCCTATTGGCCTAGTACAATTAATGGCCTTAGATGGGTTAGAGTCGAGGACGACTCCTTTTCAAGAGGGGGAGGATGATGAGGACATCTCAACCATGCATGCTACTTCAAGTACTAAGCAGCCATCATCAAACATAAATGATACAATTCAAGGTCCATTTACAAAAAGTCACGCTAAGAAACTCCAAGAGCAGGTGAATTCATTCCTTATTGATTTTAATCTTGATACTTCTAAGAATATTATAATACCTAAGTGTTATACTTTTGTTGTACTTAGGTATATACATCAAGAGGAGGATGTTACTGTACGTGAAGAAAAACAACAGACCAGTTCGGACCAGTCCAGTCTAAAATGGACCAGTTCAAGAAATGATCATATCTCTCTACTCCGTGAAGCTTTTGAGGCTCAAGAGGACATTTTGGAAATCTCTTCAAGTATACTTTCCAATGCAGAAAACCTCACCACTTGTGGACATACCAATATTGAGATACGAACAGATTAGTGAAGATTGCTCTGAAGGTCAACAGTCAGCCCAATGGTTAAGTTCCCATGCAAAAATGTATCGTTCTATAATGTTTCGTGCTGCATGGTATACATGGTTGGAAAGATGGTTAAGTCTAGTTTCGAACGCATTTAACGGTGTGTCATTTGGACTTCCAAGATGGAGTTATTGCCTATTTAGTGAAGATTGCGCAGAAACCAACAGCCTCGCGAATCCACTTCAGAGGAACATTTCGTGGAGGCCTTTTCATATTCTTAGTCTTTTCATTTCCATCTCGTGTTTACACCTATCTAGCAGGGTTGTTACTAGTATATATACCCCATTGCATCCTTGCAAAACTCAGACTTTTGATAATCGAAATATCGAACCTTTGTTCAGTTGTGTGCTAACAAACCCCAGAGAGAGATTCTCTACCCCTTTGCTCTTGGTTTTCCTTCGCGGAGATTACAGAAGCGGCCGCCTCATCGGCACCCAATCCGTGCTCCTGATCTTCGAGTTCAGGTTGTGTAGGTTGGTTTCTTTGAGAGTGTGGTTGGGTGAATCCTTAGTTCAGGTTGTCGTATAGAGACGGTGGTTGGCTCCTTGTGCGTGTCGTCAGGTTGCACTAGTTATCGCTGCATGCAGCAAGTTATCGGTCAATCTTTGGCTAGTTATCAAGATTGGGTTCCTACGTCGTGAAGATCGGGACCGTACCTCATCATTAACACGGTTTTGCTCAAGAGCCACATTGGTTTTGCGCAATTCCTTGCATTCCTTCCTCTTCTTATAAATGTATTGCTTAGCTTCTTCAAGCATGTCCATGAGTTCCTCCCTTGAGGGCTCCTCACTATCACTATCGCTCTCACTCTCACTCTCATCATGAGAAAGTACCTTTGTGGACTTAGCCATGAAGCATGATGACGAAGTGTCAAATAAAGAGATCTTGTCCCTCATTGCAATGCTTGCAAAAGCCTTCTTCTTGGTAGTGGTCTTCTTTTCATTGTCTTCATCTTCACCACAAGAAGAGTCACTATCTCATGTCACTATGTGAGAATACCCATTCTTCTTCTTGTCAAAGGTGGGCTTCTTCTCTTTCTTGTCTCTCTTCTTGTGATCATCATCATCTTTGTCACTATTGTATGGACAATGAGCCATGAGATGATCAAAGCTTCCACACTTGAAGCACTTCCTAGGCTCATCAAAGTTCTTGGAAGATGGTCTCTTCCTTCTAGCATGATAGCCCTTCTTCTTCATGAATCTTCCAAATTTTCTCACAAATAGAGCCATTTCTTCTTCATCAACCTCACTAGCACTTGAGTCTTCATCCTCACTTGAGTCTTCAATCTTAGCTTTGCCCTTGCTCTTGTGTGATTAGGTAGCTTTGAAAGCTATGCTCTTCTTCTTCTCATCTTTCTTTTCTTCTTTCTTGATATCTTCTTCTTTGTTGTCCCGGCAAGCATCTTGTGTCATCACATCTCCCAAGAATTGATTAGAGTCACGATGTCCAATCCTCCTCTCACAATCAAGGTCACAAGAGTCTTAAACCGAGATTGGAGACTTCTCAAGAACTTGTGAGAAAAGTCCTTGTCTTCAACCTTCTCACCAAGGGCCGTGAGATCATTGACTAGCACTTGTAGCCTATGGAACATCTCCGGCACATTCTCATCATCCTTCATCTTGAAGCTTGCAAACTTTCCTTTGAGGATGTATGCCTTTGCACTCTTAACGGCTTGAGTGCCTTCAAATGATTCTTCTAGCTTCTTCCAAGCCTCGTGAGCACTCTCAAGATTCTTGATTTGCTCAAATACTTTTTTATCAAGTGCCTCATGAATAGCACTTAGAGTAATATCATTGTGTTGCAACTTTTCTTCTTCTTGCGGAGTGGGAGCTTCCTCATTTTCAACCTCAAACTTCTTGTCCACCACAAGACACACCTTTCGACTAATTGACTTGATGTGAGCAGTCATCTTGACTTTCCAATAGCCATAGTTGGTGCCATCGAACTTGGGTGGCTTCTTCATGTTGTTGATTTGAGCCATGATCACACCGTAGGTTGTTAAGCCTCAAATCGACGGTGTACTAGCTCCGATACCACTTGAAAGGTCCTATCCCAAGGCTAGAGGGGGGGTGAATAGACTAAATTGACAACTTAAAACAAACTCAACAACAAGTTAGATACTAATGAGGCGAAGCTTGACTTGCACTAGCCTACTAGGGGATGCGAAGCCTTCTAACCACAATTGCTATCCTAATATAACTCTAGGATCACTCAAACCCTACTCAAGTCTAGTAGCCTTCTAGGCACAACTTAATATACTAAGATAAGTATGAATAAGGTAATGCAAAGATAGGGAGAGTGATTATACCGTCGTGTCGAGGTAATGAGCCAATCAAGCGTTCTCCAATCAATCCAATCAATCACAATGATGAGCAAGAGATTGACACTTGATTTTTCACCCGAGGTTCACTAGTTTGCCAACTAGCTAAGTTCTTGATGAGTGTTTGGGTGTCCCGATCTTTCGGTGGAGATAGATAACTACGATTTGACTGGAGAGACGTTCACGACCCGACTACAACCATCCAAGGACGCTACGCCTTAGCGATCGATACACCAAATCCAGCGATTGCTCACGATCTTGCGGATCACAACCAACCAAACCACTAGGGTTATTCCTGCAAGCAATCGAAGAACAAGCAAGAACAAGTAGAACAAGCACTCAATTGCAAATAAGAGATGAAGGATCAGATGTGATACACATGAAGGTGGGGTTCCAAATCAAGTAGAACGGATGGTCTAGTCGACACAACGCGTCTACAAGGAAGTAGCAGCAGCTAAACTTTCATCTAAACAAAACCCAATCTGTTTGTGGCGGCTCTAGGGGGATATAAGGAGGGAGGACGACCACAAGGGTCCTGGGGTCGTCCAACAACCCTAGGATGAGTCCCTAATGGACTCAAGTTCATACACGGGCCATAGGCCCAAAATATGGTGACGCAGCACCGTTGGCAGACAAGGTCTCGACATTAAATCGTCAACTGCGGTCGCATCGGGTAAGATATATGTATGAGTCCGGATCCGTTGGAAAGTAGACTTGATAAGCTTTCCAAAAAGTGCTAGAACGTCCCAATCGGAGTCCGTATGAAGTCGTGGCAACCGTCGCAAGTTTGGACTCTTCTGCAGTCCGAATTGAACTTTCCAAAACGTGTTGGACTTGGACTCTTTGTTTCCTTGGATCCAATGTGACGAGGTGGCCTGGTGGAGAACGTTAGGAACACTTGGATTTGGTCCCCAATCAACTTCATTGACCATCCATGCTTTCCATATGCAATCTAATCCTTCCTTGATCCATGTAAGCAATTCTGAAAATGAAAACATACACACTTCATAGTGCAGCACCCATTCATCAAATGTAACAATGATAAACCTCATATAGAATGGTTTCACCTTTGGTATAGAAGTGGTTGGCATGGTCATATCTAAGCCGGTGATGTCCTCATCAGCCATGCTCCCGGAAAGCTTCCTGAAGGTCTTCATAATCTTCAGGACCGTCGTTCCCTGGAAACCCAGGCTCTATGTCCTGGAGGTTGATATGAGAAGTGGCCTCAGTGGCCGAGAGGGCCACGACGGCACCATGGAGGACACCATGGAGAACTACCTCCTAGGCTCAACATTGGATATCCTGGAGACGGTGCCCCAAGGCATTACCTCTAGCGTTGACGGCGTCAGCGGCAGTGGTGGCAATCTGGCATAGATCCTCCAACTACGATGTCAGCACTATGGGAACCAAAAGGGGTGAGGATGGTACAAAAAGGCAGAAAGAATCTAGAATGGATGACCAGGGGAGAGATGTCTTACTTGCCACCGTATTATCGGTTGTAGATAGCCGATTTCTCGCCTCAACAAGTTCGTCCCCGGCGGCGTTCAAGGATACCTGTTGCGCCTTGACCACCTCTTTGAGATGGTTCTCCTCTTTAGTGGCTTCTGAAAGAAGTCCACGAATCTTCCATATGCAGCGGCGTTCCTCCTCCATGGAAGAAACGCTAGAGTCGGAGCCGGACAGAGACGATGAAGCTTCGGAAGGACCAACCCCCACAAGACCAGGAGGAGGGAGAGGGTTGTCGGTTGTGAGGTCAAAACGGCGGACACTGCCATTGATGACCATGTTGAAAAGATGGAAAGTTTCAAGTAAAGATCATTCAAAGGAGAAGAAACTACTGATCAAACCTACCGCAACCAGAGAAGGCGCTCACGCATGGGGATACCCTCCGGGAGGCCATCTGTCGGGTGCTTCCCATGGCTATCACCTCCGGCCATTGGGGTTTTCTTGATGTTCTTGGAGACTCCGGAAGACTACAGTATGAGGTGGCTATGAATGAGTACCGAAGCCCGGGGGCACATAGCATTATATAGATCCTCTGCAGGGATAAAGAGTCGATTCGAGGACGTGCTACAACATGAAGTTAGCAAAAGGAGAGGAGTCGGTCGTTCCGGTTCCCAACAGTGCAGAGATATTTAGGTGCGACTCTTGGGGTTTCTGAAAGAATTTTGGAATAAAACAAGTTTATTCCAAAATTAGGGGGCATGTTTTAACACCGTATTTTGGCACGGCCAGGTGCGCGCTTATGGGCCCCTATCAGGCCTTCGGATGAGGTATCCAAGATGGACCCGAAAGATCGATTAAGGAAATAAGAGATCATGGAGAGATCTTTCGACCGATTTCAACAACACGTACACGACGATCTCGGCGATGGAGTGAATTGAGGCCCAAGTCATGTTTTGTTTCCTTATTGTTAGGACTTGCGTGACGGCCGGTTAGGGTACATGCTATGGTCTATAAATAGCGAGATCTAGGGAACAAGAAAGACATCCAATCAATCAAATACACAAGTAGTACTTAGTTTCCGGCCTCCGACCACCCCTAGGAGTAGGAGTAGAATAGATTTCGGTGAACCTTCGACGGATTGGGCTGCATCGACTAGATTGACCTCCGGTTTGCTTGTAAGTCTAGCCTTGGCTCATGTCTCGTTTGTACGGTTGTATTGTGTAACTTGTGCAAGCTTGGTATGAGCTAGTTATCGGTTTGAATCTATTGTTCATGGGGCTGCATTGCTTCAATCTCACATGAATCGTGGCTTCAAGCTAGTTATCGGCTCTATTAGATTGACAATCTAATAGATTCATTAAGTTATCGATATTGTCTGTTATGCCTTGTTTAATCTGTTGCTATAATATCATGCCCAATCTCAACTGATGAATTGACCCGCGCTTTATTTTCTATCTAGATCTATTGCCTCTGATGCATTTACTTTCATACTTAGAGAGGCGATAGATTTAAGATCATATCGGCTAATCCTTTGATTGTGGTTGTCACATGTTGCGGGTTCGAGACATATATTTGGTTATTAGATTGGTTTGAGGGTGGTTGGATCTGATTCAACATACGTGGTACGGCTGCATCTACCGAACCCCACTGCCACGTGTGTTGAGTCATGTCTGTCCAAACTTAGATCCGTCCGAGGGTGAATGTATGGATCTTGTTCAAGCTTCATGGATCTCATATCGGCTAACGTAACTGATCTGGCTATGCTTCAATTATACAATGCATGTACTTTATTTCTTTAATCTATTAGATCTATTGAATGTAATAGAGGTGGTTTGGCTTGTTTAGTTTTATGGCTGCATGGAAACACCCCAATGCTAGTTAATCGGTCAGGTTATCGAGTTAATTGTCATCATGGCTGCATGGGAACACATCTCTGTTGATGATTAATCGTTATCTGATATGTTCAGTAGATTTGGTAGTTTGATGTCGATGATGTTATATGTGTCGCATCTTTACCTTATTCTTGTCATATGATCGGCTAATCATGTACTTCATATTTGATATCCTATAACAACTGTTTATATATCATTATTGTGTTTCATATTGCTCGGAGTTGACTCTTTAGTCAATATCCTATATTCATCGGCTATATGAGAGTCGCATATTCATGGAACTATCTGGCAACAACCGACAGGTTCCATAATTTAACGTTTCATCTCTTTGTCAATTGCAGATCAAATTGACTGGCACGCCTGAGATCAACCACCGAAGTGGCCTAAGCCGCTTTACAGGTTTAGGAGATCAAGCTCTACTGTTGCACGGTCTCCGCAGGCCTTACGCAGTGCTGACGTCAGAAGACCCCATTTTTTGCGTCAACAGAACAATGCATGAACAGTGCCAGAGGCCCTCTCCGGCCTCCAATTTATTGACGGTTGAGAGAGTATCTATAAAGCTGGAACTAAATAATAATAAAAAAGAAAAAAGTGCGTTAGCTATACAATGCTATTGGAAAAAAAATAGAAGCAAACGTTTAAATGAACTAACAAACTAATAAAATAAAATAAAAATTAAAGTCACGTCAGCTACCGTACTCGTTACAGTACTAAGATGGTGAGCAATCAACATTTAATTTCTCATTGAAAGGTATTGGTATAGAACACATGTTTTGATGTGTACATCCATAATATATGTAAAAGAAAAGTAAAATTAAAAAATAGAGAAAAAAAGAAAAATAAATGAATAAAAATAGTTTTAAATAAAAGAAAACAAATTATAAAATAGATAAAATAAATAAATAAAAGAGTCATGTCAGATACAGTCGTTGAGGCCCTCATCGACCTCCACGGTTACACAACTATCTTACTTACTAGTGCAAGGCCCGCGCCACCGCGGGCTCATGCAGTTACAGGCTGCCTGACTTGATAATCTGTTGTTTACATGGAGACGAAAAAAGCTAAACTACATATGTATTGACTTTTGAGAAGATAATGTTCAAGTTTGAGACCATTTATTTAGGAGGTGTGTGTAAGGGCCAAATGGTGTAGGTAATAATGAAATTTGAGATTTCAATTGGTGGAGCACAAATGAAGCATTGTGTATTTAACTGTATATTGTTTGCACTCTTACCTACATATTTTCCTTCAGTTAGTAGATCAAATGTCAGGACCTACCATTACTC
The DNA here is from genome assembly GCA_022036555.1 of Microstegium vimineum. Taxonomy (NCBI): domain Eukaryota; kingdom Viridiplantae; phylum Streptophyta; class Magnoliopsida; order Poales; family Poaceae; genus Microstegium; species Microstegium vimineum. The sequence goes on along the minus strand of CM039124.1, from coordinate 29,811,005 downwards.
ATGAAAATAGCTCATTATTAAAAAAAAATAGTCACCAAGGTTCTCGAAACCTGACTTGAGTCAATAGACTAAGTATTATTTTTCGGAACAAAAATGGCAGGAGCCCTACCATTGATCTAAGAAAGAAAAGAAAGAGTGCTGGACACACATATACAGGTTGACTCCAAATACTAAAGTATGCATATTACAACCGGTGAACATGGAAAAATAAAGCATTAAAATATGATTCCATCTTGCAAACCAAGGAGATCGGAGGATTCACAATCAAGTAGAGGGAACTGTGTTCTTGCCTATGGCAGAGGTTGACCAATAAAAGAAGCACGCATACTGTAGAGGGTAAAGTCATATTCACTGGTACCTACAGAATAGGAATCAAAGAAAAAAGTCAATAATAACTATAATTCAAAAATTAGAGAGAATAAAAAAATAAGAATACACCGGTAAGGTCGATGTAATAGTCGCTACCTAACTATCTTGAAAGACATTGGAACTATTGCAAGGGCATGGACTGTGAGAACTATTACCAAGTTCAAAATATGTTAAAATGACGGTTCTAGAAATTGGGTTATAACGTAAGATAGAAATAGAACAAGCAAAGTGATCCCGCTGTACATGCAGGTAAGGCCCTCTAGGTTCGAACCCTTTTATCTTAACACAAATAATAACTATCATTGAAGATGCATGTATATGTTTTATCCAACTAATATTATAGTTTACATACTACATGGTGGATTGAGACTAAGAAATGAAAATTAAACTGTAATACAGAAAGTGAAAGTGTATGGTCGCAAGTAAGAATAATTCAGGTTGGCAATCTCAAGAGCAAAGGCAAAGAATAAAAACAAGCTGACACTAATATATGTGATCGTTCTTTATATTGTATTCAGAATCTTTTTCTGCTGTGGGAACAAAGGTACTTTTGACTATATGTAGGCATGGTTGCAGCAACTACATGTCCTTCAGTTTGTGGCATAATTATGTCAGCAGTGAAGTGTGGAGCCTCAAACCTTGAAGAGTCATTTAGAGGTTCATAAATAGAGGAAACAATATTTATTTTTCAGTGCACTTTTGATCATAGTGGAAGGCCCTTGGACATATTCTGATGCTGAAGAACACTTTGGTGGGATTTCTTAATAATAGTTTCAGCAATAAATTTCGTAGATGATTATGGTGCCTTTAACTCAGGTTGTAAAAGCACATGAAACTTGAAAGAAGCAAGATTTTAATCATAGAGTGGAGGGGAACCATAGCATGAGCTGTGCTGCTGTCCATTTGTACAGTACAAAGAAGTATGTCCAGACAATACCATGATCAAGTAAAGGAAAGCAATCAGTTTCAGGTGTTTACCTACAAATAGATGGACTTAAATAACAACATAGTTAATTCAATCATGTAATCGTCGTTCTAAACTTACACAAATCTGTGCAACTGAATATTTGTGGATGACTTTTTTTTGCAACTTCCAATCCTAAGTTAGGATTATTTATAATATTGCTTGTATTTTCAGTTCCTAAGTATGGAACTTGAGTAGTGGCATTCTTGAGGAAGTGCATGATGTTGAATTTGATGAAACTCAAGGCTCTCAAGATGAAGAAGAAAACTTGGATGATGTGAGAGGTGACAAGTTGGTCAATGCTATGAAAGATATGGATATTGGTGACATTAGACCAAGACAAGTCCAAGATGAAGATGAAGATCAAGTAACCATTCCAAGTGATCAAGCTAGTGGTTCTCCAACTCAAGATCAAGAAAATGCAAGTGAAGATCAAGTTCAAGCTAGTTCATCATCTCAACAAAATGACATCAACATACAAGTGCTCCAACCTACCAACATTGCAAGAGATCATCCTTTAGATCAAGTGATTGGAGGCATT
>CM039124.1:29794428-29809031 GCA_022036555.1 Microstegium vimineum | reverse complement strand
TCTCTATGGTGTCTATAGTTCCAAAAGCAAAAGATCCTATGACCTTATACCTTTGCCTTGATCCTCCTTTTGTTTTTCTCTTTCTTTTCTTCAAGTTGGAGCATTTGATCCATCACTCTTCATCACGATGATCATCTTTGCTCCACTTCTTGAAGTGTACCAACCTATCTCATGTGATCACTTAGAGATAATAGGTTAGTAACATAGGTTTCATCAATTACACAAAACCAAACACGACCTTTCAATGTGTCGCCCCGAGATCCCTCCTAGGATTTTGAGTCCCAAACCATCAAACCCACTTGGAGTCGCATAGCTACTATACCTTTTCCATAATGTCGACACTTGTCCCGCTCCTCCTCGACTGTTCGATCACCAAGTGCTCATGCACCTCCCTTGACTTGGTTAACCACATCATTCATCATCATCCTCGCATGTTCACTTACTTGTCGACATGCTAATTATCCAAGGTCCATCCTCCGGCCCTTGGTGCATGCCTTTGTGTTCACTCGCGCTCCGATCCACTACGCACAACCTTTTCCATCGCCATTGAATGTCTCACCCTTTGTATAATCACAAGATAAAAGACATGTTGCGCATACGCAACTCACATAATGGTTAGTCTCAACACACAAAACCAAAGATCTTGTCATATCTTGACAAACACTCATTACTCACACATGGGGCACACATCAACCATATGTTCACAGGTTTATAAATCGGAATAAAAGGAGAATCTATTTTAGTTTGAGGAACCCTTAGGTTGCGTTTGGATGTAGATATTGAAGATGTTGGCATTGAACTGGATACAATACCAAATCAGCATGGTATTGGAAATATCTTACAATGCCAAAGTTGTTGTTTGGATGTACAAAGAATTGACCCATCTCTCTACTCAAATCCACCGCAGCTAGAACCAGAGGAGGGGAGCCACGCGAGCTTGATCCCGGCCATGGATGCGCTCCACGACCGTGCCTCCATAGGGAGGAGGAGGGGAGCTCGCTCCGACAGCCATGGTGAGAGGAGAGGAGCTCGTGCCGCTGGTCGACCATGAGGGAGAGGGAGGAGCCCGCGCCGCTAGCTGGCCATGGGGGGAGAGGAGCTCGCGCCGCTGGCCGGCCATGGGGGAGAGGGAGGAGCCCGCACCGCTAGCTGGCCATGGGGGAGAGGAGCTCGTGCCGCCGACCATGGGGGGTGGGGGTGGGGGGAGGGGGAGCCAGCGCCGCCACCCATGGGGAAGAGGAACAGGACCCTGCGCCAGCGGCCATGGGGAAGAGGAGCGGAGCCCTCGCCGCCGGCCCTGGGAAGAGGAGTGGAGCCCGCGTCGCCGGCATGAGGAAGAGGAGAGGAGCCCGCGCATCACCGGCTATGGGGGAAGTGGAGGAAGAGGAGCTGCTGCCGGTCACGGGGAAGAGGCGCTCGCCCGCTGCCGCTCACCCACGGAGGGGTCCGATTCCACTCGATACAGAGGGGTCGAGCTCCGTATTGGAATAGGTCTATTCCAGTTACATGTCAATACCATGGAATTGGGTCTTCAATGCCAAATATCAATTCCGCGTACATCCAAACAGCGACATTGAGGAAAGCTGATTCCAATTCCAATATTTAGGCTTCAATATCTACATCCAAACGGCCCCTATACATATTGCAACGCAAAACCTCTCTCAATGTGTTAGGTATCAGACACTGTTTGGGATGCCAGTATCTTGAAGCCCCCAGCGTACGCTTTGCTGGCTGCTGACGCCAACATTCCATATCGTCCGTTCCATTTTACACCAGGATCATTCTATCTGTCGGGCCGGGGTCACTCGGACTCGGGTGCTCTAGTTGGCATCCCATCTCCAGCTATTCCATTTTGCACCAGTTAGCATGATAGAGAGAGCTAAACCAGGAGCGCTTCATTAGCACTTCAATTTCATCCTGATAGCCACGCCATTTCGTCTGTCGACTACTGTAATGTATCATTTTTTTTTGTTTTTTGTTTTTTGTTTTTTGTTTTTTGTTTGCAAATACTGTAACGTATCATTTAGGTTCCTGTTAATTATATGAGATGTGACGGCATATATTATGGGCCGCCACTGGTTTAGCGATGTCAAGCCATGCACGGTGGATGCAAGAGCAATGAGAAGAGGAGAGATCCAGTAAGAGAGGACGTACGGGGACCGCTTTACGTTGGAGCTCTCCTTTTGCTGTGATGAACATTAATTCAAGAAAAATAGTCAGTGATGATCTGTCGATATTGATATGGACTTTTTTTAAAAAAATTCTTATTGATATGGACTTAGGGGAAGGCCATAGAGAAATTGAGCCCTGTATTCGGACCGCCAGGGCATGCGCATGAATTGGTTGTGGTGATCGATTTGCGCAGCTAGCTGACACCTACTTGGCTACTTCCTCTGTTTAAATTATATAATTGGGTTGATTCTTTACGTTAATTTTGACCACTCATCTTATTCAAAAACTTTATATAAATATAGTAAAATTTAAGTTATTCTTATAGATCATTTATTAAATAAGCAAATCACAATAAAAAAGTGATGTTTTGTAAAAAAATTTAAATAAGATGAGTGACCAAATTTATAGTTAAAAAAGTTAAATAAACTATAATTTAGAATGAAGAGAGTAATAATTTAGAGAATATGGCACCAGTTGCTGACACTGTTGAGTATTAAAGAGCCAGAAATGGACCAACCAATATGTACTCTCGTCAATAATTTAGACTACAGTGTGTAGCCCCTTTTTCTCTTTATTTGTAAACATTATCTATATTCGGCACCTTCGTTACAAATTATAAGATATTTTTTTCTACATTCATATATCTAAAAACATAGTAAAAGATATGAACATAGATACAACCTTAAATCATAGTTAATTAGCTTTAAATTATAGTTAATTAGCTTTAAATTGGCATTAATCTCTAACTCTCACTACTACATAAAGGGCTTTTGGTCCCGGTTGGGAAGGGTCTTTAGTTCCGATTTTCTTAACCAGAACTAGGAATCCGAGACTAAAGGTATTTTTCTTTAGTCCCGTTTCAAGTAAAAAAAATAAAAGTCACCTCATGCATAGCCTCGCGCGTAGCATACCACCCCACATACAAAGCACATTTGTCAATAGATAGGTATCATACCTTTTGAACCCACAAACCGAGAGGCCTTCAGTCCCGAGGTCATAACACCAATCGGGGCTAAAGGGACCTATTACCAACGGAAAAAGTCTATATAACCCTCTCAAATATGAGGGGTTGACTATTTAAACCACTGAACTATAAAACCGGTTATTCTACCCCCTAAACTATCAAAACCGGTCAAATAACCCTCTCTATGCGGTTTTGAGGGTGGTTTTGACTTTTTCTTTTTTATTTATTTTGGTTGAATCTTTGAAAAATCATAATAAATCATAGAAAAATCATAAAATAGAAAACCTAATTTTGTTGGACTCTACATGAATAGGTCTACATATTGAACATATAATATGGTGTGCTTAAGTACAAAGTTTTTGCTATAGATTTAGATCTATAATTTTCTATAATTAATTAAAAAATTTATAACTACAATTTTTATGGTCTAATTGTTGTGAAAATTTTATGGTAGACTAATTATTATATGCTTCAATTGTAGTAAAAATTCCATACCCATTTGATCATGTATAATTTAGTTATAAATTTATTTGAATTTAACTAAGGTATAAACATATATAAATCTATAACTAAGTTATACGTTGATCCAATGAGTATGAAATTTTTACTACATTTGAAGCATACAATAATTAGCCTACCATAAAAATTTCACCACAGTTGGACCATAAAAATTACAGTTATGAATTTTTATAATTAATTATAGAAAAAATATAGATCTAAATCTACAACAAAAAATGTTACTAAAGAATATAATATTATATGTTCAATGTGAAGATCTACTCATGTGGAGTCCAACAAAATTTAATTTTCTATTTTATAATTTTTCTATGATTTATTATGTTTTTTCAAATATTCAACCGAAACAAATAAAAAAGAAAAAAGCAAAATCACCCTCAAAACCGCCTAGGGTTTTTTTGGCCACTTTAGTTCAGGGGTAGAATAACCGGCTTTATAGTTCAGGGGTTTAAGTAGTCCACCCCTCATAGTTGAGGGGGTTATGTAGAATTTTTCCTATTATCAACCGGAACTAAATGTTCTGAACCTTTAGTCCTAATTGGTAACATAAATTTAGTCCCGGTTGATAGATCTATTAGTCTCGAACATAAATTTTTCGAGACTAAAGCTCATTTTAAACATCGATCAAATATTTGTTCTCTAATAGTGTCTATATCTAAATCTTCGGTATTTAGCCCCCCTTTATCAAAAGCATCTTATAATGGGGCCGTGATTATCCGCCCCTGCATAGAAATATCACAGCATCTTATAATTTATGAAAAAAAACTTGTATTTCTTCTATATATCTCCCACTCTCACTCCTCTTGCTTTAGTCAACACGCCATGCATCGCCTCTTACATTCAGGCGCGTGTATTATATTTGGCTGACTTAGAGCAGGTTTAATAAGCTTGGCTTTAAGCCAAGCCACATCATCTTGAGCTTAAAAGATAAGTTGTACAATAGTTAGACTCCTCATATAATTTAAAAATTTATTTTTTATTAAACAGACCCACATGTTGTAGAGAAAGTAGCCAATAGCAAGTATGCAAGGGGGTGGTAGGGACCTGCATGCAGCCTAGGAGAATGTAATGAGCTTGGTGCCAAGTTTAGAGCTTATTTCATTCTCTCTTCTATTCTCTCTTTCACATTAAATTTTGCTGAGTTAGCAAGCTAAGTTGATGTATTATTATACCTGCTCTTACGCCGCCGACTACACACAAAGGCGCGTGATTGCTACGATCGAATTTGTCCGGTCGTCCGGACGACTTGCGGTCTCCAATCTCCGTTGGCTGCGTCCTCTGGCGGTGCTGCCAGAACTCACACTCTGCGTCTGCCTCCGGCAGTCTGGCTGTACCTGTTGCTACGTGCAGGATTGCATATGGACGCGCAGACGACTTTCTTGCAGTTGCATGACTACGCCGTCGTATAGGAGCAGCAGATATATCTATATCTATATCTATCTATTAAAAAAATAATAAAATTTTAGGTTTTTTTATCGATATCTATATCTATATCTACCTATTAATAAAGAGGTAAAATTTTAGACTCTTTTTTTCGTCTATCCATTTATTTTTTTGTCTTTCTCCCTCCAACTATCGGACAAATAAAAGACTCTTTTTTTGTCCATCCATTTATCTTTTTGTCTTTCTCCCTCTAACTACCGGACAAATGAATAAATCTATAGAATATTCCGTATAGAAAAAAGGAAAAATAAATCTATAGAGAAAAGGAAAAGAATAGGACACGTAAGTAAATCTATAGAGAAAAGAAAAAAAATAAAATAGGACACGTATGATATATGGCAATGCCAAACCATGAAAAAAAAACAAAATAAGAACACAGCAAAATAAAAAAAAAAGGAAAAAAGACACGTCATGAACCAGACTCTTCATAGAAAAGAAAATAAATAAAATAGGACACCTATGATATATGGCAATGCCAAATCATGGAAAAAACAAAATAAGAACCCAGCAAAATAAAAAAAAAGGAAAAAGACACGTTATGAACCGGACTCTTTATAGAAAAATAAATAAGGTAAATAGGGAAAAGAAAAAAGAATAGGGCACGGTATAATACAATACAATATATATAAAAAAATCGGACACAATATTCTCACTATCTCCTCAAATTATTTCTAAATTTGTCTCTCTTCTCAAATTGGTTTCTATCTATTTATGTATTTTCTTTGCTAGAGCAGCACAATCTAGGAAAGCTCTATAAACATGGCATATGCTAATGTTCAGTTCAGGTAGAACTATATATATATATATATATATATATATATATATATATATATATATATATATATGAAAGGAAGGTAAGAAAACGGTCAGATAATAGGACTATAAAACAAAATATGTCGAAAAAGCACAAATTAGAATATTTTTTGTCAAAAAGCCAATAATGACATACTCGTACCGGATAGCCCTTCGGGTGGAGGTGACAATGCACACTCGTGAAGCACGATGCACCAGCCCGCGAAGGCCAAAGTATAGGCAATATGTGTACCTAGCAGCACTACAATGTGCTCACGCTCTTTAATTTGCCCCACACCCATGTGCTCACGGTATTCTCGATCACAACCGTAGTACGGTGTCCTTAACACTCCAAATCTCTATCGTCATCGAAATTGACATCCCTGCGGGAGAAGCAAAACACATATTCTCCCACTTCGACGAGGGTAGCTGGGTGACGATCGAATGTACCTTACGAAACTACCACTGCGGATTTCTTAGTCTTGACGAGATGTCATTCCAAAAGCACGACACATTGAAAACAAAATCGAGGCTAAGCTTGGCGAGGTGTTCTCGTGCATTGGTAAGGGCTGCAGTGCTAACTGTAAATTGCCGAAAATTGCCGAAACTAAGTAGCTGACCAACGACGTTGTTTTTGTATGTATAAATATTACAGTATTTTATATATAATACTAAATTTTAGACTTTGTTTATTATCACTTTGCATACTAGAGTTTTTTCTCCCGTTGTAACGCACGCGCATATTTGCTAGTATATATAATACTCCTTCATTGAGTCCATGATGTGGGTGTGCATTGAGTATGGCTGTGTTTAGCCCTTGTTTAGTTGGCCTCAAAATTTCAAAAGTTTTCAAGATTCTCCATCACATCGAATCTTTAAACGTATGCATGGAGTATTAAACATAAGTAAAAAAATATAACTAATTACACAGTTTGTCTGTAAATCCCGAAACGAATCTTTTGAATCTAGTCGCGATATGATTGGACAATAATTACCAAATAAAGCCAAAAGTGCTACAGTGTCAAAATTTCGGAACTAAACAGGCCTAGATCCCCAACTTTCCCCAACTTTCCATCACATCCCCATCACGTCGAATTCCTATTGCCCGTTACATCAAAATACCAGCACATATATATGGAGTACTAAATATAGATGAAATAAAAAAACTAATCGCACAGTTTTGTTGTACTTTGCGAGACGAACATTTTAAGCCTAATTAATCGATGTTTAGACAATTATTATCAAATAAAAACAAAATTGCTACAGTGTAACATGACAAGTGCTACAGGATTTTTTTTTTCACCTCATTTCCAGGACCTAAACACAGCCAGCTGAGTGAAAAAACTTCTAGACGCAGCAGTTGAGCTAATTAGTACTAAGCCGTTGCACCCTGATCCAACCAGCTCCAGCTCCCGTGTTCGCCAAAATCGAACCGAACACATTTAGAGCATCCGAAGTACACGTTGGTGGTTGTCAAAATAAAAGCGCAATCTGCAGACGCTCGCAGAGGGGCATTAAAAAAATGGGCGCCAACGCTCGTCTGCGCTCACCAACAACCCAGCATTGCTTGGTTAAAAAAACAAATTTTTAATTCTATGTATATCCCACGAGCCACAAGCTAGAGAGACCGAACTCTGCACTTGTTTAGCTTGGTCAAATCACTTGGTTTAGGACCGGTTCAAAACCTGCTTTCCTACCGGATTCAGAGCTTTATATCAGCTACTAGAAGCCAGAGGCTGAAATAAATAACCCAACTGCTGAGCTAGTTTAAAGAAAAATCTAAAAACTGGATTCCAAAAACAAAACTAAAAGATGAAAAACATATTAAAAGATTTTTTTCTAGCTTTTAGTGTGCTAAGGAATTAAAATTTATCGAAAAATAAATTGATAGCAAATAGACAATAGCTGTACACCGAACTTTTGAGGCAAAACTAAGAGTTGCAGCTCAAACAAATAGGACCTTAGATCTAGTTGTGCATAAGAGATAGTAATTTTATCACTGCCAAGTGCACGATAGAGTTTTCAAATAAAAAACAAGAAAGAAAAAAATCCCTACGCCCCAGCATACAAATTTAAATGGATCAGATGTGGATATATAAATACAGAGATATCGTTATGTTCGGTTAGTACAAAAGTCGGACTGATTCCGACTAATTAAATAGTATTATGTGAGAGAGAAATAAGCTGAAACAGGCTGAAAGTAGTTCAAGAAAATAGAGCCAGTATTCCTCTGTAAATTGATTTACGTATCAAGGTGTCTAATAAGATATGAATAGATATTGATATCGTATAGCCATACTAATAAAGCCTTCGGTCACAGAATCGACTAAGATATATCTATACTATTTACATTTTTACTTGTACGTCTCTCCATACCCATAGCATCACGTGCAATAACGCCATTACATGTAGCCTGCACGCTATACAGACACACCGACATGCTCGTAACATGGCACCTATAGTGCTCACGCATCACTGTGCTCATAGCCCTTACATCATAGCACGATAGTGTCACGTGGCACTGCATGTATAGCCTTGCATTTTGATGTGCACGCATACATCACGTGGCACAAAATGGTGGATCCTTAATTTCCACACTAGATCCACATAGGGTGGGTTAGTGATGATGGAGCCACCCAATGTGTGGCTCCTTCCTGGATCTACTAGTTTTTAAAATACGCTTGCGGCGGTAACTAAGTATGTCATATGTGCGTTTACTCATGCTCACTCGATGTCATCTGTTTCACTTGGCATCACAGTCGTAATAAAGGATCTTATCGGCTTCGTTATCAATATATATAATCAGTTACTCGGTTCGTCCTAAGTCTACTCACACTAGTTATCCATGGTGGTTCCTTTGCACTTATATTACCACTGAGGTGGTTAGGATGGATTCTGAACAAGTTTTAAGGATTCAGACTCGGACTTGTTCAAAAGACTATTGCACTTAATGATAAAGGATCTTATCAATGGTGGTCCCCTTTGCTTCGAACGATATATAAAACCATTGCATAAAAAATTAGTCTAATTATCATCGCAATCTTTATTTTATTCGGTTAGGTGTTTCATATATGTAGTCCATTTTCACCGGGAAACATCCTAAATCCAAATTAGCGCGACAGTACTCTAAGTCTCTAACGATCAATGGAGAAATAGGTGCTCATGACAACTTTTGTCCCTTTCACAATGAGAAGCAACCTTATCTCTTTGAAAATCTATACCACCCTCTTTCTAACATGTTCTACCTTGTTTGATGCATTGGTGGAGCTCGCATGCAAAGTACGGCATCCATGTGGACGGTGGCTGCCATTGGAGCTTATTGTGGAGGTTGGTGGGGTTATCTTATCGGCGATTAGAGGATATATATATGATAGCGGCGGCAAGCATGTGTGAGCGTGACAGTGATCTCGCAACATGGGCCCTGTTTGGATCCTAGAGCTAGAGCTAGTTTGGGCTAGTTTACACCCAACTAGCCCAAAAGTATCCAAACAGGAGAACTAGATTGAGCTATTTGCAACTAGTCCACCCCAAAAAACTAGCTCCCTAAAGAAGTGATTATTTTGGCTAGTTGTGGTGGAACGTGGGACCCACCTTATATGCAACTACAAAAAATGTTATAATTAACAAACCAAACATCCAAATAAAATTCTGATTACACCATTGAATTCGTTACAATAAATACTTTAAATAAGATCTCACATGGATAAATTTGGATGATTTGTAAAAATAATTTATTATCAAACTAATCCAAGCTAATATGGAATCCAAACACCTCTTTGACTAGAGCTAGTTTGAACTAGTTTATAAACTAACTCTAACCTCTAGCTCTAGCCGAGCTAGAGTGATCCAAACAGGGTCATGGTGTTTGGTGTTGCTCATAAGGTCGCTTCGTCCTGCCCTCCCCAAAGTTGATATCTTCCACTCTGACAGCAACAGAGGAGTGGACCAAGCATGGCACACGAACGTTGCTACATGTAGCCAACAGATGGTGACATGATTAGGAGGAGAAACGAATAGGATTGTGAGCAACCTAATGAATGGCGCGGCTCCGTCTCAAAACCTATTCAATGGATTGGAACTAAGGACAGTCACTTGATGTTGTGCTTTTGTTCAGATTTTTTTTCTAGACTGGCCAGTGACGATGTAAATCGTTGTGCGCTCATAAATAATTTGGTAGCTGGGGATTACTTGAGTAGCTTTATAAAAGATACTAGATACTCCCTCCATTCTAAATTAGACGTTCAAAGAATCTTGGAGAATCAAAGCATCTCAAATTTGTTTAAAATTATAAAAAAAATAAAGATTTATGACATCAAATATGTATACTATTAAAATATAGTTAATGAAGAATCTAATGATACTTAGTTGACATCGTAAAAATTATTATATTATTATATAAGTTAGTTCAAATTTGAGATGGTTTAATTCTCCAAAATTCTTAAAATACCCTATAATTTTGGATGGAGAGAGTACATATTTGGAGTCTTATTGTTGATATTACGTTACTACTTCCTATAACACTATAGTCCCGGTTTTCCAACCGGGATTGCCAGTCTGGGATTAAAGGCTCACCCTTTGGTCCTAGTTGTGGCAACCGAGACAGAAAATGAACTTTAGTCATGGTTTCAATTACCAACCGGGATTAAAGTGTTCCTAGGCCTTGTCCTATGGTAAACACCTTTAGTCTTAATTAGTTATTTCCAAACGGTACTAAAGGTGTATCAATGTGAGGCGCTTTGGCTACTCTCGACGAAAGTAATAGTCATGTAACTGTATTAGGACAGTCCCAATGAACATTTAAGGTGTTATGGACGATGTATAGGAATATAAAGTAAAGAATCAAACCACAGAGGAGACACACGATTTAACGTGGAAAACCCCTTCGATGCGAAGGGGAAAAACCACGGGCACCAACCAGCAACAATCTCACTATCTCAAGAGTTTAGGTTACACGCCTATGACGGCTTACAAGAGAATCATGTCTCCACGAAACCCTAGCAAGGGTTATATATACCGTACCGTACCGCGGGGGGCTCCGTCCCCCGCACCCCCCAACCACAGGGGCGAGACCTAATGGGCCGGCTTCAGACTCCGCTACGCTCCTTCACGCTCCGTCAGAAGTTCAGCCTATATCCTGGAGTGAATTTGAAACAACTCTAATATACAGTGGTTTTCATTCCTCTTAAATACTAGTGCCACGTAGGCAAAAATACTGATGTGGCAATTTAATTAATAGGAAAGAGAAGAAAATGAGAGGAAACGGTTTCTTCATAGAGAAACCACGTCTACCCTCGCCCCGAGGCTCGAAGAAACCGCAAATTCGCCATTGGGAAGAAACTGCTCGTTTCTACCTTCATTGGGCCGTGTGCGAGGTTGTTGCCGTCCGCCATGGCCGCCCCGCTCGCCAGCAGCTCTCGCGACACCGCTACGCCCGCGGTGCTCGCCCTCCGCGCCCGCGCCTCCGGCCGCCGCGCTCGCCCGCCCATGCCGGTTGTGCTCGCTCGCGTCTGCTGCGGCCGCTCGTGGCATGCGCCTCCCCTTTCCCCTCTCCCCTTACCTGCTCTGCTTTTTCTATACTGACAGAAAAGACAAGTCGGAGAGCATGGAGTTGGGAGAGAGAAACCTGCTTTTCTCTTTTCTAAAATAAGTCGGCATGGAATTGGGACAGAGAGAAAGGGTAAAAGCAATGATATTTATTATGTGAAAACTTCACCGTTGGATGAATCAGTTTCTATGTATGATTTTTTGCTGACATGTCTGTTATGAAAATCGTGCGTGGTTTCAACCATTGGAACTGTTAGGACATTGAACACTCACAGTGAACTTACAACCGGTAGACCAAACGGTGATGTTGGGCCAGCAGCCATAACACGTATATCAGTCGGTTTGGCCTTCCATATGGCGGAGAAATGCAAACCCACTAGCACCACCACATCGACGGTTGAACCGTAAGTGCTAGAAGTTTCATCTGCCAGTTTGATTCCTTTTCAGGCCTCGCTATCGATCCAACCGATGGTGCAAATATCGCATTGTCGCTTATGTATTCTGCAACAGTGAAAGTGAAGACAGTGATCCCTCAATCTGTAGTAGTGCATATTCACTATGTTGATGACATTGCCATCATGATAGACGGATCTGATAATTCAATTACAAATTAAAATTGATTCTCTATCATTTTGATGTTTTGAATGGCTTACTAGTTCAAAGATTAATTTTCATAAGAGTAAGTTTTTTGTGTTTGGAGTTCATCAAAGGGAGAAAGAGAGGATGTCCAAATGTTGAACTGTATTTTAGGGGCTTCCACTTAAATACTTAGGGATACCTATAAGTGGCAAACATCTGAATATGGGATTTTTTACCTATTATACAGAGGATGAACAAGAGATCAGATCCTTGGAGGGCAAACATTTAACTTCTTGGGGTAGACAAATTTTGACAAATTCTTATCTTATTAGCAGTATACCTCTGTACTGCATGGGATCTATTGGCTACAAAATGGGGTGCATAAGAAAATTGATAGCATTAGGTCCAATTTTCTTTAGCAAAGTACTGAACAGAAATTCAGATACCACATGGCCAAATGGGAGATTGTGACTAGACCTAAGAACTTGGGATTTTATGTATAATTGATACAAGAATTATGAATGATTGTCTCCTGTGAAGTGGATTTGGAAGATTCTACAAGAGTCTGATGCCTTCTGGTTTAAATTTTAAAGGCAAAATACCTTAATGGATGTTCTTTCTTTTCTTCTAACAATAAGGGGAGTTGTTAATTCTGGCAAGGTCTCCACAAAATCAAGCATCTTTTTAAACGGGGGCTATCTATAAATTGGCAAGGTCTCCATTGTAGATTTTGGGAAGACTGTTGGCTTTTAGATGTTCCTCTCAAGATTGCCTACGATGACTTATATAAGATGGTCAGGGACCCTAATTCCTCTGTAGCTGACTGTTAGGATGAAGGGAACTGGTATGTGGACTTTAGGAGATCTCTCTATCTATAAATTAATATGAAAACTGGGAGAACCTACATGGAGATCTGCAACAGATCTCCCTGGACCTTAACTAAATTGATTTAGTATCGTGGGCTTTAGAGAAGAAGTGGCTTTATACTACTAAATCACTGTACAGATTCTTGTGTAATAGGAGTTTTCCTAGTAGGATCGCTGGCATCCTTTGGAAAATGTAAAGTCTCACTGAAGATTAAATTCTTTCTCTTTGGAAATGTCTCACTGAAGATTAAATTCTTTCTTTGTCAGATTTTTAATAATAAATTGCAGGTGGGCACAAGTTTGATTAAACGAGGCAGGAAAGGGAATGGTAAATGTTGTGTGTGTAACAAATAGGAATCTTTTGATCGTGTGTTGTTTCATTGTGTGTTAGCTAAACTGTGCTGATGTGTACTTGAAGAGGTTTTTTTTACTAGGAGTCAATCCCACAATTGACAATATCACTGAAAACCTTCTCTCAAACTTGGCTTTTGGGCAAAGGGGCCCTTCCGAAGAAGTTGATCTTATTTGTGTTAGCAGGCTTTTCGTGGGCTCTCTGGACTACCATAAACAAGATGGCACGCAAATTCCCAAACTCACCTACTGACATTTATATAGCTCATTATCATATATGGAGAAGTGGGCTGTGCTTCTCAACGAGGAAGATCGGGAGCACATGCAGGCTATTAAAGGAGAAATCATAGCTTGATAAAGAAGTTTAAGTCTAAGGACGTACTCACTCCGTCCCTAAATAACTATCGTTTGCGCTTCCTAAAAAACATCTTTGACTAAATATGTATTAAGAAAATAAACAATTATGATATAAAATTAGTATCATTGGAAAGATCTCTAAATCTAGTTTTTTAATAAAATTATTTGAAGATACAAATATTGTTCATATTTTCTACAAATCGAATCAAACTTATGGCATAAACACCAATGGAGACAGTTATTTAGAAACGGAGGGAGTATTAGTTTCATAGTTCCTTTGCTATTCTACCATGGTAAACTGGTTTCCCCAGTGATGTCGGATGTATGTTGTTTTTTCTTAAAAGCGGAGGTTTATCCTCTTTTCAGAAAAAAAAATAAAGGAAAAAAGAAAAAATGGCATAACAGGCATTTTATCTTTTTGCACTATCAGGTTAAATTGTTTTGTCAAACAATCTAAACAAATTATTTCCGCTCCACATGTGAAGCGACAACTAAGGCCTCGTTGGGTCAGGTTTCACTTCAGTAGTTAAACCTTTTCTTTTTGCTTTGGCTCTATGAACGGCTCTTTTCTTTGAAGTTAGAGCTATTTTGGTACTATATTTGGCAAAATAGCTCCTTCTGGTGGAGGAAATAACTGAAAAGACCCTTGTTCCTAGAGACCGTGCGTCTTTCCCTTACCGTGAGTTTGGTTTGGGAATTAAGTGGGTTGGGTTAGGTCTAACCTAGGTTTTTAGGATGAGATGAACCCATCTCGTGTTTGGTTAAAGGGTTAAGTTCAACCCAATTTTGATCCGACCCGGAATATCCCACTCCAATCCTCGGTCAAACACAACCTAGTGGTCGAGCGCCTCATCCTACGCGTCTCTTCCTAAGCACCCGTGTAGCCACGTGTCCTCCCTGTCGGTGGCCTCTGCAATCGAGCTTTCATTCTCGTTGAGCTCCACGTAGACAAGTGATTTTGGCTCCACACTTATCATTCTCTGTTTTTATGTTTTAAGGAGTTTCTAGCGGAGGTTGTT
>CM039124.1:29771065-29794328 GCA_022036555.1 Microstegium vimineum | reverse complement strand
ATCACCCCACCCCCCCAGTGCATTACCTTTTCAGAGTTAACTCGGAGTGTGAAAAATCATTATCAACCAATTAAATGGGGGGGGACAAGATCCCCAAAGGGGGGGGGTGAATTGGGCTCTTTTAATTTCTAAACAAGAATTAAACCTATAAAACCCAATTTTAACCCCCTAGTGCCTACCGTTGTTGTCCTAGCAAAAAGGGAAACAAGGCAGGGAAAGCGAAAATTTCCACACAATTCTAGTATGAAATGAAGACAAGTGCGGAAAGTAATGCGGTAAAAAGACAGGGGAAAAGATGTTTTGACAGGGCGATTTTTTCCCGGGGTTCGAGGAGCCCGACACTCCCCCCTATCCTCGTTGGAGCCCTCTCAAGGTATACTCCCCCTCAATCCCCCAAAGGGGTTTGAGTGCCTCTACGGGCTGATTCTTCCCACTCCGGCTGGGTAAAATCGCCCACAAAACCGATCACAAACTTGAGGGAGAAGGCCGCCAAAATTTTCGGGCGATACCTTCCTCCGAGCACCCCCGGGACCGTCTAGGGTATGTCGACACCAAGAGTAACAACCTCGATCTCCCTTGACTCACTCAACTTCACAACTAGGGGATGCACACTTGAACTCTTGGGATGAACTAGAGAGAGGAGGGATGGATTCACAATCACTCTCTCTCCTCTAGGGCTCTTGCCTCCCCCAAACCTTCCAACAAACTCAGAAACCAAATGAGAAAGGCAAGGTGGGAGAGAAGGGGGAGGGGCATAAATAGACCCCGAAAACTGCCTCGGCGGGGCTTTTTAAGTTGGCGACGGCGCTCCGTCGATAGGACGACGTCCGTCGCATGCCCAACCTAGTTCTGTTCAAAATTGGGGCGACGACGCTCCCCGACGCCTAGGCGATCACGGCCGACCCTCGTCAACGGCTAGTTCTGAAAAACACTGTTCCCAGCGACGCCCCCTACGTCACTGGGCAAACGGAAAACCCCAGCCACCAGCGCCCGACCACCCCATTTTTTTTTCCCTGGCTGGGGGGGGGTTTTGAAAAAACCCCCCCACCCCCCCCCCCCCTCTGGGAAAAAAATCGACAGACGCCCCCCCCTTCGCAGCGCCCCCCCCGACCCCCCCTTCCCCCCAAAGGGGATACTCCGACGCACCCGAAAAACTTGCCAAAAAACAACCCTCGGGAAGGCCCGAGGGAAACCTGTGGACTGAACGACCCAGCGCCCGGGCGCCTTTGTCCGCGCACGGACAGTGTCCGGCCCCCTGCCGGGAGCGTCCAACCCCAGAAAACTTTTTTTAACAACTCTTTTTCGTCGCGATAAATATGAAGTTGTTCAGGCTATCTTACGGTCCCAAAAGGCTTGCTTAGAGCTAAGGAAGTAAATTTTGGCAACCACACCTAAACAGAAGTTTTTCCCTAAGCAAGCTACCCCCCCCCCCTCAACCCCCTTAATGTATGGAAAAAGGGAAAAAGAGAAGCCCTATATAATCAAATCCCCTTCATCCCTTACGGCACTACCTATCTTTCAGGGTCTTCATCATGTCTCTTAAGAACCGAAACGAATCCATCTTAGGGTAAGTGATGCCCTTTTAGACCCATTCCCTTGATCACAGGCTAAGCTACGCATAGCCTCGCAAAACACCGTTAGCCAAAAAAATCTCTAATTGTCGTTAATCCCGAAACCAACTGGGGCCATGTTTTCTTCAACCCCCCCTTTTTTGGGATTGACGACAATGAACCCGTAGGAAAATTTTTGGGTTAAGATTAAAGGGGTGACTTGAATGGTTGAAAAAGGGTTATAAAAATGAATAAGCAACTTGCTCACCCAAGCCAATTCAAAAAACAGGGTACATGGACTTATGAGTATAAATTAAAAAAAACAGTACCCAAAATTTTCTAAAAGGATGTACGGAGAAAAAGCCCCGGAAGCTCAAATACTTTAAAGCAATGAGATATATCAAAGCGGAGACAACTCACAAGATGTATTGAGAAAAACAAAATTTTTTCACATCAACCATATATACAACAACCACATCACATACACAATAGAAAAAGCATAAAATAACATAGAAAGAGTACGGGGAAATAAAGCATCAAAGACCAAACCCTCCCCCTATCCTAACCGTTTCCAAATTCCCCCCCTTATCATACTCACCCCCCCCCCTTTTGGCTCAAAACACCAAAAACTGGGGTCCCGGGGGGCTGGAGAAAAAGGGCGAAAAAACGCACTGGGTGATCCAGCATGAAAAGTTCGAGGTCGACCGCCCGACTCTCGACAGGGTCTCCCCGGGTATGGGTGCAACTGGGGGTGGTCTCTAAAGCTACACGGCACCTCGGGAGCTCGTCTGAACTGACCCCCCTGAGGCTCTGCGGGCCCTCGAGGGTCCTACCTCATGGAGGGGGCCCGGGGGGGCCACGAGTGAAAACCGGGGCGAGGGACGGGTCACTGAGTCCCAGGACACTGCTGCGCAACCTCGCAGGCTGATCTGACCGGGGAGGGAAACTGCCACGAACCTCACTGCTAGAGATATGGAAACCGCGAAGGGAACTGGGAGATGTGGTGACTGTCTTGCCGACTGTTCGGGTGCAAACTCCACATGCAACAGGGACTGTTGAGTCCCTTTCCCCGGGAGGATCCCCTGCATCCGGGAGCGTTGTGACCTCTAGGTCCCTGTGATCTTTCCCCGTGACTAAAGATATGAAGCTGACAGATCCGCGGGGCCCTCTTAGAGTATTCCCCCCCGGGGGGAGTAAAATCCTGTCGGAAACTCGCCGAGTGAAGCATCCAAGAGGACACCTAAGTCCTAAGAGTCTGGTACCTAGAGAAGCTGCGGCTGGAAGGGAGGTGAGCGGGTGCCTGACTCTCTTCCTCTAACGGTAGCTGGAGTGGGCACCACACTACTGAGGCTGCTGCGGGGGAGAGGTAAACTGCTGCTGCTGAATGGGCGGGCAACTGGAACGTGGCGGGAGGCTGCCCGGCTGAGGCCAAAACGCTCAATAGAAGAGTCTGATCTTCTGATCTCTGCCCTACAGCTAAAGGCTAGGAACTGGCGCGGGAACCCCTCCCCTAGCCGGGTCTGAGCCTGAGCTGCCAGCTGTGCCATGAGCCTCCTAGATCTGCAGCCTGTCGTCTCTGCTCCTCTCCCTGACAACTGCTCCCCTGCATCCTCGAGAGTATAGTGAGCAGGGTAGCCTCGAAAACGGACCAAAAGCTGGAGCTGCTGCGGCTGTGGGGACCCACCTGCCCGTGGTCATGTGTCATCGGTGCATACCACCACGGGCTGGTAGCCTCGCAGAGCTTCAATCAGATCCTCTCCAAATACGCTCTGCAGCTTACGATTCGGCATCCAAGCACTAGCTCCCTGAGCAATTGCTAAACGTCGCATCTGTGACCTCGGGGGACTGGGGGGCACTCCCCCCCTCCCTCGGCCTGGTCTGTAGGCTCTGCGGGGCGGGGCAACGCCAAAGGGCCACAAGCGGCCCTCATCGAGAGACGGGGAACTCATCGCTGACCGCGTGAGGGGACTCTCATAACTCCTGCCCAGTCTTGGAAACTACAAGTATGAGATCCAATTTGCAAATGTACTGCCAAAACCCCTTGAACCCAGCGCAATGATACCCCTCGAGCTCGCTCATTTAAAAAACCCCAGAGGTCGAACTCCTTTTTTCCGAAAAATGTGCAGGACCCAAAAGCGAAGTCGAGTAAGTATCCCTACTCCAACCCCGGGGTAGAATAGTCCGTCAAAACCCCTCGGGAGGATCCGAGCCAGGGGGTGAGGTCTCGTGGCTACGGCTCAACCCTCATGAACGGCCTAAAAGCACAGACGACAAAGCTGGGGAGGGCCAATACCACGGATTTTGGCGAGGGGCCCCTGATCCCCAACAGAGACAGGGATCCGTAGGTGAAATCCAGGTAAAGAGCCTCGAACCTGGCAGCAGTAACCCTGAAGTCACCCCTGGTATCGAAGTGCAAGAACCGTGATCAGGTGAGACCACATGAGGCTTAAACTGGAAAACCCACCCTCTGAAAGCCCCTACCCCCCTCAATTGAAAAACCCGGGAGTACTGGGGGTGCGCAGGACTCGGACCACTTTCCCTCAATCTGAGAAAGAGGGGCCACCCTGTGGCCCTAGGGACATCGGTGTCAACGTATGCCGAAAAAGTCCTCTGCCACGTAGAATAGAACTCACTCCGCCGGGGGTCCCTCTAGGTGGAACCAGACTAGAAGTCGACGAATCGAAGCAGCTGGACTTGCTTCGTTGTAAGTGTCCTAAACCTGGTCCTCACTGGGCGGGAGTCGGTCCTGGAGGGTAGGTGGTGCCCCTGACCTCAGGAACGAGTAACTCGACGGCTCCATCACTCCTAAAAGTAAATGGCCTGCGGCCTCTGTCTGCTCGTCCTGGAACTGGCCTGCGCTGTGCCTCTGTAGCCTCGACGGGCCTGACACTGGGGGGGAGGGACTCACCGCGCTCCAGGGCGGGGCAACCTCAATCCGGCGCGAACGCCCCCTCACTCCGCCCCCTCAGCTGCCCTGAAAACGCAAAACCCGGCTACCGAACCCGGGAAACCATTGCGACTCTTGCGCTCCGGAAGACCTTCTTTTTTCCCTTCCCGCGGTCAGGGTGAGCGGTGGGGGTGGAGGGTCACCCCCACCCCGGGGGAGGGGATTTTTGCGTTTTTTGCCCTTGCCATTTCTCAAGCTCTTGCAGTCAACTCACGAAAAAACCCTCAAAAATCAAACCACAACCCCACCCCAAAAACAGACACGTCACGAAACCATTGACAACCTCAAACCAAAACAGCTGAAAATGGCACGCCCCCCCTGGCCCTGTCCTCGCGGGGGCTTTCCCTCGATCCGTACTCCGGGCTTTCCCCCGAGTTACTGTCACTAGCCCACTGTCGAGTCTCTGATCAACGACCAACTGACCCTGCCGCAAAGATAGATAAGAAATAAACCTAAGCAATTAACAAAGGGTGGGGATCATAAAGCATGAAAAAAGGAAAGAATAAAATCGTATATCCCTGCCCAAACCCGAGCCCTGACCAAGAAGGGGGAAGAAAAGAATCCCCACCATCAACTGCAACTCGCAACCCAATCCGCCCTGAAATCAAGATGGAGAGGTGATGAATTAAGGGTTGGAGGTTTTTTGGGTGGAGAAGGGGGTGACAAGGGGATTTGGGAAAAAAAGAGTTGAAAAGGAATTTCACCAATCACCCAAAGGTGATCAATCGCCAACAGACCTTAAGAGGGCTTGCCGGGACACAAGTCCTCCACACCCCTTAATCTTTCAGGGGTCGAAGAGGGGCGGGGGAGGGGGTCTGGCGCTAGGCAAGGGGGCAGGGGTGGCAAGGGGGCGGGGTGGAGCAGGCGGCGCAAAGGAAGGGCGTGGCGCAGTGGCGGGGTAGGAGAAAGGGGGAAAGGCACGCAGGGGGGTGGGGGCCTGGATGGGGCGGAGGACCGCCGGGGAGGGATCCCCGGAGCTCACGGGGGCGGAGGACGGGGGCTAGGGGTTTTGGGGAAGGCAAGGGGGCGAACTAAAACGCGGGGGAAACAGAGAGGAACGGGGGTTTTCAAAACAAATTTCCCGATTATTTGCAACACGCTCCCCATAGCGCGGGCGCCCGCGCATGCGACGGGCGCTCGGGGAGCGTCCGACGCATCGTCCTCGGCTTCCAAACCGATTTTGGGAAAGCCCAGCCGCTTACCGGGGGATGGACCTTGGGAAGCGTCCGCCCCTTTCAGCGGGCAACTTTAATCTTTGGGCGATGCGACGGGCGCGGGCAATTGCAAATGAGCGTCCGTCGGCAAACGCCGACGCCTTAAAAATAGAAATTTTTTAAATTTTCTTTTGCGTCCCCTCTCCCCAAACCAATTTCCCAAACCAATAAATCCAAATAACACTTGATTTGGGCTGATATGAAAACCATCTCTCAACACCATTTCAATTATTTTGCCATAGGCTTAAATTTAGTTTTTTTCTCAAAATATTCGAATGACGCCCAAGGAGTCACATATGGCCCCAATAGGGGTAAAAGAATTGACTTGGGAAAGCCCCCAAGGGATTTTCATAGAGGATCTCAAAAAGCTTAACCGAAAAGAAAAGCAAATAACACACATGCATAGCTATCAATACGAAAAGTGAACAGGTTGCTTGCAAGTTTAAACCGCGGTTAACTTGTCACACCTTTGAGGGGGGTTATCTTAACCGCTAGCCAACCATGTGCATTTCCCCAATTTAAAAAATTTTAAATTTAAAATAATGCAAAATTCACACAAGCTCATCTTTTTAGTGAAATTTGAGTGATCAACACATTTAAACTCGCTTTTTCAACCCACAAAAGGTTGTTTCATCATGGTTTGTGAAGATATCCGCCAATTTTCTCTTCGCTCTTCTCAACTATTTTATTCTTTTCCCAGCCACATGATCCAAGAAAATGAGGGGAATATCTAGGCTTGGGGCGAGAGTGTTTAACCGGTTTTTCAAGCTTTTTCGGCCTTTCATTATCACACAAAAGTGGGAAATTTTTTTAAAAACACCCGTAAACAAAGATGTTTGGGCATATATAAGATTGTGCACCAAATTGCCCCCATGGCAAAGTATTCCGCCTCGGCGGGTTTACAATCCACCATTTTTTCTTCTTTTAGGACCAAAAAACAACGATCTTCCCACATGGGGCACCCCCCGGGGGTACCTTCCTACAACCTTTCACCCGGGTAATCCGAATCGGGAAAAGCCCAAAATTGGAAGGGACTCCTTTGGATACCAAAGGCCCCCTGCTAGGGGGGTGCTTAATACCTAAGGGTCTTTTTACCCCCACAAAAATGCGACTCCTTAGGGTTTGCTTGAAACCCAGCACACATACAAAAAACATAAACATGATTTCCGGCCAACGCGGGGAGGGAAAAGTAAGCTACCGATCTAAAAAACGATAAAGAGTTGATCGATCGTTTACCTCCCTCATCGAGACGAGGTGCCCATTGGTAGGGATTGGGGTCTTATTGGCTTGCAATCCCCCACTTGAATTTTTTGAGCACATCAAAAGGTTACTTCCTTGAGATATGAAAGGCCCCCCCCCAATTTCTTTACTGGAAGCCTAGGAAAAGGTTAGCTCGCCATCATCGACATCTCGAACCCTTGGACTCAATGCACCAAATCCTTGCTATGACCTTGGTTTGTGACCCAAAAAAATGTCACGACTATACTTTTGGGAAAAAAATTTTCCCCCCACTAGCACCTTTTTGAAGAGTGTGGAACCACTTCCCGATCTTTAAGCCCCTTTTTGATAGGGAAATCCCTTCCTCTCATACCAAGCTCTTTTGGGGCTGCTTTAATCAAGAGTCCTTTGGGCAACCTATACACAAAATTTGGACAATTTTGGGGCTTTAAACCCGGGAGGTTTTTGAGACAAAAAAATTTATAATGAAACCATTTAAAAAAGGCCCCTTTACATCCATTTTAAAAAGTTTCATTTTATGGGGTGAAGCATATGCCAAAAGGAGAAAAAGGGTTTTATCTTTCAACCGGTGCAAAGGTCTCCCCCAAAAACCAAGCCTTCAACTGGGAAACCCCCTTTTCCACCAATATTTCCTTGTTTCTCACACCCCGCCTTGATCCTTGCTTTTTCCCAAACACCCACTTGGTGCCAAGATTTCTTTTTCCTTTGGGCTTTTCTACTAGTGCCACACTTCGTTCCCCGGGGAAGTTGGTTCAAACTCTTCGTGCATGGCTTTCCCCCCAATCCGGGTCCGCAAGTGCACCTCCACACAAAAGGCTCAACAAAAGGAAACAAAGGAGTGATGTTCAACATAAGAAGCAAGTTTTTGATCGTGTTGTTACCCCCCTATGGACTCCCATATGAGGGCTTGAGGGGGCTTGAAGCAAGGGTTTGATCTCTATTATCTCTTGGGGAGGAGGGTTTCGGGGCTTCAACATTGCTTGCTTCGGCCTCGCTTGACTTGAGGGAGTGATGTCTTCTTAGCTTCCCCCACTTGATCTCCTTTTACAACTTTAGGCGTGGGGTGGAGAAGATCTTTATTTGCTTCAACTTTTAACTTCTCCACCTCTTGTGGGGTTTATACACCAATTGGCATTCTTTATTGCTCCCTCAAGGTTCATCACCACATCATCAAATTTTCATCCTTTTTTTAAGCCAAGTTTTATCAAACCCAAGTCAACGTTTCTTTAACTAAGCCTGGCTTTGTTAAATACACGGTATCCTTGGATTTAAGTAATATCCAACAAGAAACCCCCTGTCACATCTTCTTTTGGAACTTGCCCAAGTGTTGGGGCTTCTTTTAATTACATTTGCAAACCAAACACTCAAAAAAAGATATATCCGGGTTTCTTCCATTCCAACTCATAGGGGTCTTCTTTAAACCTTTGACAAAAGCCGGTTACCGCATAGCATGCGGGGTTGATTTTTTTCGGCCCAAAACTTCCGGGGTATGATTCATCAAGCTTGACTTTCAAGAGTAAATTCCGGTCTTCCTTCTACTACACCATTTTGTTGAGGGGTATTGGGGCGGATACTTCTGCTTTATTCCAACTTCATCACAAAGTCTTTAATCTTGGGGTTTACAAACCAGTCCCATTTTCACTTCTTATCTTTTTGATCTTCACATCAAACTCATTTTGGGGCTCTAGTTGCAAAATTTTTGAATATTGATTGAGTTTCTCCCTTTTCTTGAAAAAAGAACACCCAAGTGTTCTAGAGTATCACACACCAAACCCAAAAAAAAGAGATTGCCGCCAAAACTACATAGTTAGGGCAAAAAACCATGTGGAGTAGCTCTAGAACTCTTGATTGACATAAAGCTTTTGGTGGATGATGTTTGCTACTTTCTTTCCGGCTTGACATGCACTACAAAGTTTTTCTTTCTAAAAAAACACAAACCCCCACACCTCTAACCAAATTTCCCTTTTTGACCCAACTTTTTCAAAGTTGACATTGCCCCCTGTCAACTTCTTGCCATACCAACCCCAAAAACTCTTTGGGGAAAATACATGTTTTAAACCTTCTTTTAGGGGAATCCACTAGGTAAATTGTTTGCCAAACCCTTGAATAAATGATAAACTTTAATCTTGGACACAAAAAACCCATTTTGGGGAAAGACTTGGAAACCAAGATCACAAGTTGTCCCCCACCGATAGCAAGGAAGCTCAATGATTGTACTAGCAAACATTTTATATTGTTGATCATTTAAGAGCCACTTTGCCAGACCTGCACTTTGCCTTTTAATTTCCCCCAAAGGGGAAACTGTCTTTTCCCCTTCACAATCTTCCTCAAGTTGTAACATCCGGGGGTCACCCCTAGGTTGATGCACCACATCAATCACCCAATGACTTCCACCGGCTTTAGTTCACCTACACACAAAAACTTGGAGTTAAGTTTGTTTTTTGGAACCCAACGGGGCGATCCCCATACCCTTTGTCCCCCAACCCCTTTAAAACCCAAGCATTTTGGGTTTTGTTCTTCATTTCGACCAGAAAACAACTTGAGGTCTACCCTTAGCCCTTTGTTGATGAGAATGTGCATCATGAGCGAAAGGTTTATTCTTGGCAAGGTCTGGAGTGGACTTGAAATTGGGAAAAGATGAACCCTCTTGACCACACCCAAAAGCACTTTTTGGTTTTGGGCTTTGTGTTCTAGTTCTTTCTCATAGGGTTGTTCTTGTAAAGCCTTGGCTTCTATTTTGCCGGGCCTTCATAAATTTTTTCCCCTTTGAACCCAATCCCGGGTCGTCGGTTTTTATGATAGGTTCATAAAGACTCACTTGAAGATTGTGCCCTTTGGTGAATTTCTCCAACCCATTTGTAACTTATCTTCTAAACCCCTTGAGCTTTGCTTTTTTTCCTCTTGAAAAATTGATAAAGGGTCATTGCATTTTTTGTCATCTTTTTGGCCGACTTGATATGGGGGCTTTTTGCCTTGAGGTTTTTAACTCTTCCTTACGGGGGAGTTTTCTTTGCCCCTTTTCACTGCCATTTTGTCGCCTCAACCCCTTCTCCCGCCTTACATTTTGCTCACTAAAACTTCATCAAGCAAGTCCTCACAAGAAGTAGCATATCCCCTTTAAAAACCGGGTTAAAATAAAACATGTGACAAAATCTTTTTGAAAGCAATTCATTAGCACACAAGGTTCTTTTTTTTTTTCATTTTTAATTTGGTTGTAGCCCATCTTTTAGCAAGTTGTATCTTGATTGACTTTTTGGTTAACCCTCAAGTTTATCTTTTTTTCTCTTTTTGTTTCTTAGTGAGGCTTTGAGCCCTATGCTAGATGAGAGAATTTTTTTCCAACTAATTCATCATTACCTAGTCAAGTCATCAAGCTTACATGCAATTTACTTTTGGGTTTTCTCTAGTGATTCACTTTCCCTTTATACTTCCAAGACTTATGTATTTATTGCAAATTTCAATTAGCTCACATAGGAAGGTGCCTCAAACTCACATCACTTCATCACTAGAGCTAGCCTCATCACACATCCCTTTTTGCCCTTTTTTGTCACCTTTAGCCATGAGGATGGGGGGGGTATAGGATGAGCCCCCGAGATATGGAGGGGGGGGCGGTGGAGTAGATGAACCAACACCAAGGCGCCACCTTCTCTTTTCATTTTATCTCGGATAGTCACTTTGGGCTTCAATGTCGTGAGCCCAACACCAACAATGAGGCTTTGCCTTCTTCTTCTTCTTGTGGGAATTGAAGTTTTTCTTCTTCTTAATGGCTTGTCTTCTTCTCCTCATCACTTTACTCAAAACCTTTTTTTCCCTTGTTGTACTGAACTTGTTGTTTTGCTTCTTGTTCTGTACTTTTCTTTCTTTCTTCGGGGGAAGCAGGCCCAAATGTCCAATTTTCCACAATTGTAGCAATCCACGGGGAGGGGCTTTTGAAAGCTTGTGAAGAATTTTTTCTTTTTTGGGGAAACTTGACTCCATTTTTCTTAGCTTTTTCAACATCCCTTGTTTTTTCTTCACCATAGACGAATCACACATCATCATCATCACTTGTGCTCCATACATGACTTGCA
Organism: Microstegium vimineum; assembly: GCA_022036555.1. Lineage (NCBI taxonomy): Eukaryota > Viridiplantae > Streptophyta > Magnoliopsida > Poales > Poaceae > Microstegium > Microstegium vimineum. The sequence goes on along the minus strand of CM039124.1, from coordinate 29,783,308 downwards.
TCGTGCTTTTCCGGGGGGATCCTTGAGAGCCATCCTCTTTTTCCTCCTTCTCCTTTTCTTTTTTCTTGGGGGGAGGAGGATAGCCCCATCACCAACTCAGACTCTCATGGGCATTGATCTTGCCCAAAATTTGTTTGGTGTAGGCGGGGGAGATCTCCTTGGTAAGCACCGGGGACATGTGGGCCCTACTCCAATGGGGAAGACAAAAAGAATCTTCGTACCACACGCCGGTTTTCCCTTTTGGTTTAGACCGAGCCCCTTAATTCCCTACAATAAGTTGAAACTCGTACTTTTTCTTTGCATTTTCATTGCAGCTAGAGAAAGAATTAAGCTTTCCATAACCAAGGTAGCGTTCTTCAAAGTCCTCTTTGGCCTTCGTGAATGACAATAGTGGCCACAAATCAAAAAGCGTCTTTGCATTACCCTCGGTTGAAGCTTTCCTTGCTAAGCCCTGAAAGAGTATGTTTTTTGCCCCATTGTCTTTTCAAAATTGAGGGCCTCCCCGAAGAAAACCTCCCTTTGTGGGGGCTTTGAGCACGCCCATGCAACGGCCTCTAAATAGGCCTCCAAAACGAACTTTCCAATAAGGAAAGTCGTTCCATCGAACAGGGGGTGGTCCATCCCCATGGACTCTTTCCTAGGCGGTGAACCTAATTTAAGCAAACCCCGGGGTCTGAACCAAATTTAAGGATCAAGATGCCCAAGAGGGGGGGTGAATTGGCTCTTTTTTTTTCTAAAAAAAAATTTAAAACCATAAAGACCATTAACCCCTAGTGCCTACCGCTTTTGGTCCTACAGAAAGGGTAACAAGGCTTGGAAAGCGAAAACTTCCTACACAATTTAATATGAAATGAAAGACAAGTGGGGAAAGAAATGCGGTAATAAAGAGCGGGGAAAGAAAATTTGACACGGCGATGTTTTGCCGAGGATCGAGGAGTCAACACCCCCCCCTAGTCCTCGTTGGAGCACCTCGAAAAGGTATAGCTCCCCCTCAACCCGCGAAAGGTGAGTCACCAGGTTGATTCTTCGCCACTCCGGCCCGGGTGATCCCCCAAAAACCGATCACAAACCGATGGAGGGGGCCGCCGACACTTCAGGCGATCCCCTTTCCTCCGAGCACCACCGGACCGTCTAGGTGATGTCGACACCAAATAACAAGCCCGACTTCGTTGACTCACTCAAGCTTCACACTAGGATCCACTTAACTCTTGGATGAACTAGAGAGGGAGGGATGGTTTTCGCAATCACTCTCTCCTCTCTCTCTAGGGCTTTTTTGCCCTTTTTCCAACCTCTCACAAATCACAACCAAATACAAAGGCAAGGGGGGGGAAAGTGGGGGGGGCTATAAATAGACCCCTGAAAACTCCCCTGGGGCTGGCATTTTAATTTGGGCGAGGGACCCCTCACTAGGCGAGGGATGGTCCGTCGCATCCCCAAACCCGGGCTATTTCTTTTCATAATTGAGGTGACGGACCTCCGACGCCTAGGCGAGGGACGCTCCGACCCTAACACGGGGGTCCGACGCCTCTGCAAGGGCTAGTTCTGCACACTTTTCCCAGCACGGCCACTCACGGGGCGACACCTCAGCCCACTCCCGCTGACCTGGCTAGGGTTTGAAAAAAACCCTCCGGGGAAAGATCGACGGACGCTCTTCCACGTCCGACCCTGGCCAAACGGACAGCGTCCGACGCACCCCGAAAAACTTAGCCGAAAACAACCCCTCTGGAAGGCCGCGGACGCTTGGACTCAACCACCCACCCCGGGCCCCTTTTGTCCGACGCGACGGACAGCGTCCGGCCCCCGCCAGGACGTCTGACGCCAAAAACCCTTTTTTAACAACTCCCGTTTTTCGTCGCGATGAATATGGAATTGTTCTAGGCTATTTTTAAACGGTCACCATGGGCTTTTTAAGCAAAGGGAAAGTCAAGTTGCACCCACCTAAACATGAAGCTTTCCTAAGTAAAGCACTATCTCAACCCCCTTAAAATACGGTCAAAGTAAAAAAAAAGCCCTAATAAACTAAAGGGCCTTCTCTCCTTACGGCACTTACCTACTTTTTTAGGGTTTTTCATCATGTCCCCTTTAAAACCAAACGATATCCATTTTAGGGCTAAGTGATGACCTTGGAGCCCATTCTCCTTGATCCTAGGCTTGCTCGCATCCTCTGAAAAACACACGTTACCCATAATAATCTCAAATTTATCTTTAATCAGCGAAACCAACAAGCCTGATTCTTCATTGGGAATGTTATTTTTTCTTCAATCTATTTTTTTTTAGCTTGCATTTTAACTTTTTTTTAAAATTTTTTCCACAAAAACTGATCGTAAAAAGGCCCAACATTTATTCCCAAAGTTCAAAAAATTTAATAATGTTATAGTAATTTTTAAAAGGAGAATCATATTACGTTAATAAAATTCCATCATCAGCACAGAGACTAGCCCTTAAATTTTTTCAAATTTACAAAATTTAGAAGAGCGCCCCTTTGGATCTTGCAGGGATTGTGGGATAAATTTGCATTTCATTTTGGATCCGAGATATTTACAATCCCTCGAATTTTCTCATCGATTTTTGGGTAGACCTGTTTTGGGCTTTGAAACAAAAAGTGCAAAATTTCAGGGCCTCTTTTTTAAATGATATAAAACCCATTAAAATTGGAGATTTCACAAGTCTTTGGCACTAATAACCAAATAAAAATTTTGTGTGCCCCCACAGTTTTGTATAATAATCCCTTGGGTTCGTAATGCTCCATTTTACCTTTTATGATGGTTGTACAATTAATGAAATTCGTTTCGAATTTTAGAGGATTTGATAAAAATCAATGAAAATATATTAGTCATCGGACCCTTAGTTAAATTAAAAATTAAATATAAATAAAAAAAGTATAAAAAAATTGGGGAAAACGAAGGTCATGCTGGTTAAAGCACTGAACGGGCCTAACAATGTATAAAATATAAAATAAAAATAATATATATATATATAACATAAATGCATAAAGGGAACAAAACAGAACAGAGATCTTTTTGATTTTGTCTCTCAAGAATTTGCTTTATCTAAATTTTGGATATAGTAGTCGTCCAAGGGTTGGGGATCTCAATTTTTGCACGGAAGATTTGATGAAAAGCATCACTTCGGGAACTAACCCCCCCTTACACACTTCCTTTTGTTTTTGGCAACACTAAAAAAGTCGACGGGATTGAAGGGTCTCATCTCCACTGACGGTCGGCGCCGATTTCTCGATCGAGTCATCCATATATAGCCATTAAACTTTTTAATTTCGGGGCTCATTTTTAAAATTTTTTTGAATGAAGACGTTTGAGGAAGCAAATACGACAACCAATACGTTATGAAAGACATTCGTAGTTTTTTAATTTTCCCTGACGATACATACATAAAACCCGTGATCAACTAAAAGCAGACATTCAGCGACGAAATGGGTGGGAGCTTAGCAATCGGAGGGGGCCGGTGTATCCACGGAAGAAAAATTTGGAGAGATCAAAATCAATCCGGGGGACGGGAAAAAAAAGGACGCATCATCACTGTAGAATGTGGTGTGGGGGGGAAACCGTCGATCGCCGTCAGGGGGTCCGCTCCCCCCGGGGAAAAAAAATTTTAAGTCAGCTCGCATCCACGCGGGAAAGGGGACGCATGCTTTCCTCTGCCTACAAACACAACAAGAATCACACTAGATCAAATAATCAAATCTTGCACTTTTGTGGGCTACCCGCTGACCTTTTGCTGAAAACAGCGAAACCGGGTTTTTTTTAAATATTGTTAGATAAAAAAGGAAAAACAAAAAAGTTTTTACTGTTATATCACATAACAAAAAGCATTGGGGCTGACCGATACTAATTACATTAAAATCATCTAGAGAAAGGGTTTGGGGGTTTTTTTTGGACCCTTTTGGGGAAATGCCAAATAAAAAAAGGGAAATAAATTTTTTAACAAATTTTTTTGTCATTTTGGGGGTTTATCCCTTCAAAGGCAAACCCAAAAACAAAACTATTGTACCCCCCAAAAATTTTCACCTTTAAAAAAGTCATGCATAAAGGGGGGGGTATAGGGGAAGGGGTTTTCTATTTGTCTTTTTTTGGCCACCCCCCAAAATGGAAAAAGGGGGAAATGCCCAAATTTTTGTTCTTTTGAAATTTTTTTCTTACATGTTTGGATCATTTCCAAAAATAGAAATTTTTCCCTTTTTTCCCCAATTTTTTCCAAATTTTTTAAAGGGGATCCAAACACCCCCTTAGAAATTTTCCCCCCCTTTAGCTCAAGAAAAAAAAGTAACAAAAAATTTAATGAAACAAAATTCATGGGGGTGCAGAAAATCATTTTTGTAAACTTATTAAAAAGGAAAAAAAATTTTAAAATTAAATAAAAAGGGGTAACGTAAAATTATAAAATTTTGGGGAAATTTAGACGAGTAAAAATTTTTTTAAAAATTTAAAACGACAACAGCCCCGGGGTTATGTGACCCAAAAGCTAAAATGGCCACTAAACCCCCGTAATGATTTATCAAAAAAAAAAGGAAACAGAAAATTAAACCCTTTTTTTAAAATGCAAAGCCCCAATTTTTTAATTTTACACCCAACTCTAAAACCCTTCATTTTATTAATTTAGAGGCTTCAAACCATCGAAAACATTTTTTTTCCCAACCTTGTTTGGTTTCCTACGGGGTTTTTTCGTTCCAAATTGACGGGGGGTTTCCCAAAAGCTGAACTTTTTTACATTTTAGTACCTTTTTTTTGCATATTGTATTTTTTTTTCCCCATCTTTTTTTCTTTTTTTTTGAGAACTTTTTCATAAATTTTTTAAAGAAAACAAAATTTTTTTTTCCCCCCTTTTGGAAATGGGGGTTTAAGGTTATACGTAGGACCTCTCAATTTTTAGCATTTTGGCTTTGGGGGGCTTTTAGGGGGTTTCATGAACAACATTTAGTTTTATCTTAATTTTTTTCAAAGGATCGAAAACAATTTCTATAAAACCTACTTTATTTTTATTTTTAACACACCCAAAAAACCAAAAAAACGAATGCAGTTTTTACACCCATTTGTCCCCCCATTCACCCACAGGGGGAAATTTTTGATGGGGTTTTTCCGCGCAGTGGGGGATTTTTTAGGGGGCCCTTTTAAAAATTTTGCAACCCAAGGGGGTGGCCCCCCGCCGCACTTAGTTCATTTCTCCTCCCCTATGCCGCATAGGAAAGGGGGCCCCACCATCCACCTCCTACACTTCATTTTCACCCCCCCCCCCCCCCCCCCCCCCCCCACACACACACACACAAAACACCCCACCAAACCCCCACCCCTTACGATCTGCTCCGCGAAATTTCCAATGTTTGGGGATGAAGCAGGACAACATGGGGGGTACAATACGGGGCCACCCCACCCCAACCCCCACCAAAAACAAAAGTATTTTTTTTTAAATTTCACACCAAAAGAAAAAATATAAAAAAGAAAAAGTTGTTTCAGAAAAAAACATAACACAACAAAAGCCCAAAAACAACATTTCCAAAAAAAAAAAAAAAAATAAAACTCAGATAATGTTACTTTTGCCGTGTCTGTAAGGAAAAAAAAAAAAGGGTTTATGCATATAAGCCATAAACGGATATACCCCAACAAAACAAAAACATCAAAAACCCCAAAGGTTTTTCCCAAATCTCCATTCTTTGGTATGTATTTTAACAAAGCGCTGCAAAAAAAAAAAGCAAAATTTTAAAAAAAGGTAATTTTACGGTTGTGAAAGTAAGCAATAGAACATTTAAAACATTGAAACAATTTTTTTAAAAATCTTCATTCTTTAGTACGCTTGGGATTTTTCAAAACCCAAACCTCTACTAAACAATTACCCCCCTCTTTTTCCCCCAAAAAAAGATACGCCATGTTTTTGGGGGCCCCCCTGAACCTCAAGCAAAAAACATCAAGCAAACAAAAATTTTTAAAAATGATTTAATTGTAAATTACCTCATCTTCGAAGGCCAAAAAACCCAATTGGGGGTTGAAAAAACACAGAAGGCCAGCACTGAAAAAAAACACAAAACAAATTTTTTAAAAAAAAAAATCCAAAAGATTTACATCGACATTTAAAAGGTTTGGGGATATGGGGTTTTTATGAATAACATGAAATACATCATATACAAAAAGGGCCTTTAATTTCTGGGATTTTTTGCCAAAAAGGCCTTCATTTCCTCAGCTTCCTTTTAAAGCAACTGGGGCGGTTCAATCTTTGGGGACACCCCACACCCAATTGAATCCAAGTTCAGAAAACTCATAACCAAAAAAGTTTTTTTCCCTGATTCCCAAAAAGCCATTTTGCGATCAAAGTGGGGGAATTTTTAATAAAACACAAAAAATAAATCTCTTTTTTAATACGTACCCAAACCCATGCCACCATTTTGCCCCCACCCTTCCCAACCCAAATTCTAAAAAAAAAACCTTTTACAAACATGCAAAAAATATCATATATTTCAAAAACAAAGTAGAAATGACGGGTAAAGTGATAGAAACCCTTTGTTTTGGCTTTCACCCGTTGAAAAAATACAGGAGAACCCACTGACATTTTTTTTGTCTTGGGCCAAACCAACCTTTTATTATGCTTTGGACTTTTTTCTAAAAATTTGACACCCCTCAAAGCACTTTCGTAAAAAATCCCTGACCTAAAAAAAAGCATTAGGTTATAAATAAAAGTTTTTAAAATTTTATATCCAAGTTTTTATTTTTCATATTTCTCACCCCCAAAAAGCCTCTCAGCACTTTCTTTTGGCGATAAAACTGACACATCTTAACCATTGAAAAAAACCACAAATTCCCAAACAATATATCCACCCCCCACATTCAACTTTTCAGGCGGAACAAACCCAAAGCTCATCAAATAAGGGGTTTCTACCCCCGGGATTTGGTTTGGGGGGGGCCCCCCCAAAACACAATATGTTTTTGCAGTATAAATTGCCATCCACCCTGACATATGGGGTCAAAAATCGCTAATTTAAACATATTATTTCAAGGGTTCATTATTGCATAACCCTCAACGAATTTTTAATAGAAAATTTCCCTTAAAACATTTTCCCCAAACCTTCCCGGGGCCTTCAATTACGTAACCCCCGAATTTTTCAGTTATTTGCTGAACCCACAAAGGGGCCCGCAACCCAAATTTTGTTGGGTTTTCAAGTTCTCCAAAAATGCTTTGGTCATATCATACACCCACCCAAAACCACGGCTCTCTTCAAACTCATGAGAGTATTTGGATGCGTACACCAACATTTTTCTTCGGAACACAGCCACGAAGCACACATCTGAAATACAAATAAACTAACCTCTTTATGGAAAGTTTCAACACCAAAATGAGTTAAGAGTTCAAGGAAAGACTGATCAACTAAATATAGTTATTATATATGAACATTATTTTCTATTGTAGCTACTAGGAGCCTGTCTTCAAGTTGGAAGGAGATGAAACAGCATACCCAGTTAAAAAGAAACAATCAATAGGATGCTTATAGCAGTAAAATGCCATGCTAACTCAGTACATCATGGCAGTAATCAACAGTCGGTAGTAGTTTGCAAAATGTATTCTCTTTGTCACTTCTGCACTCACTGCCACCTGTCATTGTCGATTGATGTATGGCAAATTTTGTGCACTGCTCACTGCCATTTGATTTCTGCACCTGCTAACTGCCACCTCCAGCTGAGCTCGTACATTCTACAGTTTTCTTATACTTTTAAGCATATAGCTATAGTATCTCTGAGTGCAACGATATTATGATGTTAATGGCTTTCGAAAACATGTGCGCTAAGTGGTGAACGTACTAATCAGTTTTCACATTCATATAGTGGTCACCAGATCATTGACTAGGATGCGCATAAAAATAGAAGGGACCAGATTGTGCATAAAGGTCATGCCACCGTCTCCACTGATACTAAATAACAATCGCAAAGCAACTGATCATTCATGGAGCTAAGTCTATTGTGAACGAACGCATAAGGCGAACCAAACATTCGCAGTGAAAACAAATGAATGGTAGTACTGATTACAGAGTGGGAGAGGGGCGTCTGCTTACGTTCCACCGACGCCGCCTAGAGCGTCGGACGCGACGGTGGCGAAGGGCATCTCGCAGACGGCGGCGCGGGCGCCGTAGAGGGCGGAGGCAACGCGCGACGCCCGCATGCCCCCGCTCCCCGCACCGATGGTGAAGAGGTCGTAGTCGTACTCCCACTCGACCGCGCGCGGTGCGGCCCCGTTGTTCCGTCCACGCGCCGCGGAGGCGGAAGCGGAGACGGAGACAGAAAGCGCGCGTCGGAGGTGAGCGCCCTGGGATGCGGCAGAGGCGGCGAGGGGGAGGTGGTGGAGGCCGCGACCGCGGCGGGAGGAGCCGTGGAGGAAGAGGAGGGGTTGGCGCGAGGACACGGCGCATGCTAGGTTCCGGACCGCCGCCATGGCGGAAGCGGATGGGAGCGTCATTGCCGCCATGGGTAAATGGGTGCTGCCGATGCGTCGTCGGTCTTCCCCTCCCGGCGGCGTGGGCAGGCGAAATCAAACCGAAACGCCTCTCGGCCCGCCTTATGCAGCTTGCGCTTGGAGGCGCGGCGACTGGTCGGCTGGCCGCCTGGGGGCTGGGGCCCAGTGGAAGACGTGAGGCGTGAGGTGGCATCCAGCCACTGGCGTAATTGTCCTCTAATTTCGTTTTCTTCGTTGAGAGACGTAGTTTGGAGTTTTGACAAAGCGGTGGCCGATGAAGCAGAGCACTGACTGAACCAGTGGACCTGTGGAAGCAAAAGGCTGGAATGGAAGAGCGACAAGATGGGCCTGAAGGGCCGATCTGGGAAGATGGGCCTGTAGTTAGTCCATGAATTTTTAGGTGCTCCAATAGTCAGAGTACCATTCCGGCCCGCATATATTTTGTCACAGAATGTCAGAACCCAACTTGAGGTAAGGGCCTATACTTAGCATTTTTGGCTAATTATATTTTTATAGTGATAGATTTTTCAAATCATGGTAGATGTCTTTTTTTATCAGTAAAAGATGACGTGGCTTTTAGACTTGTTGTGTCAATCTCGAAATCTGTAGATAAAATATTCCAGAGGTGTTCATAGAGATAAAATGTGTATATGTCATTCATAGCAGCTAGTGTATGTGAGCATCTATATTTGTGTATTTTTTTTCTAAAAAAAATAATGCTGATAATTTTATGCTTAAATCAAGGGAAAGTTGTTTGGGGATACTTAGGGCTCCTTTGAAATGTAAGAATTTCATATGAAACAATTTAGTTTTATATGAAAACACGTAAGATTCAGGACTGTGCCCTTAAGAAATAAAAGCAAAATGGAATGACCCCCATCTCTTATTGGATGAAGGGATAAAGGTGTGACATCTACATGTGGTCACATACTCGAAAGTTTGATGGCATTACCCATTTGTTGTCATATTTGGCTTTTTCATGAAATGTTGACTGCTTATTTTTGTGTGTGCATGCGAGCGCAGCCGTGTGTATGTTTGTGCATATCATATTTTGAAGGATGTGAATTAAAAAACTTATTTACTTACGGTGAAAAAGAACTTTGATTTTGTTTGAACCGTGGATTTTGAGCTATAGTTGATTGCTAATATGTGGAATAATCTAAGTTCTAATAAGGGTAAGCGCCCTAATTTTCCAATAGTTTGGAATTTTCATGTGTTCATACTTCATAGGGTAGGAAAGCTACAACACTCAAAGCATGTTTGGATGTGGAAGTATTGAGAAAGCCATGACACTAAGAAATTATAGTTTTAGAAACCAGACTTATAAAACCATGGTTTGGAAAAAAAAAAGTTGACCCTGCCTAGATTCAAAGTTATAAAGTATTTGATAAATAATGTGGCTTTATAAAATACTTTAGGTTTCAAAGTTGTGAGGCGTTTTGATGTAACAAACCTCCAGTTGCAAACACTACTTACAATATACTAATGCTTGGATAATCTCCTATATTACCGAAGTATGCGCAGGCGACATAACTTTCCACCTCTGAAGTAGAAATGCCAGGACTCCATGCTGAGCACCATCACGATATCCAGTTATACCTGGAGCCAGACATGTCAACACGCACAGCCTAATGTGTGCCCTGCGTGCTGATTCAGTAATTGCCTAATGCTAGTATCAAAATTACCACGTTAGGCAACACTAGCATGGACCGGCACGTAGAAAACATCAGGCAGGGCTCACATTATTCTCACTCACTCGCACTCGCACACCAACAAAATCAACACATACTACAGTCTAGCGGCTAATCAGATATATAGTCAAGACCTTTGCAGTGGACGACATGCAGAAGAGAGGCGCAAAAAGCTGCCAGTGCCAGCCTTGCCATCTTTGTCAGAGTCAAGTCGTGATCTACTGATGCTTAGCACCTAAGGATGTAACAACTCCATGCAGTGCAGCAACAACCTAAGAGCAAGAGAATCATAGCCTGGAAGAAAATATGTTAATCCTACCTACATAGCTGTGTAGATCATGCAAAAAACCGGAATTGAGTAAGCCACTTATCAGATAATAACTCAGTTTACAAATATGACAAAGACCACCGAAAGAAGCTACTGCCCTAGATGTCAAGCACATTTGTAAACACGCCACATCGCCAAAAAGATAACCAGGCGGCACGACGCACCACATGGGATCAAATCAGCAGCGGCAGTTAGCACTTTGGGTAGAGCTCACTTTTCCATAGCACAACCTTGCAACCAGATCATTACAAACATGAAGAAACCACACCATTACAAACATGAAACTTGATTAACGAAAGCGAAAGCATGAGTAAAAGGAGTTGTGGCAGAATAGCTACGTATCATCGTGTGCTCTTCCAGGAAGAGCCGATTTAGCAGGAGCAGTCGATGGGCACGTGCAGACTACGACCCGAGCTTACAAGGGGTCGCCGCGCTGGGACTGCATTGGTCAGCCTGGGCAGGTCCTCATGGCTAGGCCTGGGAGGCAAGCAGCAGCAGTGTATACAATGATCCACATCCTAGCTGCGAGGTATCCTTCAAACTGCAGCCTGCCCAGCCTTTGCCTGTTATCAGCAAGCATGGTTCTGTCCACCAGCGGCAATGCACCCCCCTGCAAGAACCAAAAGCAGCAATGTCACAACTCTACAAAGCAATGTCAGCAGGTGCTAGCACCAAATAGAAACCATTTGTGATACTCAAATGTGCATAGCTGAGGCTGTGTAAGCTAAACAAAGGGAGACAAGCAACCACAGTGCCACTGATTCAGATGCAAGGATAAACAAACTAGTGCAGAGATCTGCAAACCTCTCCTGCTGGCAGAAAGGAAGAGTAAAAAAGGTACCACATCGGGGTAGGCTGACACAGGAAAGCCGGTAAGGAAAATATATTGTATTGCAAAGCAGATAGCCCAAGGCACTTAAAGCCTAAAGGACTAGAAACATTTGCATGTGCCAGCCAGTATACTGGTACAAGAACATCTCTGTCTACTTTGCGACACTCAATAATGTCTATATAATAGCATCAACCTCAGCTCAAGTATAGTATTGAGAGCAGCACCATAACAAGCTCATTTGGGAACGCATGTAGTGACCTCATGTCATGCATCATGTAAGACCAAGTGAACCAGGTTAGCACATTGCATAAGATTCTTCGCATTCACTTCCTGCATCATCTATTCACCTTGCAATGTAACAATATATATATGGTTGGTTACACCATCACATATTTTCTGGGTATTTTATTTATTTATTTTCTAATAGTAAATATAGCCAATACAGTGGATCTCCGATAGGCAACACTGAAAAACCACTTCATCACATGCTAAACATGATATAATGCCTATATCATGATACGCCAAGAATACCGAATACATGATAATATGCATTAACAGCATAACTACAGCTACAACCTGCAAGAAATCAATCACAATACTAAATCATGAAAAATCAGCACATTAGCTTATGTGCCCTTAGCAGATTTGACTTTCAAGAGAAATGTTATATCATGGAACATGTCAATCCCATATCACTTTTTGTCTGCAAGCATTCTTAATAGATCCAGGAGCTTCGAGGTGCTGAGACTGAGACTATCAAATGGCATTTGATTTCTACATTTACTTGCATTATTTACCATCTGTTCATACAAATGAATACGGCATTTCATATGTGCACAAAATTTAGAGTAAATCAATTTCGTTTTCTGCTTGGTTCAATATTTTACTATTACCTTGGCAGATGTGAGAAATGCAGACGAAACTTAAAAAGCCAAGATCTTGAT
>CM039124.1:29744190-29770965 GCA_022036555.1 Microstegium vimineum | reverse complement strand
AAGGTGGGGCACTGGGCGCGGGAGTGCCCAAAGAAGTGTCCGGAGAAGAAGCCGGAGAAGGAGGAAGCCGACCTGGCTCAGGATGACAGCGACGACGAGCAAGCGCTGTTGATGGGGGTGTACTGTGCACTGGACGCCGGCGAAGCAGAGGGGTCAGGGGCGGAGCAGGGGACTGCGCCGCCGGCTGTCCATCTCGACGAACCGCGCACGCAGGTATATCTTGGCGCGGTCGACGTGCTGGAGCAGGTGGGGTTGTCCCGGGAAGTCGCCTCCGACGAGGCGGCATGGGACAAACTTGAGGCGGGGGACGAGCCCGTGGTTGCCACGGCGGATGAGCCACCGTGCCCAGCCGCGGAAGGCTCGCCTGCTAACTCCTCTGTTTTCAGTGGTGACGAGGCCATGCTGAAGGAGCACGCCTTGTACACCCGACGACGGGGGATGGAACCGGCGGACATCATCGGGGTGTACGACGACACGAGGGCGCGGGCGGTCGACATCGCCGCATTCAAGCGCGAGATGGCAGCTCGTATCGAGACAAGCGATCTCGGCGCTCCCTCCTGCTACCTCAGCATTGAGGTGGAGCAGGGGAGGGACTTCATCACGAAGGGGAAGCAGAGGCTGCTGGAGCGGGCTGGCATGGCAGACTGTAAGTCCATGCCGACGACGATGGAGAAGCGGTTCAAGTTGTCAGACGGACAGTGGGTCACGGAGGATCCGTGGCAGGATCACTGGACGGCGGAGAAGAGGTTGATGGCATTCAGTGAGGCGCTACGGAAGTCCGGTGAAGGTGAGCAAGAGTTCACGGCGTTCGGCGACGCGGACAAGGCGGGCGACGTGGATGGGCGGCAGCAGAGTACCTTGGGCATACTCGGCGGTGCCAATCGCCTGGCAGTCGCTGAAACAGAAGACGGTTGCGCTGTCGACCTTCATGGCAGCCACCGCGGCATGCCAAGTCTCTCTAGTGTCTCAGGAGCTGAGGAAGAGGATTGGCATGGTTGAGGTTAAGGGTTAGCAGCAGGATTAGGGGAAGAATGTTAGACTTAATCTGCTGCTTCCCCACGTTTTCTCTCTTGCTGCAGATAATCAAGGAGCAGGTTGAGGTCAACCTTGTGCTGTCCAAGTCCTTGGTCCTGTAGCTTGGTTGGCAATAGGCCATACCATGTACTTGTAGAGGTACACCAGCAGGTAGTGGGCTGGTACTAGGAGTAGGAATGGCTGATGCAAGCCATGTACTTTCGGTGTATGCAGTAGGTAGAAAGGTACCACAGATGGTACATGTATTGGTGTATATAAACCACCCCTATGCAATGAGAAAAGGCAGCTCTTGCCACCATTCCTGTGTCCAGCTTTCAGCCAACGCTGAAACCTGAGTGTGTGTGTAGCTTGAGCTCAAGCTCATCTTCTACCTTGGTTCAGGGGAGAGGGAGAGGGAAGGAGAGCAGGTGCTGCTCACCTGGGCACTAGGTCCTAGTGCTAACAAGCACCTCCCAGCACGGCTGGGGAGGCGACCGGCGCCGCTGTAGCACCTCCCAGCGGCCCTGTTCGCGCTTCGACTCGACTCCAGACGGGCGCCATCACTCCCGTCGACTACAGCAGCGCCTTCGTCTCCACCGCTTCACCGGTGCCACACGACTACTGTGGCGCCCTCGCCGATCCGCAATGGCGTGCGGCCATGGCCGACGAGTACCAGGCGCTCATCGACAACGGCACCTGGCGCTTGGTGCCTCGTCCACCCCGCACCAACGTCGTCACCGGCAAATGGATTTTTCGGCACAAATTCCATTCCGATGGCACGCTCGCTCGTCACAAGGCGCGCTAGGTAGTTCGTGGCTTCTCCCAGCAGTACGGTGTCGACTACGACGAGACATTCAGTCCAATCGTCAAGTCGGCCACGATTCGCATCGTCCTCAGCATCGCCGCCTCCCACTCCTGGCCTCTACATCAGCTTGACGTGAAGAACGCCTTTCTCCATGGTCATCTCGATGAGACAGTCTACTGTCAGCAGCCACCGGGCTTCGTTGATCCTTCGGCGCCCGACCACGTGTGCCTGCTGCAGAAGTCGTTGTACGGACTAAAGCAGGCTCCCCGCGCTTGGCACCAGCGCTTCGCCTCGCATCTTCGCACACTCGACTTCCGCCCGTCTGCATCTGATGCATCTCTCTTTATTTATAAAGAGAACGATGGTGTCGCCTACCTGCTGCTCTACGTCGACGACATCATCCTGACGGCCTCATCCTCAACACTCCGTACTCGCATCACAGAGCGCCTACGCTCTGAGTTTGCGATGACCGACCTCGGCGAGCTACACCACTTCCTCGGCATCTCCGTCACGCGCTCCTCCGGCGGCCTGTTCCTGTCCCAGCGTCAGTACGCTGCCGAGTTGATCCAGCGCGCTGGCATGGCTGAGTGCCACTCCACGTCGACGCCAGTGGACTCCAAGGCTAAGCTTTCGGCCTCTGATGGTGCTTCTGTCGCGGATCCGTCTGAGTACCGTCGCCTCGCCGGTGCCCTCCAGTACCTGACTCTGACTCGACCGGATTTGGCTTATGCTGTTCAGCAGGCGTGCCTCTTCATGCATGATCCTCGCGAGCCGCATCTCGCGCTGGTCAAGCGGATTCTTCGGTATGTCAAGGGCACTCTCTCCACCGGACTTCACCTTGGAACTGGTCGTGTCCAGTCCCTCACTGCGTACTCCGACGCTGACTGGGCAGGTTGTCCAGACTCTCGGCGTTCTACTTCTGACTACTGCGTCTACCTCGGTGACAACTTGGTGTCCTGGTCCTCTAAGCGGCAGACTACGGTTTCTCGCTCCAGTGCTGAAGCGGAGTACCGTGCTATTGCCAACGCCGTCGCCGAGTGTTGTTGGGTGCGCCAGTTGCTTCAGGAGCTGCATTTGCCACTGTCTTCTGCCACCGTTGTTTTCTGTGACAACGTCAGTGCTGTGTATATGACAGCTAACCCTGTCCATCACCGCCGAACCAAGCATATTGAGATCGACATCCACTTCATCCGCGAGAAGGTCGCGCTTGGCGATTTTCGAGTGCTCCATGTGCCGTCCTCTCATCAGTTCGCTGACATCATGACTAAGGGCTTGCATGTACAGTTATTTACTGATTTTAAGTCTAGTCTTTGCGTCCGCGATACTCCCGCTTAGACTGCGGGGGAGTGTTAGATATATAATTGTATATATCCTAGGGGGTCCTATGTAATTGTGTTTAGTTGTACTCCAAGTCATGTATGACTATATATATGAAAGCCACCCAACCCCTAAGGGTAAGAGGTGTTCCGCTATCTCTCTACAATTTGCCAATACTATTTCAATGCAAATAGAAGAAAAATAAATATCATAGAGCTCTCGTATATGGTTTCCAGCCTCATAAAGTATTTTGTGGAAACATCCAACACCACAACAGAGATTAGCCTTCCTTACCCAAGTTGTGATAATTAACCACACCATGCTCAAACACTAGTAACGCACTAACGCTTACTAAAAAATAGCAGAATGAGGCTAAAAAGTTACTGCATCTCAAGAAAAATTTAATATAACATCAATAAAATTAAATCGAGTTGGTGGTTTGATAAATACCTTGACTGTTCCAAGAGTAGTAGTGAAATCCTTGTGTTGCGACATATTTGGTATACACATTGCATCCAAAACTAGGCCCTACAAATGTGCAAGTGAACAGTGATAATGTTTACGTTATGATAAAATGCAACAAACTCAACTCCAAATAGACCATGCGCAAATAGTGTATCTTGTTCCTGGATGCAATCTTATAATGCAAGTTGCTACATAAAGAGGAGGGAAAAGAATGGACTCACTAATTAAGTTATTCAGGACGAAAATGATTAGGAAGGCTAAATGCAATAGATCATAGTGACTTAGTGAGCATAATTGATGCAAGAGATGCTACACAAGGTCTCAAACTATAGATTATTGAGACTCTTGTATGACCTCCAAGAAATCAAGTCTCTCAACTCTCAAGGATCTGAAACAACTCTTATATAGGGAACAAGCAGGCTTCAGGATCCACTAGTAGCTTATACAGCCCCACTGCAATGAAAAAATGACAACACCGACATTATTAGTGGAGTTGGTTTACACATATGCGTTCAGTGTGGACCTATGCAAGGAAATGGACATCACAGGGCTTAACAGTCAAATGCCATTTTGAGACAACATACAAATAGACGGATAGAAGCAATTTGTCAGTCATAAAGGCACCAGCAAGAAATATGATCGAAATATGATCATGGAAGATTCCAGTAAGAACACACACATGTCAGTAAAAAGCGGGTGAAAGTTGTTGAGCTGGTAGGTGCGAGCCGATTATCTTAAAGGTAATTGGGACTGACAATTTGAAATTTGTAGAATATTTGTCTTGCACACATTCTTTGTAAAATACACTGGACTGACAACATCGATGGATGCGGATCACTGGAAACTTCTGAATAACTGTATGATATTAAGAGGTTCAATGACCATGGCATCACATAGTAATATTGTAAGTTGTAACACAATAAAAATAACAACTAAAAATATGCATTTGAAGAAGGATCGGTGGAATGATACACAATGAGTGCACAAACTCACGCTGTTAGGCAGTCCAGACAGATGTTCAAGAAACACAAATATGAAATTTGTGGACCATCAATGCACTGGCTCCATAGGCATGCCATAATGAAACTACCAAAATCCATTTAGTTATGCAGTTATGCTGCTTGGACACCACAATGTATATGGTAATTCTTATTTGGATCAAAGTCAATGGAGAAATGCTGTTAAAAAATAACACAGCACAGCATATCTAGAATCAGGTTAGCAAAAAATGAACTGAATTAAAACCAATGCAACACCAGTACAGCATACACATTCCCCTTCCTACCCAAGACAAAATAATACTAAATAAGCATCCCTTTCCCATCCACCTGTTGCACAATTCCAAGTTTCTAAATAAGCTAGGAGAACATGCATAGGACCAATCTATTTAATGTTGTCCAATCTTTCATGGACCCCAACTTAACAACTAACATCGATTCATTTACCTAATCCCCAACGTTGGATGGCGAAAGAACAACAATTTTAATGTGCATTTGGACAGAGCAACACTTCGTCACTTCCATAAACAAATTTGAGGATCAATGCAGAATAGAGTTCTGGTCTATATTACTAATGGCATGCTCCTACCGTGCAAAATCAGTAGTTCTCCATTACTTATGTAGGTGTGGTGAAGGGGTCCCTAGCTAGGTTGGTTAGGTGGCTCTAGTAGCACTCCTGAGGTTCTGGATTCGACTCCCTGTGGGAGCAAATTTTAAACTGGGTTAAAAAAAATCCCCTTGTCTGTCCAACACCAAAGCATAGGTCTAAAGTCCAGCCCAAGTCATGATGGTTCTCATATGCGCTACGGTGCCACTATGTATGGGTGGGGCAGTGGTTTTCTCAACCTACATGAGAAGGTCTTCTTCTTAGCAGAATGCCCGGGAGCTGTCTTACCAGCTGTGCACTTATAAAGAGTACACCCCACAGTCATGCTCAATAGTGTGCTAGTACTTCCCACAGTTACAATCAATAGCTTACAAAGATAAGCTGTCACTATTTACTGTGTCTGGCTTCAATACTAGAGTTGACTGGCTATTCCACCATGCCACACTTACCTATTTTTGCCATTATATAGTCTAGCAAAAACTTGAACTCATAGAAGAAAACCCCTGTATAAATGTACTAAACCAAGAATGGTGTCCTCAGTCCCCAGCACAAGCAGCCCATTGAACTGCTAAATCAACAGAATTGTTGGCTGACACTCAAAATCCATCCACTGCTGACAAAATATTGGTAACTGCAGCTGCCAAGACTTTTTTTCTTTGAAGCATAAAAGCAATTGGCATGATTTACAGGTTGGCTCAACTGCACCACAACTGAATGGTACCACTAAGATGACTAAGATCATTACAGGGGAATATTGATCTTCCTAAACTTAATCCAGTCTATTTAATTTTTCCCAATCATTAATGAGATTCCAACATCACAACAAACATTGATTCAGTTATTCATTTATCTAATCCCCAAAGCCGGGTGACAATTGAGATACAAATTTTATGTGCTTCAGACAAAGCAAGAATTCTATAAACAAATTTGAGGATCATTCACAGGCATTCTAGAATTGGATCAACATTTCCGATGCTGTGCTTACATAGAGTAAACAAAACCGAGGACTGCATTAATATTTTGTCAGTGAAACACTTCCAAAGCTAAACCCAAGGAATACTCCTCTGAGGTACTTTGTAAACTATGGTTTGAGTAAATAAGTTATCACCATCTCACTCCTGTTTTTTGTACTAAACCAAGAACAACATACATAGCAATAGCAGCAGACAGAACTGCTTTTTACGAACACTTCCAAATAGGGTTGCAAATGAGTGACCTTTAGGTGCACCTCTAAACCTTTTTAGTTCAAGTATTTATATTACTTCTCTAATTTTTTTGAAAAGTAGTAGAAATATTTGAACTAAAAAGGTTTAGAGGTGCACCTAAAGGTTACCCCTTTGCACCCCTACTTCCAAATGTGTGATAAGAGTGGTTCCCAAACCATGTATTTCAATTTTCAAGTGCAATCGGCATGATTACGGCTTTACTCTGCTAGACCAATGCCCCCCTACCCTCAACATGGGGCCAATGCCTCAACGAACCAAACCTGGACACGCACCAGACTCTGAATTCAGGAAGCAAGCAAGCAACATTTCTCGAGTATCACAACACACAGAAGGCGCTGACCACCAGGATCTCCCTCACCAAATCTGCGATATGATGACATCACCGCCCTAAAAGCACCACGGTCTAACACCAAGCTGCAGGAACGCGCCTGTGAACCGGATTAGAAAAACCAGGGCTGGACGAAACCTCCGCACCGCGCCGTACCCCACGGTCGGAGAGGCCCAGGGACCCCAATCGACCTACCCTCGGCGGGGATTCGGAGCGCCAGACCGGACCATGCGGCGCGACGGCGAGAGAAAATGGGAGGAGGCCGGACACGAATCGCCGAAACCCTACCCCCCAACTCGGCGGGAGCACGGCTATTGGGCAAGAGCAGAGCGGCTTCGCTTGGCTTACGGGTTTCCCGCGCGAAAAATCTTATTTAGGCTTTTGAGGGGTAGAAAAGCTGTTATTAACTCTGTTCCAAATTATATAAAAAAATACTTCAAATTTAGTCACTCATCTTATTTACAAATTTATGTAAAATTTATTTTTTTGTTATGGTTTATTTTATTAGTAAATTATCTTTATAAATAACTTAAAATTTAACTATATTTATATATTTTTTAAATAAAATGAGCCGTTAAACTTAGAGTAAAAAAGTTAAATAAATTAAAAACAGAGAGGTACTAATTAACCCTAATTTTTTTGTAAAGTTATGATTGCGAACAAAAACTACTAAAAGTTAATTAAAATAGCTTTGGAATGGTAAGTTTACAATAAAAAAAATACGTACGGTATAATACTTCTGAAAGACTTTGTGGTTCACAGATTCACTAATTACGTCTGAAGGCCTGATTCAGTGGATTATATTGGATTAGTATCCTACTCGTGCCTTGCTACTGGTCAACAAATTTATATTAAAATACTTAGATGGAACAATAATATAACAATATTATAAAAATAAACACCGACATGAAAATAGCATTTAATTTAATTTAAAATATAAAACAAAAAGTTTCTAAAATTAACAGACACAAAGAGCATGGTATCACATTCTTGCAAACTCTACTGTATAGACCTTTTCGTGATACAATTCAGATAATATTTTATATCGGCATGAAGAAATATATGATATTAATTTTGCGTCAATAAATTCACAAATAAATTCCACCATATCTCTGTACCTGTACACAAGTTCGAGTAGAGTGCCAGTGCTAATGCTATAGTGGCATTTTAAGGATGCACGTGAAAATTATCAAATAAAAAAATTTCTCGTACCCGTGCTAACACTACGGTAAACAACAAAAATATTGTTTCTTAAAGATGACGTAGATAGTAACATGCGTGTGCGACACACGTGACTATATCGTGATTGGTCATGTATTGAGATGGATGAAATTTATGTATGAGTTGTGTCGGTGCTATGACCCGGGGGTCAAGTCCACCAACGAGTAAATTTGTATATCGCGTGCTCCCTCTCTCAGACGTGATGTAAGATGGACACAAGATTTTATCCTGGTTCGGGTAAAGAAGGCCCTACGTCCTGCGAGGGGATGACTTGTATTATCTCGCACCCAAAGCGTGCTCGTACAAGGAGTACAAGCTGTGTTACACGGGGTTGCTCAGAGTGAGCTGCGGCCTAAGGCTAGCAGTGCTGCCCTAGGCTGTTGGTTTGCCACCCGAGGGGTCGATCGAGTGGCCGGGTGTGTATGCGTGGAGATCAGAGCTGAAGTCTGATGTCGGAGGTTGTCGGATCCTACAAAATCCCCCCCTTTATTCTACCTCGGCATCCCCTTTTATAGACCAAGGGGAGGTCCGAGGGTACAGGGTCCTAACTGTGGCAGTATGGGTAGCGTGTCCGAGGCACAGTGTTGGCGGAGAGACGTTGAGCACTGTGGCGGCATGGCCTTCCCGTCCTTCTCGCGTCCTCGGTCGTGGTGGCAGTAGAAGTCGCCGCGGCACAGCGTCCGCAGACGGGCACGAATCCCACGGCTGAAGCGGGACGGGGCGGATGGGACGGCCCCCATACTGGAGTTGCTGGAGAAAGGGGTCGAGCCCCTCGGTCGAAGGGGGGGTCAAGCCCCGCGTGGCTCTGTCGCATTCCCGAAGTCGTCGTCGAGGGCCGCTCTGTTCACTTTCCGAAGGGTACTGCTGGAGTCTGTACTCGCGTAGTGGCGACAGTGGCGGCACAGTTGACGAGAATCGGGGACTTGACGGGGAGTTGGCGGATTTGACAGCGGACGCGGGCGCCCATGTCGTTAGGTGGTTTCACTTTAACCCATGCCGGGAGCAGTTGGGTTAATCGAGCCTCTCGTCCGGGGGTCGTCCGTTCGACCCCTGGTCCGTCGCTCATCGTCGAGGTAGGGTCGGAGCAGAGACGGGGTTGGAGAGGTCGAGGTAGAGGTCGGGGGGTCGTTCGTTCGACCCCTCGTCCGTCCTTCGTTCGTCGAGGTGGGGGCCGGAGGGTCGTTCGCTCGCCCCCTCGGTCTGTCATTTATCGTCGAGGTAGGAGCCGGGGGGTCGTTCGTCCGACCCTCGGTCCGTCTCTTGACGTCGAGGTGGGCCGGCCCGTGACTTGTCGCCACAGCTGGTGTAGAGGGAGCCCTCGAGTGATGGGCCGTGCCTTACTGAGCAGTGGGCTGGTCCCTGCCTTAAAAATAGTTGCTATATTTAGCGTTAATTTATCGAAGGGTTTAGGGTACCCCTTACCTTCGTACCCGACAGTAGCCCCCGAGGCCCCAGAGGAGTGATTTAGAACTCCTCTGGGGCCTATGATACACGTTTTCTCGGAGGGAGTAAGGATTACCCGGAGGTTTTGTCCTTGCCCTGCAGGGTTAGCGAGAGGTTCGATTCTCCGTGGGGTGCGCGCGAGCGCACCCCGCGGGGTAGCCCCCGAGGCCCCAGAGGAGTGATTAAGAACTCCTCTGGGGGCTATAATATGTTATATCGAGGGGTTTTTTAAGGATACCTGAAGGCGTGGCACCCTGTCGAGGGGTCGATTCCATTCCTTTCCCTGAAAAGAGAAGTGTTCGAGGGCGGCTGTCGAACCCTACCGAGGGTCAGCCTTTGCTCCCTCGAGCACAACTGGAGTCAGAGCGCCCCGCCCGAGAGGTCGACTCTGTCTGCCAGGTCACGAGTTTTTCGACCCTCTTTCGTCGAGGGGTGCCGTGCGTAGTCGGGCCCTCGAGCCCTCGAATGGCTAGGCCTTCACTACCTCATAGCGTCCTTCCCACGGATCCTTGCGTTCGGATTTGTGGGGTGAAGAGCATCGCGCTATCCTCGTTAGGACGAGCCCGAAGTCCTCGGTGAGCTGTTCTCGGGCATGAGTCCATTAGAAATGGTGCCCAGTACGGGTAAAAATCCGAGTGAGAACACGTGCCCCATTCGATAGGGGTCGACTAGTGGCCCGGAGGCGTTCTCATTTTTAAGTAAGCCATACGGCTTACTAAGCACGACCATGTGGATTACCAAGGTGCCAACCCCATTCGATAGGAGTTGGTGGCTCGATGCCTCCCAGCGGAGGGATCCTTAAGTATTCCTTGGTTATGCCTCGGATATGTCCCAGGGAGCCTCGAGAGTTCGTTCTCGAGCTAGGGGCACGCGCCTGGTCTCTCCGGGACATCCCTGACTCGCGTACTCGAGGGCGGCTATCGAACTCCGTTCATGGAGCCAGCCTTCGCTCCCTCAAGATTTGGGGGTGGACCAGAGTCCGTTAACCATGGGTCCTTCCTGACCTCAGGTACTCGAGGGCGGCTGTCGAACCCTATGTAAGGGCCAGCCTTCGCTCCCTCAAGATTTGACGGATGGTTCGTCATCCGACGCTATCCTCAGGAGGAGGAGTCCTGCCTTGTGGAACGCCGAGGGGGAAGAATGGGTAATTATATTGAACTTGGGGACATACCTGTGTTCTTTGCCCCTCTAGCTGGAGCACTCGAGGGAGGCTGTCGAACCCCACGAAGGGGCCAGCCTTTGTCCCTTCGAGGCTGGGGAGTGGACCGGAGTCGACGACCCGAGGTCTGCTCCGACCTCGGGTACTCGAGGGGGGCTATCGAGCCCGTTCGTGAGCCGGCCTTTGTCCCCTCGAGATTTTAGGGGTGGACCGAAGTCCTAGCCCGAGGTCATTTCTGCCCTCGGGTACTCGAGGATAGCTGTCGAACCCTCTTTCGAGGGCCAGCTCTCGCTGCCTCAAGATTCCTTACCTCCGAAGATAACGCTTCCAGCCGCGCGCCTTTTTAGGCGAGGTCCGTTCGGCGCAACAGTGGCGGTTGCAGGGCGGAGTGCGGCGCGGAGCCCAACGATGGGACAGAACGCCTTATCCAGGAGGAATACGAGGAAGGGGAGTACAGGCACATTAAATGCAAAGATTCTCTTGCCTGTTTCGCCAGATTCGTCCGTTGGCCTCCCGCGTATAAGTGGCGAAGGTGAGGAGGCGGGTGTTCTTTCCGCACACTTGCCTTCCTTGCCTCCTCGCCTTCGTCTTCCCTACCTCCTTCTCCCCACCATTGCCTTAGGCGTCCCGCGAGCCGGAACTCTGCGCAAGCGAGAGAGAGAGAAAAAGAAGGGAGATAGGGAACGTACCTTGCGCCCCTGAGCCCGAGCGCACCATCATCCTCGATCCCATGGCCAAGTTTAGCCTCGTCGGCCCCGATGACTGGCCCACATCCTCGGTGACCGCCTCGCGCCTGATGGGCTTGGTGGAGAGCGGCCTCCTCCGGCCTGTCACCTCAGCGGAGCGACCGGAGTGGGTGCTGCCGTCGCCGGACCATGCCGAGCCCGACCCGCCGGAGGGATATGTAGTGAGCTTCGAGATCTTCCATCGGGCGGGACTAGGCGCTCCGCCCAACCGCTTTCTGCGCGCACTTCTCCACCACTACGGCGTGGAGCTCCAACACCTCACCCCCAATGGAGTTTGCCAGGTAGCGGTCTTCGCCGCGGTGTGCGAAGGCTATCTCGGGATGGAGCCCCACTGGGAATTGTGGCTCCACCTCTTCAAGGCAAGCATCTTCCACGCATCGGTCGACAAGGGTACCCGCAGGATGGTCAGGGTCGGGTGCTGCTGCATCTCCGTCAAGCGGACGGAGTGCTGGATCCCAGGGAAGCTGTCGTTGAGCCACTTCGGATGGCATTCCGGGTGGTTCTACCTGAGGAACGATGACGACCTGTTCTCGACGTACACCGGGAGGACGATCGACACGTAGCCAGATCGCTGGGGGTACGGCGTCCCGACGAGCAAGCAGCACCGCATCGACAGCCTGCTGGACGCACTCAGGCATCTGAAGAAGGAGGGACTCACGGCGGAGATCGCCGCGTCGGCGTTCCACCAGCGGCGGGTCGTGCCACTGATGGCTCGACCCCTCCGCATCGACAAGATGGGTCCGGGGGTCGACCTCTCGGGCTGTCGCCTCGCCGAAGACGAACTGGCCCCGGATAGGGTGGTCCGCCGCGTCCGCTGCTTCTTCGCGGGCTCATTCCCCGCCAAGAACGTCGCGAAGATCCCCATGAAACCGGACGAGGGCTTCTTTGAGCTGGTAAGGTCCTCTCCTCTTGTTAGAGTCCTCGTGTTCGCCTTTTCCGTCTCTTTTGCCTGCGTTCTGACTGCCTCGCGTTCCGCAGGGGAACGTCTCCTTCCGGCCCTCGCCCCCGCCGGTGAAGGAGGACCGGGCCGCGAAGCAGGCGAGGCGCCTCCAGGCGGAGAAGCAGAAGGCCTGAGGGGTAAGTCGCCTTTGAGGGTGTTGTTCGTATTTTTCTCTTTGTTGATAATGACATGTGCTCATCGTTGCGCACGGGTTTCTTTCTCAGGTCGAAGCGCCCGCAGGGAGACGCGTCCTTCACCCCCGCCAAGAAATTGAAGGTGGGGGCTGCCGTCGGGGCGGCCGCCGAGGCCGGTCCCGCTGCTCCGCCCCCTTCGACGCTCACCCCCCGAGGCAGCACGGGCAGTCAAGGCCCGGGAGGCGATGGAGCGGGGGACGGCGCAGGGTGCCTTGGCATCCGCCCCACTGGCAGAGGAGATGGGCCCGTCCGCCCCGCCCGCGAGGGCCACCGAGGCAGCGGTGGTCGCCGAAGCGACGGTCGCGGCACCTGCGCGGCCGTCGGAAGGAGTCGCACCCGGCGCCCCGGGGGACGCGGGGCTTTCAACGACGGCGGTTGCGGCCGAGGAGGTGGAGGTGGTCGGGCCCCCAGGCCCCCATGAACGAGGGGGAGGTTCCGGCTCACCCAACGCCGGGGCGGTGGCCCGAGGGCCTAGCCTTGTTGGAGGCTCGACTCCGGCTCGAGCGCGAGGGCACGACTGCCGCCGCGTCCGAGGGCCCTTCGACGACGCTGGAGCTCGAGGCGGGGGGTCGGGTCGAGAGGCCCGAGGTGACGCCCGCGCCGGCGCAGGGCGGGATGTTGATGGAGTCCACCCCCGACGAAGTGGACGAGATGGTGGCCGAGCTGGTGGGCTCGGCGGAGACGACCACCTTCGCGGTCCCTCGGGCGGAACCGGAGGTGGCTCGGCCTCCCCTCGAGGCTGGGGGGCCGTCGTCTCAAGGTAAGTTGTGCTCCGACTTACCCGAGCCGCAGCGGGTCTGTGATGCCAAGTACTGATTTCTTCACGTCTTTCCCCGCGTAGGGTCGTTTCGCCGGCCGGGACTCCCTCTGGCCGGGGGAGATGGGTCGGCGGAGCCGTCGACATCCTCGTGGGGGGTCCAAGAGAGGATCGCCCTGTGTAGCGCGTTCTGGGGGCAGGAGGTCCTGGAGCTGGCCGACCCTCGCGACCCCGGGCGAACTCTCCTCGAGCTCGATGACCAGGCCGAGCTCCACATGTGGGAGTACCTGGAGGAGTATCGGGCCTGGTTCGAGCACTCGGTGCGCCGCGCCGCGGAGGTTGCCGCCGTGGACATATGTCGGGGTATAGAGGTGGGTCTCATCTTCCCTCGGATTTTGCTTGGGTTGCCTGACTGTTCCTTTCTGATGATCTTCATTTTTACCCTCGTCAGGAACTGCGGACGAGGTCGTACGAGAAGTCCCAGTTTATCCTCCGATCACACGAGCAACTCCCGGCCCTTCGCGCCTCGCTGGATAGGGCAGAGGGCGAGGTCGCCCGGGCGAGAGCCGAGACGGCAGCCGTCCGGGAGGATGCCGAGTCGAAAGTTGCCCACGCGAGGGCCGGCTTCGAGGCCCTGTAGAAGGACGCCTGGGCGGCCTTGCAGACGGCGCAGTCGAGGCTCGACATCGCCCTTCAGTCGACCGTCACGGTTGGGCGGGAACGGGATGCTGCCCTCGAAGCCAAGCGCAAGGCCGAGGAGGAGGCCGCCCGGCTGAAGGAGGAGCTGGCCCGGGCGACGGAGGGCATCCGAGGGCTCCGGGGAGACCTCGACGCCATCTCCCGCGAGCGCGACACGCTGGCCGCCTCGGAGGAGAAGGCACGGACCCGCACGACCTCCCTGGGCGTGGTGGCAATGAACCAGAAGAGGGCCCTCGATGACGCAGGTAAAACCATCGAGGGCCTTGAGGCCAAGGTCAGGAGTCAGGCCTCCGACCTTATCGACGTCCGTCGCCAGCTCAAGGAGACCCAGCAGGCCTACGCCACCCTGGATGCGCATGCCCAAGGTGAGTGTTTCGAGAGTGTTGCAGAATCTGTCCTGCCTCGACCCTCTTCCTGCTCTTTTGGGTTTTGACCGTGTTGTGTGCTTGTTTTGGCAGAGCTTGCGACGGATAAGGCCCGCGCCCACGAGGACCTGAACAATCTTCAGGGCCTCCTCGGGACCGAGGCGAACCTCAACGCGAGGCTCACGGACGTCATCAACACCTTCTGCGACGACCTCTCGGTCAAGCCAGAGCCAGAGGTCGAGGGTGACGCTCGAGGGGACTCCTTGTTGCGCCGCTTTTACTCCATGACGCAGGAGGTGATGGAGCACGTCCGTGCCGCCCTGCATGTGGGCGTGAAGCGGGCCCTCGCGGTCGTCAACTCAGTCTACAACTATGACCTCAACCTCGTTGTCGACGGGTTTGCCACCGACCCGAGGCTGACCGAGGAAGAGAACGATGCGAGGTGCCAGGAGTTGATGGATCTCGCGGAGGTGCCCGGAGGCGAGCTGGCGAAGCTCTTCGAGCTCGAGGTGATCCCCTCGGTGGACGGAGATGGCGCCGAGTAGCCCTCAGAAGGTGTCGATGAGCTTTTGCAGACTTTTCACCTTCCGATGTGGCCAACGGGTGATGCCCAACTTCCTGCATTGCTTCTTGAGGACGGCGACCCCCCTCAATGAGTAGTCCTGGGCCTGCGAGCCATATCTGGACAGGAAGGTCCATGTAATAGTTAGGCTTTTGTACTGATACAATGCCGAGCCCCCGAGGGCTTCTTGTGTATAATGCATTTTGATCGAGATGCACATAGTTATTTTCGTTTTTCGAGCTCTCCCTGCTTTTCTTTGCCTGAGTCAACGCTTGTGAACCGAGTGTTCGACGCACGCTCGTATCCCAGGAAGGGGGGGAGCGAGCGGGGATACCGTAGCCCTGGGGCGTAGGAGAGTCCCTGGCCCGACAACACCCGCAACCCTTAGGGAGTTCGAGGCGCCTTTACTTAGTTATGAAGCGTACTCGAGGGAAAGAACGAGAGGGAAAGTCGAGTTTCAAAAAAACGTTCGAGTTTTTTCGGGGACTTAGGAGGGGGGGTGCCCCCCTGTTAGCCCCCGAGGGAGGCTCGAGTTTGCTGGGGCAAAGTCGAGGCTACCTTAGTGCCGTAGACGATTGTGTCTCGTTATTTCTACTTCTTGAGCTCTCTCTGCTTTTCTTTGCCTGAGTCGACGCTTGTGAACTAAGTGTTCGACGCACGCTCGTATCCCTGGAAGGGGGGTGGCGAGCAGGGATACCGTAGCCCTGGGGCGTAGGAGAGTTCCTGGCTCGACGACACCCTCGACCCTTAGGGAGTTCGAGGCGCCTTTACTTAGTTATGAAGCGTACTCAAGGCAAAGGTCGAGAGGGAGAGTCGGGTTTCGAAAAAACGTTTTGAGTTTTTCGAGGACTTAGGAGGGGGGTGCCCCCCCTGTAGCCCCCGAGGGGAGCTCAACTTTCCTGGGGCAAAGTCGAGGCTACCTTTGAGCTACGAACGAATGTGAAATGTGTTTCGAAAACATTTTATTCATTCGAGGATTTGTACATAAATGCGAAAATGTACAAGGCCCTGAGGCCTCAGGGATAGAAGCGACGTAGTTGTTCGATGTTCCACGCGTTGGTGAAGATCTCGCCCTTCTCGTTCTTCAGCTTGTAAGTGCCGGGCTTCAGCACCTCTGCCACAATGAAGGGTCCCTCCCAAGGTGGCGTCAACTTGTGACGCCCCTTGTTGCTTTGTCGACGGCGCAGAACGAGGTCGCCGACGTTGAGGTCCCTTTTGCGCACGTTTTTGTCATGGTAGCGCCGCAGCGTCTGCTGGTACTGCGCCGACTTGAAGAGGGCCATATCACGGGCTTCCTCGAGCTGGTCGAGGGAGTCCTCTCGGGCTACCGTGTTGGCTTGCTCGTTGTAGGCTTTTAGTCGAGGGGACCCATACTCGAGGTCAGTGGGGAGGACGGCCTCGGACCCATAGACCAAGAAGAACGGAGAGAATCCCGTGGCTCGACTTGGTATCGTTCAGAGACTCCATAGCACAGCGGGCAGCTCATCGACCCATCTCCTGCCATGCATGTTCAGCCGATCGAAGATCCTTGGCTTGAGGCCCTGCAAAACCATACCATTGGCACGCTCGACCTGACCGTTAGCTCGAGGGTGGGAACCTGTGGACCAATTCACCCTGATATGGTGATGGTCACAGAAGTCTAGGAACTTTTGGCCGGTGAACTGCGTGCCGTTGTCGGTGATGATGACGTTGGGGACCCCGAAGCGGTGGATGATGTCGGTGAAGAATAACACGGCTTGTCGAGATTGGATGTTGGCGATGGGTCGAGCCTCGATCCACTTCGAGAACTTGTCGACAGCCACGAGAAGGTGAGTGTGGCCACCCTTGGTTCTTTTCAAGGGGCCGACCATGTCGAGCCCCCATACTGCGAACGTCCAGGTTATGGGTATCATCTGAAGAGCTTGGGCGGGTAGGTGGGTCTGCCTGGCGTAGAATTGGCATCCCTTGCAGGATCGAACGAGTTTGGTGGCGTCGTTGACGGCGATCGGCCAGTAGAAGCCCTGTTGAAAGGCACTTCCTACCAGCGTTCTCGGCGCCGCGTGGTGGTCGCAAGCCCCCGAGTGTAGATCCTTCAGCAATGCCCTCCCCTCCTCGAGGGTGAGGCAGCGTTGAAGTACACCCGACGGGCTACGTCGATATAGCTCGCGGCCGTCCCCGTACAAGACGTAGGTTTTGGCGCGTCGAGCTACACGACGGGCTTCCGTGCGGTCTTCTAGGAGTTCGTCCTGTGTCAAGTACTCGAGGTAGGGTGCGCGCCAATCCGTCGGAGGGGTTGGCGCTGCGACAGCCCCGTCGATCTCCATGACCTCTCCCTCGCTCGAGGGGGGATCGGTCGAGGGGGGTGGATCGACCCCTTGCTTGAGGGCGGGAGCCCCCGAGTCCAGGTCGACGGACGGCTTGTAAAGATCCCTCGAGAAGATGTTGGGAGGGACCGTGCCTCGAGTAGACGCGATTTTGGCCAGCTCGTCGACAGCTTCGTTGTACCTACGGGCGACGTGGTTGAGCTCGAGGCCGTAGAACTTGTCCTCGAGTTTTTGGACCTCCTTGCAGTAGGCTTCCATCTTGGGGTCGTGGTAGCTCGAATCTTTCATCACTTGGTCGATCACCAACTGAGAGTCCCCTCGCACGTCGAGGCGTCGAACCACGAGCTCGACGGCGATGCGCAGGCCACTGACGAGGGCCTCGTACTCGGCGACGTTGTTGGAGGCGGGGAAGTGGAGCCGGATGACGTAGCGCATGTGAACCCCTGAGGGTGATATGAACACCAATCCGGCACCTGCCCCCGTCTTCATCAACGATCCGTCGAAGTACATGGCCCATAGCTTGTTGTGAACCTGCGCTGGGGGTAGTTGGGTGTCGGTCCATTCTGCAACGAAGTCTGCCAGTACCTGAGACTTGATGGCCTTCCGAGGGGCGTAGGAGAGAGTCTCCCCCATGAGCTCGGCCGACCACTTGGCGATATTTCCAGACGCCTCCCGGTTCTGGATTATCTCTCCGAGGGGGAAAGATGAGACCACAGTAACCGGGTGGCCCAGGAAATAGTGTTTGAGCTTACGCCGAGTGAGGATGATCGCATACAGCAGCTTTTGGATGTGGGGGTACCTCGTCTTGGTCTCAGAAAGGACCTCGCTCACGAAGTAGACAGGCCTCTGAACCGGCAGGGCGTGTCCTTCCTCCTCCCTCTCGACTACTATGACCGCGCTGACTACCTGGGTAGTTGCTGCGACATAGAGCAAGAGGGGCTCGGCCGGACTTGGGGGTACCAAGACCGGGGGCGAGGTGAGCAAGGCCTTGAGTCTCGAGAGCGATTCCTCGGCTTCGGCGGTCCACGTGAAGTGTTCCGTCTTCTTCAGGAGGCGGTAAAGGGGTAGGGCCTTCTCTCCGAGCCTCGAGATGAAGCGACTGAGGGCGGCGAGGCACCCAGTGACCCTTTGCACACTCTTGAAGTCGTTGATCGGGCCCATCCTCGTGATGGCGGTTACCTTCTCGGGATTGGCCTCGATCCCGCGCTAGGAAACTATGTACCCTAAGAGCATGCCTCGAGGGACCCCGAAGACACACTTCTCAGGGTTCAGTTTTATGCGATTAGCCCTGAGGCACCCAAACGCGATCTCGAGGTCTCCGACCAGGTTTCCGACGGTTCTGGACTTGACCACGATGTCATCGACATAGGCCTCGACCGGAGCATGCATCGCTGGTAGGTGGCCCCGACGTTTCGCAAGCCGAAGGGCATGGTGAGGTAGCAAAACATGCCAAAGGGAGTGATGAAGGAAGTCGCGAGCTGATCGGATTCCTTCATCTTTATTTGGTGGTAGCCAGAATACGCATCAAGGAAGCAAAGGGTTTCACATCCCGAAGTGGAATCCACTATTTGATCGATACGTGGTAAAGGAAAATGAACTTTAGGACATGCTTTATTCAACAAGTGTAGTCTACACACATCCTATCCTTCCCATTCTTTTTCTTTACAAACACGGGATTAGCTAACCACTCGGGATGATGCACCTCCTTGATGAATCCGGCCTTCAAAAGCTTGTCGACCTCCTCCCCGATGATCCTGCGCTTCTCCTTGTCAAAGCGGCGCAGGCGTTGCTTCACCGGTTTGGACCCGGCTCGGATGTCCAAGGAGTGCTCGGCGACCTCCCTCGGAATGCCCGGCATATCCGAGGGACTCCATGCAAACACGTCGGCATTCGCACGGAGAAAGTCAACGAGCACTGCTTCCTATTTGGGCTCGAGGGTGGCACTGATCGTCAGCGCCTTCCCATCCGCGAGGCCGGGGTCGAGCGGGACGGTCTTGGTGTCTTCCGCCGGCTTGAAGTTGCCAGCGTGTCGCTTGGGGTCGGGGATCTCTCCGGACAAGTCGTCGAGGGCTGCGAGGATTGCCGAATCCTCGCGGGCCTCGGCTTTCTCCACGCACTCGATGTCGCAGCCGTATGCGTGCTCGTAGGAGGTGTCGACGGTGATGACCCCCGAGGGCCCCGACATCTTGAGCTTGAGGTAGGTGTAGTTTGGGACCGCCATGAACTTGGCGTATCCCGGTCGCCCGATGATGGCGTGGTAGGTGCCTCGGAACGCAACCACCTCGAAGGTCAGCTCTTCCTTTCGGAAATTCGAGGGGACGCCGAAACAGACCGGCAGCTTGATGTGGCCGATCGGGAGCGCCTTCTTCCCCGGGACGATCCCGTGGAACCCCCCCGCGCTGGGCAGGAGCATGGTCCTCGGGATCCCCAGGAGGTCGAGGGTCTCGGCGTAGATGATGTTGAGGCTACTCCCCCCATCCATGAGTACCTTGGTGAGGCGGGTGTTGAGGATGATCGGGTCGACGACGAGCGGGTAAGCCCCTGCGTTGGGGATGTGCTCGTGGTGGTCATCCTGATCGAAGGTGATCGGCGTATGGGACCAGTCGAGGTACCGCGGAGCCTGGGCTCGAACGGAAAAAACTTCTCGACGCTCCCTCTTGCGCTGGCGCGTGGTGAGGCGAGTCGAGGGTCCCCCGTAGATCATGTAGCAGTCGTGGACTTCGGGGAAGCCTCCTTTTTTGACATCGCCCCTGACGTGGGCATCACAGGGCGGGTCTTCTTTGCCGTCATCTCTCCTGAAGCCAGGAGGGACGAAGTGCTTTCAGAGCATGCGGCAGTCCTCGAGGCGGTGGTTGGCCGGCCCCATATGATAGGGGCAAGGCTCCTTCAGCATCTTATTGAAGACGCCCCCATCGGGAGGGGGCCCTCGAGGCTTCTTCTTGTCTGCCGCAGCGACGAGGTCGTCGGGCTCGTCGTCGTGCTCGACGTTGGGCTCGACGTTGCGTCGGCCTAGTTGGTTCTTCTTCTTCTTCTTCTTCTTCTTCTTCCGGCCGCCGTTGTCGTCGTTGTTCCTTCTGGGCCCATTGTTCTTCTTGGGCCCGTCGTCCGAGCCTCCGGGCTCATCCGCCTTGCCTTTCCCCTTCCCTGGGGGTATCTGGAAGAACGCGCCAACGACCTCTTCACCAGCTGCGTAGTTGGCGATGATGTCCATGAGCTCGTTGGCAGTCTTGGGGGTGTTTTGCCCCAGCTCCCGCACCAACTCCTTGCAGGTCGTTCCGGCGATGAACGCCGTAATGACCTCGTGGTCTGAGATGTGGGTCAGTGCGGTGCGTTGCCTCGAGAATCAGCGGGTGAAGGCGCGGAGGGTCTCCCCTGGCTTTTTCTTGCAGCTGCGAAGGTCCCAGGGGTTGCCCGGCCGCTCGTAGGTGCCCTTGAAGTTGCCCTCGAAGATCCTGACCAGGTCGGGCCAGTCTTGGATCAAGTCCGGGGGCAGCTCCTCGAGCCATCTGCGAGTGGTGTCGGAGAGGAACAGTGGGAGTTGCCGAATGATGATGTGGTCGTTGTCGGCCCCACCCAGCTGACATGCTAGCCTGAAGTCGGCAAGCCAGAGCTCTGGCTTGGTTTCGCCGTTGTACTTGACCAGGCTGGTGGGTGGATGGAACCGGACGGGCAGGGAGGCCCGCCGGATGGTTCTACCGAAGACTCGGGGCCCCGGTGGCTCCGGAGACCGACATCGGTTTTCGTCGCTGTCGTAGCGCCCACCCCTGTGAGCGTTGTAGCCTCAAGCCTCGGCGTCGCCGTACCGACGTCGATTGTTCACCCGAGGGGGTCGATCGTCGATGAGGCGTTCCTGAACCGGTCGTCGCTCGACTTGGCCCTAGGGCGCCTTCTTCTGGTGGACGGACACCTCTCGATTTTGTCGAGGGGGTGCTCCGTGATGCTCGGAGGCAGCCCCTCGACACCTCGAGGCCGAGCTCTCCGCCTGCTGCACGACCGCAGTTTGGAGAAGCCCTTGGATTTCGTCCTTGATACGCCGTGCTTGGGGGGGTCGATGGCGCCGGCATGTCGTGGAGCAGCATTGCGGCCGCTACGACGTTCTGGCTGGCGCGGTTGAAGACTCGGGGTTCGACGGCCCCCTCCTCGACAATCTGCCGGTGGACTTCCCGGGCCCGCTCGCGAGCTCCTCCACCCTGCGGACGCCCTCGATCCCGCTCAAGGGCGTGCTCAAGCTGTTGAAGACGCAGGCGCTCCTCCTCGAGCTTGCTAAGAAGCTCTCAGACTTGTGCAATCTGAACATCTGGGGGTGGATCGGCTCTATCAGGGCTCGGGGGGATGGCATCTCGTGCCGGTGTAGCGTTGGCCCCTCCCCCTTCTTCGGTGGCCGCGGTGTCGTCGACGTCGTCCTGCTCGTCGAGGTGGAAGCACTCCCGGGTGGAGTCGTAACTCTCGTCGGGAGAGTCCGAGTCAGGGTCGGTGTGGTAGAAGTGGGGGAAGGACCCCCTGCGCTCCTCCGCCAGGCGCCGCCGCAACGTGCCCCATGTACGGGGTAGTCCTGGCTCGCTCGATGAAGAGGTGGTGATGGGGACGGCCGCCGCACGCGGCGGAGTCCCTGGGGACCCGCCACGTGTCTGTATCTGCAATCCTGCGAGGGCGGAAGAGAGCCCTGTGCGGTCGTGGTGCCCGCACGGGAGCGGGTCACGCGGTGGTGACGATGTGGCAGAGCCAAAGTCCCACTCAGAGGGGCGCCCGCCCTCGGCCCACGAGCATGGGTCAAACAGACCCCCAGGAGGAGGGACTGTATCGCCAGCTGGGGCTGGGAAAACGGCATCCGGCGCCTCAGAATCCGCACGACGATGAGCGCGTCGGAGCCACTCACGCTTCCTCCTGATCGCAGGCCAGAGGCGCAAGCGGAGGGGCCGTCGCCTGACCCTTGCTGGCCCCGGCGTACCGATGCTGCTGGCGTCCAGGCCATGAGCAGAGGGAAAGACTATGAAGTCGCCCTGGTCCGTGGATACGAACCCTAGACTACCGAACCAGACGACGGCGGTGAATGGAAACGGTGGGATGGTGGAATCCATCTGAGAGAGTAGTTCGGAGTTGATCGACACGCAATTCCCCCTACCTGGCGCGCCAACTGTCGGTGTTATGACCCGGGGGTCAAGTCCACCAACGAGTAAATTTGTATATCGCGTGCTCCCTCTCACAGACGTGATGCAAGATGGACACAAGGTTTATCCTGGTTCGGGCAAAGAAGGCCCTACGTCCAGCGGGGGGGGGGGATGACTTGTATTATCTCGCACCCAAAGCGTGCTCGTACAGGGGGGGGGGGGTACAAGCTGTGTTACACGGGGTTGCTCAGAGTGAGCTGCGGCCTAACGCTAGCAGTGCTGCCCTAGGCTGCTGGTTTGCCACCCGAGGGGTCAATTGAGTGGCGGGGTGTGTATGCGTGGAGATCAGAGCTGAAGTCTGATGTCGGAGGTTGCCGGATCCTGCAAAATCCCCCCCCCCTTTATTCTACCTCGACGTCCCCTTTTATAGACCAAGGGGAGGTCCGAGGGTATAGGGTCCTAACTGTGGTAGTATGGGTAGCGTGTCCGAGGCACAGTGTTGGCGGAGAGACGTTGAGCACTGTGGCGGCATGGCCTTCCCGTCCTTCTAGCGTCCCCGGTCGTGGTGGCAGTAGAAGTCGCCGCGGCACAACGTCCGCAGACGGGCACGAATCCCACGGCTGAAGCGGGACGGGGCAGATGGGACGCCCCCCATACTGGAGTTGCTGGAGAAAGGGGTCGAGCCCCTCGGTCGAAGGGGGGGGGGGTCGAGCCCCGCGTGGCTCTGTCGCATTCCCGAAGTCGTCGTTGAGGGCCGCACTGTTCACTTTCCGAGGGGTACTGCTGGAGTCCGTACTCGCGTAGTGGCGACAGTGGCGGCACAGTTGACGGGAATCGGGGACTTGACGGGGAGTTGACGAATTTGACAGTGGACGCGGACGCCCATGTCGTTAGGTGGTTTCACTTTAACCCATGCCGGGAGCAGTTGGGTTAATCGAGCCTCTCGTCCGGGGTCGTCCGTTCGACCCCTGGTCCGTCGCTCATCGTCGAGTTAGGGTCGGAGCAGAGACGGGGTCGGAGAGGTCGAGGTAGAGGTCGGGGGTCGTTCGTTCGACCCCTCGTCCGTCCTTCGTTCGTCGAGGTGGGGGTCGGGGGTCGTTCGCTCGCCCCCTCGGTCCGTCATTTATCGTCGAGGTAGGAGCCGGGGGTCGTTCGCCCGACCCTCGGTCCGTCTCTTGACGTCGAGGTGGGCTGGCCCGTGACTTGTCGCCACAGCTGGTGTAGAGGGGGCCCTTAAGCGATGGGCCGTGCCTTACTGAGCAGTGGGCTGGTCCCTGCCTTAAAAATAGTTGCTATGTTTAGCGTTAATTTATCGAAAGGTTTAGGGTACCCCTTACCTTCGTACCCGACAAGCTGTGACACATTTATATGATAAAAATTCATATTAACCTTTGATCACTATTCTCACAACGCAACACACTTGAACTCACTTATGCAGAACAAAGATCACAACCTTATTCCATACCTTATATTCTCATCAAGGATGGTTTACCAGAGTTTTTAGATTATAAATTAATTCAAAGAAAATCAGTTTTTCCGTGTCCATGTTCGCACCTCCAGCTACAAGTTTCACTTATGTGCTCCTCGCCTCCACGCGCTGAGGCAATTTACAATCACCTTCGTATCAATTTTGCCAACAAAAAGAGCAATTAAAATTTAGAAATAATCTTCAACGTTGCAAAAAAAGCTGAAAAGTCATAGTTGAGTATAACCTAAAAAAAACAATAACCTCGTATGTGCTCATATGAGATGGTCCTAAAATGATTAATGTCATATATTGGCTAGTGGCTACATGACAAACTGACAAAGCATGTATCATGTACAATAGTACATGAAAGATGCATATACTGTAAATATAGAACATGTATCATATACTATAAAGCTTGGGTCTGCCCATTACAATTATTGTTCTCTTGGCAAGAGTTCTGGCACGAGATCTGAACTGTAATAAATTAATATAAATAGTTACAATATAAATAATCACACCCAACAAATGTAGAGGAACTTCACATCACTCAATTCTGATATGTCAGTAAAATTTGCATGAAAGATATGACACATAGATATGTTAGAAAAAACAAAACTCGTCATCAAAGTCAAATAGATAAAAGTAGCACAATAATTTTATTGTTTAAGTTCACCAAAGAAACCAGCACTGAGAGGCTAATGCAAGCAAAGGACTGAATACTAAGTCCTATAAGATTTAAGAAATAAAGCCACATGTGCCTTGAGCCCAGCGACAGATTACTAGATAAGGAGCAAACAAAGTATCTGTCAACTTTAAAAGAAAGCTGAAAGTAGAGTGTGTTGCTCACACATAAATCAGCATTATGGTACATAATTCTACACAGTTACAAAAAAAGTATATGAAGCGTCAACCAAAGAAATTTCAGTTCCATCTCCATACGTGAAGATTCCAACCAAGAGTACAACTAACCTTTAGTGTGAACTCGTACTTCAGAACTGGTGATCTGCTAACAAGAAGTTCCATGCTGTGACTGTGATGGAAGGGAAAGTCATACTATGAAATTTATTGTATGCAAATAAGAAGAAATGCATTATTGTGACTAAGCCTGGGCAAAAAAATCCGATACCCGAACCCGGACCCGAATTATTACCCGAACCCGAACCCGAATTACCCCAACCCAAGGTACCCAATCCTAAATTCGGATAGTGATTTTGATTACCCGAAATTAGTTTGGGTAATTCGGGTAATATCCTCCGGTACCCAAACTACCCAAAGTTTTGTATGTGTTTTTGTATTTATGATGTGTTGTTAGTTGAACACTTGAACATATCACATTATTAAAATATAATTCTCTATTTTTTGAACAAATAACTATAATAAATGATTCTTTACAAATTGTTGTTAAAATTCTATACAATTGCTACTGAAATTATGTATAATGGTATCAAAATTTTATTTAGTTTGTTGATTTTTGTAAATTCAGGTATATCAGGTAGTACCCAAATCCGAACCCGAATTATCGGGTACCCGAAATTTCGGGTAGTGTTTTTTTGGAGCTATTTTTTTTATCGAACGCGCAGGAGAACTACGCATCAATATATTAAAAAGAAACAAGGAGGGGGAAAGATCCCCAGTACAAATGTTACATGGATAAGGCTCTGAAACACACCCTAGAACAACACAAGACCTTTCTAGATTAAAAGAACATAACACAACCGGACCACAAAACCCAAAAAAAATCTAGGAGGTAGTGTCTAGGGCAAGGAGATAAGAAACTCCTCGAGCTCCTGTTTGTGCCCACTGTTGTGCTTCTTCCCTAAAGACCGAGATGACCCTCATTAGATTAGGGGTTCTTTGATCAAAAACACAGTAATTGCGATGCTTCCATATTAGCCAAGCTCCCAAGATAATGATGGAATTGAATCCCTTCTTCACTTGACCAGACAGTCTGCTGCCAACCCCCTCCCACCAGTCCACAAACATCAAATTATCCATTCGTGGAGCCACAGCTTGCAGTCTAAAAAATTGGAGGATGTTGTACCATACTTGGCGGGAAAAAACACAGGAGATCAGAAGATGGTTAATAGATTCACCAGCCTGATCACAGAGCGGGCACCGAGAAGGGTGGTCAAGACCCCGGCGAGCAAGTCTATTAGTTGTCCAACATCTGTCATGAGCAATTGTCCACATGAAGAACTTGCACTTCCCAGGAGCCCAGGTCTTCCAAATCATCTCGCAAGGACTGAAGTGAATGACTCCCACAAACAAAGCCTCATAGGCTGATTTATTTGAATAAGTACCGGAGGCTAAAAATTT
Source organism: Microstegium vimineum (assembly GCA_022036555.1). NCBI lineage: Eukaryota > Viridiplantae > Streptophyta > Magnoliopsida > Poales > Poaceae > Microstegium > Microstegium vimineum. Next base: position 29,744,924 of record CM039124.1, on the reverse strand, counting down.
CCAGAAGTGTGCATCTTCCACTTCAGGCTGCAGCACCACACTTGAAAGAAGCCCCCAAAGGTGAAGGTACTCAACCAGGACAGACACATCTAAAGCACCTCTTATATTAGAAATCCATTTTTTGGAGCTAATATTGGGTAGGAATTTTCATTACCCGAATTTTGAGTTACCCAAATTATCCGACCTGAAAAAAACGGGTAACCCAAACGCCCAGGCTTAATTATGACCAAAAGAATTTACAAACATTCGAGACAATGTAGAAGGTATACTGTTATGGTGGGCTGCGTGTACCAGCGTCGCAGGCACGGTGGCTGAGCCGGACCGGCAGGATGCTCACGTTGGACACAACACCTAGGTCCTAGAAAATAGTATCAAGTAGTTGTTTTCCTTAAAGATTGAATCATTAGTTAAGTTGAGTTATCATTAGTTAAGATTGGGTTGTTAGTTGAAGGCTATAAAAGCCAGGAAACTTGGTCAATATAAGATTAGCCAGAGATTGAGATTAATCTCTCTACTCCCATGAGCCTGCTCTCTCTCTTTCTCTCTGCTTCACGCCGGCCGCCAGGACGGCGTCCCAACCTCACCACCGCCGCCAGCCTAAAGCCTGTCCCCACACATCCCACGACTACTACCTTCGCAGCAGTACCAGCGATCCTAACAAGCTGGTATCGATGTCAGGCCCGATGTTTGGCTCCACCACCGCCTTCGTTCATGGGGTGCCTACTTTATCTATG